>CAKAJA020000064.1:600000-1030303 GCA_916610235.2 Lasioglossum morio | reverse complement strand
GCGTTATGCGTTATGCGTTATGCGTTATGCGTTATGCGTTATGCTTTATGCGTTATGCATTATGCGTTATGCGTTATGCGATATGCGTTATGCGTTATGCGTTATGCGTTATGCGTTATGCGTTATGCGTGATCCGTTATGCGTTATGCGTTATGCGTTATGCGTTATGCGTTATGCGTTATGCGTTATGCGTTACTCCTTACGAGTTATGAGTTATAAGTTATGCGTAATGCGTTATGCGTTATGCGTTATGCTTTATGCGTTATGCGTTATGCGTTATGCGTTATGCGTTATGCGTTATGCGTTATGCGTTATTCGTGATCCGTTATGCGTTATGCGTTATGCGTTATGCGTTATGCGTTATGCGTTATGCGTTATGCGTTATGCGTTATGCGTTATGCGTTATGCGTTACTCCTTATGAGTTATGAGTTATAAGTTATGCGTAATGCGTTATGCTTTATGCGTTATGCGTTATGAGTTAAGCGGTATGCGTTATGCGTTATGCGTTTTGCGGTATTCGTTATGCGTTGTGTATTATGCGTTATGCGTTGTGCGTTATGGGTTATGATTTATGCGTTATGCGATATGAGTTATGCGTTATGCGTTATGCGTAATGCGTTATGCGTTATGCGTTATGCGTTATGCGTTATGCTTTATGCGTTATGCGTTATGCGTTATGCTTTATGCGTTATTCGTTATGCGTTATGCGTTATGCGTTATGCGTTATGCGTTATGCGTTATGCATTATGCGTTATGCGTTATGCGTTATGCGTTATGCTTTATGCGTTATGCGTTATGCGTTATGCGTTATTCGTTATGCGTTATGCGTTATGCGTTATGCGTTATGCGTTATGCGTTATGCCTTATGCGTTATGCGTTATGCGTTATGCGTTATGCGTTATGCGTTATGCGTTATGCGTTATGCGTTATGTGTAATGAGTTATAAGTTATGCGTTATGCGTTATGCGTTATGAGTTATGCGTTATGCGTTATGCGTTATGCGTTATGCGTTATGCGTTATGCGTTATACGGTATGCGTTATGCGTTATGCGTTATGCGTTATGCGTTATGCGTTATGCGTTATGCGTTATGCGTTATGCGTTATGCGTTATGCGTTATGCGTTATGCGTTATGCGTTATGCGTTATGCGTTATGCGTTATGCGTTATGCGTTATGCGTTATGCGTTATGCGTTATGCGTTATGCGTTATGCGTTATGCGTTATGCTTTATGCGTTATGCGTTACTCCTTATGAGTTATGAGTTATAAGTTATGCGTAATGCGTTATGCTTTATGCGTTATGCGTTATGAGTTAAGCGGTATGCGTTATGCGTTATGCGTTATGCGTTTTGCGGTATTCGTTATGCGTTGTGCATTATGCGTTATGCGTTGTGCATTATGGGTTATGATTTATGCGTTATGCGTTGTGCATTATGGGTTATGATTTATGCGTTATGCGATATGAGTTATGCGTTATGCGTTATGCGTTATGCGTTATGCTTTATGCGTCATGCGTGATCCGTTATGCGTTAGGCGTTATGCGATTTGCGGTATTCGTTAAGCGTTGTCCATTATGCGTTATGCGTTATGCGTTATGGGTTATGGGTTATGCGTTATGCTTTATGCGTTATTCATTTTGCGTTATGCGTTATTCGTTATGAGTTATGAGTTATAAGTTATGCGTAATGCGTTATGCCTTATGAGTTATGCATTATGCGTTATGCGTTATGCATAATGCGTTATACGTTATGCCTTATGCGTTATGCGTTATTCGTTATGAGTAATGAGTTATAAGTTATGCGTTATGCGTTATGCTTTATGCGTTATGCGTTATGCGTTATGAGTTATGCGTTATGCGTTATGCGTTATGCGTTATGCGTTATGCGTCATGCATCAAGCCTTATGCGATATGCGATATGCGTCATGCATCAAGCCTTATGCGTTATGGGTTATGCGTTAACGTTATGCGTTATGCGTTATGCGTTATGCGATATGCGTTATGCGTTATGCGTTATGCGTTATGCGTTATGCGTTATGCGTTATGCGTGATCCGTTATGCGTTATGCGTTATGCGTTATGCGTTATGCGTTATGCGTTATGCGTTACTCCTTACGAGTTATGAGTTATAAGTTATGCGTAATGCGTTATGCGTTATGCGTTATGCTTTATGCGTTATGCGTTATGCGTTATGCGTTATGCGTTATGCGTTATGCGTTATGCGTTATGAGTAATGAGTTATAAGTTATGCGTTATGCGTTATGCGTTATGCGTTATGCGTTATGCGTTATGCGTTATGCGTTATGCGTTATGCGTTATGCGTTATGCGTTATGCGTTATGCGTTATGCGTTATACGGTATGCGTTATGCGTTATGCGTTATGCGTTATGCGTTATGCGTTATGCGCTATGCGTTATGCGTTATGCGTTATGCGTTATGCGTTATGCGTTATGCGTTATGCGTTATGCGTTATGCGTTATGCGTTATGCGTTATGCGTTATGCGTTATGCGTTATGCGTTATGCGTTATGCGTTATGCGTTATGCGTTATGCGTTATGCTTTATGCGTTATGCGTTACTCCTTATGAGTTATGAGTTATAAGTTATGCGTAATGCGTTATGCTTTATGCGTTATGCGTTATGAGTTAAGCGGTATGCGTTATGCGTTATGCGTTATGCGTTTTGCGGTATTCGTTATGCGTTGTGCATTATGCGTTATGCGTTGTGCATTATGGGTTATGATTTATGCGTTATGCGTTGTGCATTATGGGTTATGATTTATGCGTTATGCGATATGAGTTATGCGTTATGCGTTATGCGTTATGCGTTATGCTTTATGCGTCATGCGTGATCCGTTATGCGTTAGGCGTTATGCGATTTGCGGTATTCGTTAAGCGTTGTCCATTATGCGTTATGCGTTATGCGTTATGGGTTATGGGTTATGCGTTATGCTTTATGCGTTATTCATTTTGCGTTATGCGTTATTCGTTATGAGTTATGAGTTATAAGTTATGCGTAATGCGTTATGCCTTATGAGTTATGCATTATGCGTTATGCGTTATGCATAATGCGTTATACGTTATGCCTTATGCGTTATGCGTTATTCGTTATGAGTAATGAGTTATAAGTTATGCGTTATGCGTTATGCTTTATGCGTTATGCGTTATGCGTTATGCGTTATGCGTTATGCGTTATGCGTTATGCGTTATGCGTTATGCGTTATGCGTTATGCGTTATGCGTTATGCGTTATGCGTTATGCGTTATGCGTTATGCGTTATGCGTTATGCGTGATCCGACATGCGTTATGCATTTTGCGTTATGCGTTATTCGTTATGAGTTATGAGTTATAAGTTATGCATAATGCGTTATGCGTTATGCGTTATGCATTATGCTTTATCCGTTATGCGTTATGCGTTATGCTTTATGCGTTATGCGTTATGCGTTATGCGTTATGCGTTATGCGTTATGCGTTATGCCTTATGCCTTATGCGTTATTCGTTATGAGTAATGAGTTATAAGTTATGCGTTATGCGTTATGCGTTATGCGTTATGCGTTATGCGTTATGCGTTATGCGTTATGCGTTATGCGTTATGCGTTATACGGTATGCGTTATGCGTTATGCGTTATGCGTTATGCGTTATGCGTTATGCGTTATGCGTTATGCGTTATGCGTTATGCGTTATGCGTTATGCGTTATGCGTTATGCGTTATGCGTTATGCGTTATGCGTTGTGCGTTATGCGTTGTGCGTTATGCGTTATGCGTTATGCGTTATGCTTTATGCGTTATGCGTTACTCCTTATGAGTTATGAGTTATAAGTTATGCGTAATGCGTTATGCTTTATGCGTTATGCGTTATGAGTTAAGCGGTATGCGTTATGCGTTATGCGTTATGCGTTATGCGTTATGCGTTTTGCGGTAACCGTTATGCGTTGTGCATTATGCGTTATGCGTTGTGCATTATGGGTTATGATTTATGCGTTATGCGTTGTGCATATTGGGTTATGATTTATGCGTTATGCGATATGAGTTATGCGTTATGCGTTATGCGTTATGCGTTATGCGTTATGCTTTATGCGTCATGCGTGATCCGTTATGCGTTAGGCGTTATGCGATTTGCGGTATTCGTTAAGCGTTGTGCATTATGCGTTATGCGTTATGCGTTATGGGTTATGGGTTATGCGTTATGCTTTATGCGTTATTCATTTTGCGTTATGCGTTATTCGTTATGAGTTATGAGTTATAAGTTATGCGTAATTTGTTATGCATTATACGTTATGCGTTATGCGTTATGCGTTATGCTTTATGCGTTATGCGTTACTCCTTATGAGTTATGAGTTATAAGTTATGCGTAATGCGTTATGCGTTATGCGTTATGCTTTATGCGTTATGCGTTATGCGTTATGCGTTATGCGTTATGCGTTATGCGTTATGCCTGATCCGTTATGCGTTATGCGTTATGCGTTATGCGTTATGCGTTATGCGTTATGCGTGATCCGACATGCGTTATGCATTTTGCGTTATGCGTTATTCGTTATGAGTTATGAGTTATGCGTTATGCGTTGTGCGTTATACGTTTGCGTCATGCATCAAGCCTTATGCGATATGCGATATGCGTCATGCATCAAGCCTTATGCGTTATGGGTTATGCGTTAACGTTATGCGTTATGCGTTATGCGTTATGCGTTATGCGTTATGCGTTATGCGTTATGCTTTATGCGTTATGCGTTACTCCTTATGAGTTATGAGTTATAAGTTATGCGTAATTCGTTATGCGTTATGCGTTATGCGTTATGCTTTATGCGTTATGCGTGATCCGTTATGCGTTATGCTTTATGCGTCATGCGTGATCCGTTATGCGTTAGGCGTTATGCGATTTGCGGTATTCGTTAAGCGTTGTGCATTATGCGTTATGCGTTATGCGTTATGGGTTATGGGTTATGCGTTATGCTTTATGCGTTATTCATTTTGCGTTATGCGTTATTCGTTATGAGTTATGAGTTATAAGTTATGCGTAATTTGTTATGCCTTATGAGTTATGCATTATGCGTTATGCGTTATGCATAATGCGTTATACGTTATGTATTATGCGTAATGCCTTATGCGTTATGCGATATGCGTCATGCATCAAGCCTTATGCGATATGCGATATGCGTCATATATCAAGCCTTATGCGATATGCGATATGCGTCATGCATCAAGCCTTATGCGTTATGGGTTATGCGTTAACGTTATGCGTTATGCGTTATGCGTTATGCGTTATGCGTTATGCGTTATGCTTTATGCGTTATGCGTTACTCCTTATGAGTTATGAGTTATAAGTTATGCGTAATGCGTTATGCGTTATGCGTTATGCTTTATGCGTTATGCGTTATGCGTTATGCGTTATGCGTTATGCGTTATGCCTGATCCGTTATGCGTTATGCGTTATGCGTTATGCGTTATGCGTTATGCGTTATGCGTTATGCGTGATCCGACATGCGTTATGCATTTTGCGTTATGCGTTATTCGTTATGAGTTATGAGTTATGCGTTATGCGTTGTGCGTTATACGTTTGCGTCATGCATCAAGCCTTATGCGATATGCGATATGCGTCATGCATCAAGCCTTATGCGTTATGGGTTATGCGTTAACGTTATGCGTTATGCGTTATGCGTTATGCGTTATGCGTTATGCGTTATGCGTTATGCTTTATGCGTTATGCGTTACTCCTTATGAGTTATGAGTTATAAGTTATGCGTAATTCGTTATGCGTTATGCGTTATGCTTTATGCGTTATGCGTGATCCGTTATGCGTTATGCGTTATGCGTTATGCGTTATGCGTTATGCGTTATGCGTTATGCGTTATGCTTTATGCGTTATGCGTTACTCCTTATGAGTTATGAGTTATAAGTTATGCGTTATGCGTTATGCGTTATGCGTTATGCGTTATGCGTGATCCGTTATGCGTTATGCGTTATGCGTTATGCGTTATGCGTTATGCGTGATCCGACATGCGTTATGCATTTTGCGTTATGCGTTATTCGTTATGAGTTATGAGTTATGCGTTATGCGTTGTGCGTTATACGTTTGCGTTATGCGTTATGCGTTATGCGTTATGCGTCATGCGTTATGCGTTATGCGTTATGCGTTATGCGTTATGCGTTATGCGTTATGCGTTATGCGTTATGCGTTATGCGTTATGCGTTATGCGTTATGCGTTATGCGTTATGCGTTATGCTTTATGCGTTATGCATTATGCGTTATGCGTTATGCGATATGCGTTATGCGTTATGCGTTATGCGTTATGCGTTATGCGTTATGCGTTATGCGTTATGCGTTATGCGTGATCCGTTATGCGTTATGCGTTATGCGTTATGCGTTATGCGTTATGCGTTATGCGTTATGCGTTATGCGTTATGCGTTATGCGTTATGCGTTATGCGTTATGCGTTATGCTTTATGCGTTATGCGTTACGCCTTATGAGTTATGCGTTATGCGTTATGCATTATGCGTTATGCGTTATGCGTTATGCGTTATGCTTTATGCGTTATGCGTTATGCGTTATGCGTTATTCGTTATGCGTTATGCGTTATGCGTTATGCGTTATGCGTTATGCGTTATGCGTTGTGCGTTATGGGTTATGATTTATGCGTTATGCGATATGAGTTATGCGTTATGCGTTATGCGTAATGCGTTATGCGTTATGCGTTATGCGTTATGCGTTATGCTTTATGCGTTATGCGTTATGCGTTATGCTTTATGCGTTATTCGTTATGCGTTATGCGTTATGCGTTATGCGTTATGCGTTATGCGTTATGCATTATGCGTTATGCGTTATGCGTTATGCGTTATGCTTTATGCGTTATGCGTTATGCGTTATGCGTTATTCGTTATGCGTTATGCGTTATGCGTTATGCGTTATGCGTTATGCGTTATGCCTTATGCGTTATGCGTTATGCGTTATGCGTTATGCGTTATGCGTTATGCGTTATGCGTTATGCGATATGCGTTATGCGTTATGAGTAATGAGTTATAAGTTATGCGTTATGCGTTATGCGTTATGCATTATGCGTTATGCGTTATGCGTTATGCGTTATGCGTTATGCGTTATGCGTTATGCGTTATGCGTTATACGGTATGCGTTATGCGTTATGCGTTATGCGTTATGCGTTATGCGTTATGCGTTATGCGTTATGCGTTATGCGTTATGCGTTATGCGTTATGCGTTATGCGTTATGCGTTATGCGTTATGCGTTATGCGTTATGCGTTATGCGTTACGCGTTATGCGTTATGCGTTATGCGTTATGCGTTATGCTTTATGCGTTATGCGTTACTCCTTATGAGTTATGAGTTATAAGTTATGCGTAATGCGTTATGCTTTATGCGTTATGCGTTATGAGTTAAGCGGTATGCGTTATGCGTTATGCGTTATGCGTTTTGCGGTATTCGTTATGCGTTGTGCATTATGCGTTATGCGTTGTGCATTATGGGTTATGATTTATGCGTTATGCGTTGTGCATTATGGGTTATGATTTATGCGTTATGCGATATGAGTTATGCGTTATGCGTTATGCGTTATGCGTTATGCTTTATGCGTCATGCGTGATCCGTTATGCGTTAGGCGTTATGCGATTTGCGGTATTCGTTAAGCGTTGTCCATTATGCGTTATGCGTTATGCGTTATGGGTTATGGGTTATGCGTTATGCTTTATGCGTTATTCATTTTGCGTTATGCGTTATTCGTTATGAGTTATGAGTTATAAGTTATGCGTAATGCGTTATGCCTTATGAGTTATGCATTATGCGTTATGCGTTATGCATAATGCGTTATACGTTATGCGTTATGCGTTATGCGTTATTCGTTATGAGTAATGAGTTATAAGTTATGCGTTATGCGTTATGCTTTATGCGTTATGCGTTATGCGTTATGCGTTATGCGTTATGCGTTATGCGTTATGCGTTATGCGTTATGCGTTATGCGTTATGCGTTATGCGTTATGCGTTATGCGTTATGCGTTATGCGTTATGCGTTATGCGTTATGCGTTATGCGTTATGCGTTATGCGTTATGCGTGATCCGACATGCGTTATGCATTTTGCGTTATGCGTTATTCGTTATGAGTTATGAGTTATAAGTTATGCATAATGCGTTATGCGTTATGCGTTATGCATTATGCTTTATCCGTTATGCGTTATGCGTTATGCGTTATGCGTTATGCGTTATGCGTTATGCGTTATGCGTTATGCGTTATGCGTTATGCGTTATGCGTTATTCGTTATGCGATATGCGTCATGCATCAAGCCTTATGCGATATGCGATATGCGTCATGCATCAAGCCTTATGCGTTATGGGTTATGCGTTAACGTTATGCGTTATGCGTTATGATTTATGCTTTATGCGTTATGCGTTATGCGTGATCCGACATGCGTAATGCATTTTGCGTTATGCGTTATTCGTTATGAGTTATGAGTTATAAGTTATGCGTAATGCGTTATGCGTTATGCGTTATGCATTATGCTTTATCCGTTATGCGTTATGCGTTATGCTTTATGCGTTATGCGTTATGCGTTATGCGTTATGCGTTATGAATTATGCCTTATGCGTTATGCGTTATGCGTTATGCGTTATGCGTTATTCGTTATGAGTAATGAGTTATAAGTTATGCGTTATGCGTTATGCGTTATGCGTTATGCGTTATGCGTTATGCGTTATGCTTTATGCGTTATGCGTTATGCGTTATGCTTTATGCGTTATTCGTTATGCGTTATGCGTTATGCGTTATGCGTTATGCGTTATGCGTTATGCGTTATGCATTATACGTTATGCGTTATGCGTTATGCTTTATGCGTTATGCGTTATGCGTTATGCGTTATGCGTTATGCGTTATTCGTTATGCGTTATGCTTTATGCGTTATGCGTTATGCGTTATGCGTTATGCGTTATGCGTTATGCGTTATGCGTTATGCGTTATGCGTTATGCGTTATGCGTTATGCGTTATGCGTTATGCGTTATGCCTTATGCGTTATGCGTTATTCGTTATGAGTAATGAGTTATAAGTTATGCGTTATGCGTTATGCTTTATGCGTTATGCGTTATGCGTTATGCGTTATGCGTTATGCGTTATGCGTTATGCGTTATGCGTTATGCATTATGCTTTATCCGTTATGTTTTATGCGTTATGCTTTATGCGTTATGCGTTATGCGTTATGCGTTATGCGTTATGCGTTATGCGTTATGCGTTATGCGTTATGCCTTATGCGTTATGCGTTATTCGTTATGAGTAATGAGTTATAAGTTATGCGTTATGCGTTATGCTTTATGCGTTATGCGTTATGCGTTATGCGTTATGCGTTATGCGTTATGCGTTATGCTTTATGCGTTATGCGTTACTCCTTATGAGTTATGAGTTATAAGTTATGCGTAATGCGTTATGCGTTATGCGTTATGCATTATTCTTTATCCGTTATGCGTTATGCGTTATGCTTTATGCGTTATGCGTTATGCGTTATGAGTAATGAGTTATAAGTTATGCGTTATGCGTTATTCGTTATGAGTAATGAGTTATAAGTTATGCGTTATGCGTTATGCTTTATGCGTTATGCGTTATGCGTTATGCTTTATGCGTTATGCGTTACTCCTTATGAGTTATGAGTTATAAGTTATGCGTAATGCGGTATGCGTTATACGTTATACGTTATGCGTTATGCGTTATGCGTTATGCGTTATGCGTTATGCGTTATGCGTTATGCGTTATGCGTTATTCGTTATGCGTTATGCTTTATGCGTTATGCGTTATGCGTTATGCGTTGTGCGTTATGCGTTATGCGTTATGCGTTATGCGTTATGCGTTATGCGTTATGCCTTATGCGTTATGCGTTATTCGTTATGAGTAATGAGTTATAAGTTATGCGTTATGCGTTATGCTTTATGCGTTATGCGTTATGCGTTATGCGTTATGCGTTATGCGTTATGCGTTATGCGTTATGCGTTATGCGTTATGCTTTATGCGTTATGCGTTATGCGTTATGCGTTATGCGTTATGCGTTATGCGTTATGCGTTATGCGTTATGCATTATGCTTTATCCGTTATGTTTTATGCGTTGTGCTTTATGCGTTATGCGTTATGCGTTATGCGTTATGCGTTATGCGTTATGCGTTATGCGTTATGCGTTATGCGTTATGCCTTATGCGTTATGCGTTATTCGTTATGAGTAATGAGTTATAAGTTATGCGTTATGCGTTATGCTTTATGCGTTATGCGTTATGCGTTATGCGTTATGCGTTATGCGTTATGCGTTATGCTTTATGCGTTATGCGTTACTCCTTATGAGTTATGAGTTATAAGTTATGCGTAATGCGTTATGCGTTATGCGTTATGCATTATTCTTTATCCGTTATGCGTTATGCGTTATGCTTTATGCGTTATGCGTTATGCGTTATGAGTAATGAGTTATAAGTTATGCGTTATGCGTTATTCGTTATGAGTAATGAGTTATAAGTTATGCGTTATGCGTTATGCTTTATGCGTTATGCGTTATGCGTTATGCTTTATGCGTTATGCGTTACTCCTTATGAGTTATGAGTTATAAGTTATGCGTAATGCGGTATGCGTTATACGTTATACGTTATGCGTTATGCGTTATGCGTTATGCGTTATGCGTTATGCGTTATGCGTTATGCGTTATTCGTTATGCGTTATGCTTTATGCGTTATGCGTTATGCGTTATGCGTTGTGCTTTATGCGTTATGCGTTATGCGTTATGCGTTATGCGTTATGCGTTATGCCTTATGCGTTATGCGTTATTCGTTATGAGTAATGAGTTATAAGTTATGCGTTATGCGTTATGCTTTATGCGTTATGCGTTATGCGTTATGCGTTATGCGTTATGCGTTATGCGTTATGCGTTATGCGTTATGCGTTATGCGTTATGCGTTATGCGTTATGCGTTATGCGTTATGCGTTATGCGTTATGCGTTATGCGTGATCCGACATGCGTTATGCATTTTGCGTTATGCGTTATTCGTTAGGAGTTATGAGTTATAAGTTATGCATAATGCGTTATGCGTTATGCGTTATGCATTATGCTTTATCCGTTATGCGTTATGCGTTATGCTTTATGCGTTATGCGTTATGCGTTATGCGTTATGCGTTATGCGTTATGCGTTATGCCTTATGCGTTATGCGTTATTCGTTATGAGTAATGAGTTATAAGTTATGCGTTATGCGTTATGCTTTATGCGTTATGCGTTATGCGTTATGCGTTATGCGTTATGCGTTATGCGTTATGCGTTATGCGTTATGCGTTATGCGTTATGCGTTATGCGTTATACGGTATGCGTTATGCGTTATGCGTTATGCGTTATGCGTTATGCGTTATGCGTTATGCGTTATGCGTTATGCGTTATGCGTTATGCGTTATGCGTTATGCGTTATGCGTTATGCGTTATGCGTTATGCGTTATGCGTTATGCGTTGTGCGTTATGCGTTATGCGTTATGCGTTATGCGTTATGCTTTATGCGTTATGCGTTACTCCTTATGAGTTATGAGTTATAAGTTATGCGTAATGCGTTATGCTTTATGCGTTATGCGTTATGAGTTAAGCGGTATGCGTTATGCGTTATGCGTTATGCGTTATGCGTTTTGCGGTATTCGTTATGCGTTGTGCATTATGAGTTATGCGTTGTGCATTATGGGTTATGATTTATGCGTTAAGCGTTGTGCATATTGGGTTATGATTTATGCGTTATGCGATATGAGTTATGCGTTATGCGTTATGCGTTATGCGTTATGCGTTATGCTTTATGCGTCATGCGTGATCCGTTATGCGTTAGGCGTTATGCGATTTGCGGTATTCGTTATGCGTTGTGCATTATGCGTTATGCGTTATGCGTTATGGGTTATGGGTTATGCGTTATGCTTTATGCGTTATTCATTTTGCGTTATGCGTTATTCGTTATGAGTTATGAGTTATAAGTTATGCGTAATTTGTTATGCATTATACGTTATGCGTTATGCGTTATGCGTTATGCTTTATGCGTTATGCGTTACTCCTTATGAGTTATGAGTTATAAGTTATGCGTAATGCGTTATGCGTTATGCGTTATGCTTTATGCGTTATGCGTTATGCGTTATGCGTTATGCGTTATGCGTTATGCGTTATGCCTGATCCGTTATGCGTTATGCGTTATGCGTTATGCGTTATGCGTTATGCGTTATGCGTGATCCGACATGCGTTATGCATTTTGCGTTATGCGTTATTCGTTATGAGTTATGAGTTATGCGTTATGCGTTGTGCGTTATACGTTTGCGTCATGCATCAAGCCTTATGCGATATGCGATATGCGTCATGCATCAAGCCTTATGCGATATGCGATATGCGTCATGCATCAAGCCTTATGCGTTATGGGTTATGCGTTAACGTTATGCGTTATGCGTTATGCGTTATGCGATATGCGTTATGCGTTATGCGTTATGCGTTATGCGTTATGCGTTATGCGTTATGCGTGATCCGTTATGCGTTATGCGTTATGCGTTATGCGTTATGCGTTATGCGTTATGCGTTACTCCTTACGAGTTATGAGTTATAAGTTATGCGTAATGCGTTATGCGTTATGCGTTATGCGTTATGCGTTATGCGTTATGCGTTATGCGTTATGCGTTATGCCTTATGCGTTATGCGTTATTCGTTATGAGTAATGAGTTATAAGTTATGCGTTATGCGTTATGCTTTATGCGTTATGCGTTATGCGTTATGCGTTATGCGTTATGCGTTATGCGTTATGCTTTATGCGTTATGCGTTACTCCTTATGAGTTATGAGTTATAAGTTATGCGTAATGCGTTATGCGTTATGCGTTATGCATTATTCTTTATCCGTTATGCGTTATGCGTTATGCTTTATGCGTTATGCGTTATGCGTTATGAGTAATGAGTTATAAGTTATGCGTTATGCGTTATTCGTTATGAGTAATGAGTTATAAGTTATGCGTTATGCGTTATGCTTTATGCGTTATGCGTTATGCGTTATGCTTTATGCGTTATGCGTTACTCCTTATGAGTTATGAGTTATAAGTTATGCGTAATGCGGTATGCGTTATACGTTATACGTTATGCGTTATGCGTTATGCGTTATGCGTTATGCGTTATGCATTATGCTTTATCCGTTATGTTTTATGCGTTGTGCTTTATGCGTTATGCGTTATGCGTTATGCGTTATGCGTTATGCGTTATGCGTTATGCGTTATGCGTTATGCCTTATGCGTTATGCGTTATTCGTTATGAGTAATGAGTTATAAGTTATGCGTTATGCGTTATGCTTTATGCGTTATGCGTTATGCGTTATGCGTTGTGCGTTATGCGTTATGCGTTATGCGTTATGCGTTATGCGTTATGCGTTATGCCTTATGCGTTATGCGTTATTCGTTATGAGTAATGAGTTATAAGTTATGCGTTATGCGTTATGCTTTATGCGTTATGCGTTATGCGTTATGCGTTATGCGTTATGCGTTATGCGTTATGCGTTATGCGTTATGCGTTATGCTTTATGCGTTATGCGTTATGCGTTATGCGTTATGCGTTATGCGTTATGCGTTATGCGTTATGCGTTATGCATTATGCTTTATCCGTTATGTTTTATGCGTTGTGCTTTATGCGTTATGCGTTATGCGTTATGCGTTATGCGTTATGCGTTATGCGTTATGCGTTATGCGTTATGCGTTATGCCTTATGCGTTATGCGTTATTCGTTATGAGTAATGAGTTATAAGTTATGCGTTATGCGTTATGCTTTATGCGTTATGCGTTATGCGTTATGCGTTATGCGTTATGCGTTATGCGTTATGCTTTATGCGTTATGCGTTACTCCTTATGAGTTATGAGTTATAAGTTATGCGTAATGCGTTATGCGTTATGCGTTATGCATTATTCTTTATCCGTTATGCGTTATGCGTTATGCTTTATGCGTTATGCGTTATGCGTTATGAGTAATGAGTTATAAGTTATGCGTTATGCGTTATTCGTTATGAGTAATGAGTTATAAGTTATGCGTTATGCGTTATGCTTTATGCGTTATGCGTTATGCGTTATGCTTTATGCGTTATGCGTTACTCCTTATGAGTTATGAGTTATAAGTTATGCGTAATGCGGTATGCGTTATACGTTATACGTTATGCGTTATGCGTTATGCGTTATGCGTTATGCGTTATGCGTTATGCGTTATGCGTTATTCGTTATGCGTTATGCTTTATGCGTTATGCGTTATGCGTTATGCGTTGTGCTTTATGCGTTATGCGTTATGCGTTATGCGTTATGCGTTATGCGTTATGCGTTATGCGTTATGCGTTATTCGTTATGAGTAATGAGTTATAAGTTATGCGTTATGCGTTATGCTTTATGCGTTATGCGTTATGCGTTATGCGTTATGCGTTATGCGTTATGCGTTATGCGTTATGCGTTATGCGTTATGCGTTATGCGTTATGCGTTATGCGTTATGCGTTATGCGTTATGCGTTATGCGTTATGCGTGATCCGACATGCGTTATGCATTTTGCGTTATGCGTTATTCGTTATGAGTTATGAGTTATAAGTTATGCATAATGCGTTATGCGTTATGCGTTATGCATTATGCTTTATCCGTTATGCGTTATGCGTTATGCTTTATGCGTTATGCGTTATGCGTTATGCGTTATGCGTTATGCGTTATGCGTTATGCCTTATGCGTTATGCGTTATTCGTTATGAGTAATGAGTTATAAGTTATGCGTTATGCGTTATGCTTTATGCGTTATGCGTTATGCGTTATGCGTTATGCGTTATGCGTTATGCGTTATGCGTTATGCGTTATGCGTTATGCGTTATGCGTTATGCGTTATACGGTATGCGTTATGCGTTATGCGTTATGCGTTATGCGTTATGCGTTATGCGTTATGCGTTATGCGTTATGCGTTATGCGTTATGCGTTATGCGTTATGCGTTATGCGTTATGCGTTATGCGTTATGCGTTATGCGTTATGCGTTGTGCGTTATGCGTTATGCGTTATGCGTTATGCGTTATGCTTTATGCGTTATGCGTTACTCCTTATGAGTTATGAGTTATAAGTTATGCGTAATGCGTTATGCTTTATGCGTTATGCGTTATGAGTTAAGCGGTATGCGTTATGCGTTATGCGTTATGCGTTATGCGTTTTGCGGTAATCGTTATGCGTTGTGCATTATGCGTTATGCGTTGTGCATTATGGGTTATGATTTATGCGTTAAGCGTTGTGCATATTGGGTTATGATTTATGCGTTATGCGTTATGAGTTATGCGTTATGCGTTATGCGTTATGCGTTATGCGTTATGCTTTATGCGTCATGCGTGATCCGTTATGCGTTAGGCGTTATGCGATTTGCGGTATTCGTTAAGCGTTGTGCATTATGCGTTATGCGTTATGCGTTATGGGTTATGGGTTATGCGTTATGCTTTATGCGTTATTCATTTTGCGTTATGCGTTATTCGTTATGAGTTATGAGTTATAAGTTATGCGTAATTTGTTATGCATTATACGTTATGCGTTATGCGTTATGCGTTATGCTTTATGCGTTATGCGTTACTCCTTATGAGTTATGAGTTATAAGTTATGCGTAATGCGTTATGCGTTATGCGTTATGCTTTATGCGTTATGCGTTATGCGTTATGCGTTATGCGTTATGCGTTATGCGTTATGCCTGATCCGTTATGCGTTATGCGTTATGCGTTATGCGTTATGCGTTATGCGTTATGCGTGATCCGACATGCGTTATGCATTTTGCGTTATGCGTTATTCGTTATGAGTTATGAGTTATGCGTTATGCGTTGTGCGTTATACGTTTGCGTCATGCATCAAGCCTTATGCGATATGCGATATGCGTCATGCATCAAGCCTTATGCGATATGCGATATGCGTCATGCATCAAGCCTTATGCGTTATGGGTTATGCGTTAACGTTATGCGTTATGCGTTATGCGTTATGCGATATGCGTTATGCGTTATGCGTTATGCGTTATGCGTTATGCGTTATGCGTTATGCGTGATCCGTTATGCGTTATGCGTTATGCGTTATGCGTTATGCGTTATGCGTTATGCGTTACTCCTTACGAGTTATGAGTTATAAGTTATGCGTAATGCGTTATGCGTTATGCGTTATGCTTTATGCGTTATGCGTTATGCGTTATGCGTTATGCGTTATGCGTTATGCGTTATGCGTTATGAGTAATGAGTTATAAGTTATGCGTTATGCGTTATGCGTTATGCGTTAGGCGTTATGCGTTATGCGTTATGCGTTATGCGTTATGCGTTATGCGTTATGCGTTATGCGTTATGCGTTATGCGTTATACGGTATGCGTTATGCGTTATGCGTTATGCGTTATGCGTTATGCGTTATGCGTTATGCGTTATGCGTTATGCGTTATGCGTTATGCGTTATGCGTTATGCGTTATGCGTTATGCGTTATGCGTTATGCGTTATGCGTTATGCGTTATGCGTTATGCGTTATGCGTTATGCGTTATGCGTTATGCGTTATGCGTTATGCGTTATGCGTTATGCGTTATGCGTTATGCTTTATGCGTTATGCGTTACTCCTTATGAGTTATGAGTTATAAGTTATGCGTAATGCGTTATGCTTTATGCGTTATGCGTTATGAGTTAAGCGGTATGCGTTATGCGTTATGCGTTATGCGTTTTGCGGTATTCGTTATGCGTTGTGCATTATGCGTTATGCGTTGTGCATTATGGGTTATGATTTATGCGTTATGCGTTGTGCATTATGGGTTATGATTTATGCGTTATGCGATATGAGTTATGCGTTATGCGTTATGCGTTATGCGTTATGCTTTATGCGTCATGCGTGATCCGTTATGCGCTAGGCGTTATGCGATTTGCGGTATTCGTTAAGCGTTGTCCATTATGCGTTATGCGTTATGCGTTATGGGTTATGGGTTATGCGTTATGCTTTATGCGTTATTCATTTTGCGTTATGCGTTATTCGTTATGAGTTATGAGTTATAAGTTATGCGTAATGCGTTATGCCTTATGAGTTATGCATTATGCGTTATGCGTTATGCATAATGCGTTATACGTTATGCCTTATGCGTTATGCGTTATTCGTTATGAGTAATGAGTTATAAGTTATGCGTTATGCGTTATGCTTTATGCGTTATGCGTTATGCGTTATGCGTTATGCGTTATGCGTTATGCGTTATGAGTTATGCGTTATGCGTTGTGCGTTATACGTTTGCGTCATGCATCAAGCCTTATGCGATATGCGATATGCGTCATGCATCAAGCCTTATGCGATATGCGATATGCGTCATGCATCAAGCCTTATGCGTTATGGGTTATGCGTTAACGTTATGCGTTATGCGTTATGCGTTATGCGATATGCGTTATGCGTTATGCGTTATGCGTTATTCGTTATGCGTTATGCGTTATGCGTGATCCGTTATGCGTTATGCGTTATGCGTTATGCGTTATGCGTTATGCGTTATGCGTTACTCCTTACGAGTTATGAGTTATAAGTTATGCGTAATGCGTTATGCGTTATGCGTTATGCTTTATGCGTTATGCGTTATGCGTTATGCGTTATGCGTTATGCGTTATGCGTTATGAGTAATGAGTTATAAGTTATGCGTTATGCGTTATGCGTTATGCGTTATGCGTTATGCGTTATGCGTTATGCGTTATGCGTTATGCGTTATGCGTTATGCGTTATGCGTTATGCGTTATGCGTTATACGGTATGCGTTATGCGTTATGCGTTATGCGTTATGCGTTATGCGTTATGCGTTATGCGTTATGCGTTATGCGTTATGCGTTATGCGTTATGCGTTATGCGTTATGCGTTATGCGTTATGCGTTATGCGTTATGCGTTATGCGTTATGCGTTATGCGTTATGCGTTATGCGTTATGCGTTATGCGTTATGCGTTATGCGTTATGCGTTATGCGTTATGCTTTATGCGTTATGCGTTACTCCTTATGAGTTATGAGTTATAAGTTATGCGTAATGCGTTATGCTTTATGCGTTATGCGTTATGAGTTAAGCGGTATGCGTTATGCGTTATGCGTTATGCGTTTTGCGGTATTCGTTATGCGTTGTGCATTATGCGTTATGCGTTGTGCATTATGGGTTATGATTTATGCGTTATGCGTTGTGCATTATGGGTTATGATTTATGCGTTATGCGATATGAGTTATGCGTTATGCGTTATGCGTTATGCTTTATGCGTCATGCGTGATCCGTTATGCGTTAGGCGTTATGCGATTTGCGGTATTCGTTAAGCGTTGTCCATTATGCGTTATGCGTTATGCGTTATGGGTTATGGGTTATGCGTTATGCTTTATGCGTTATTCATTTTGCGTTATGCGTTATTCGTTATGAGTTATGAGTTATAAGTTATGCGTAATGCGTTATGCCTTATGAGTTATGCATTATGCGTTATGCGTTATGCATAATGCGTTATACGTTATGCCTTATGCGTTATGCGTTATTCGTTATGAGTAATGAGTTATAAGTTATGCGTTATGCGTTATGCGTTATGCGTTATGCGTTATGCGTTATGCGTTATGCGTTATGCGTTATGCGATATGCGTTATGCGTTATACGGTATGCGTTATGCGTTATGCGTTATGCGTTATGCGTTATGCGTTATGCGTTATGCGTTATGCGTTATGCGTTATGCGTTATGCGTTATGCGTTATGCGTTATGCGTTATGCGTTATGCGTTATGCGTTATGCGTTATGCGTTATGCGTTGTGCGTTATGCGTTATGCGTTATGCGTTATGCTTTATGCGTTATGCGTTACTCCTTATGAGTTATGAGTTATAAGTTATGTGTAATGCGTTATGCTTTATGCGTTATGCGTTATGAGTTATGCGGTATGCGTTATGCGTTATGCGTTATGCGTTATGCGTTTTGCGGTAATCGTTATGCGTTGTGCATTATGCGTTATGCGTTGTGCATTATGGGTTATGATTTATGCGTTATGCGTTGTGCATATTGGGTTATGATTTATGCGTTATGCGATATGAGTTATGCGTTATGCGTTATGCGTTATGCGTTATGCGTTATGCTTTATGCGTCATGCGTGATCCGTTATGCGTTAGGCGTTATGCGATTTGCGGTATTCGTTAAGCGTTGTGCATTATGCGTTATGCGTTATGCGTTATGGGTTATGGGTTATGCGTTATGCTTTATGCGTTATTCATTTTGCGTTATGCGTTATTCGTTATGAGTTATGAGTTATAAGTTATGCGTAATTTGTTATGCATTATACGTTATGCGTTATGCGTTATGCGTTATGCTTTATGCGTTATGCGTTACTCCTTATGAGTTATGAGTTATAAGTTATGCGTAATGCGTTATGCGTTATGCGTTATGCTTTATGCGTTATGCGTTATGCGTTATGCGTTATGCGTTATGCGTTATGCGTTATGCCTGATCCGTTATGCGTTATGCGTTATGCGTTATGCGTTATGCGTTATGCGTGATCCGACATGCGTTATGCATTTTGCGTTATGCGTTATTCGTTATGAGTTATGAGTTATGCGTTATGCGTTGTGCGTTATACGTTTGCGTCATGCATCAAGCCTTATGCGATATGCGATATGCGTCATGCATCAAGCCTTATGCGTTATGGCTTATGCGTTAACGTTATGCGTTATGCGTTATGCGTTATGCGTTATGCGTTATGCGTTATGCGTTATGCTTTATGCGTTATGCGTTACTCCTTATGAGTTATGAGTTATAAGTTATGCGTAATTCGTTATGCGTTATGCGTTATGCGTTATGCTTTATGCGTTATGCGTGATCCGTTATGCGTTATGCTTTATGCGTCATGCGTGATCCGTTATGCGTTAGGCGTTATGCGATTTGCGGTATTCGTTAAGCGTTGTGCATTATGCGTTATGCGTTATGCGTTATGGGTTATGGGTTATGCGTTATGCTTTATGCGTTATTCATTTTGCGTTATGCGTTATTCGTTATGAGTTATGAGTTATAAGTTATGCGTAATTTGTTATGCCTTATGAGTTATGCATTATGCGTTATGCGTTATGCATAATGCGTTATACGTTATGTATTATGCGTAATGCCTTATGCGTTATGCGATATGCGTCATGCATCAAGCCTTATGCGTTATGGGTTATGCGTTAACGTTATGCGTTATGCGTTATGCGTTATGCGTTATGCGTTATGCGTTATGCTTTATGCGTTATGCGTTATGCGTTATGAGTAATGAGTTATAAGTTATGCGTTATGCGTTATTCGTTATGAGTAATGAGTTATAAGTTATGCGTTATGCGTTATGCTTTATGCGTTATGCGTTATGCGTTATGCTTTATGCGTTATGCGTTACTCCTTATGAGTTATGAGTTATAAGTTATGCGTAATGCGGTATGCGTTATACGTTATACGTTATGCGTTATGCGTTATGCGTTATGCGTTATGCGTTATGCGTTATGCGTTATGCGTTATGCGTTATTCGTTATGCGTTATGCTTTATGCGTTATGCGTTATGCGTTATGCGTTGTGCGTTATGCGTTATGCGTTATGCGTTATGCGTTATGCGTTATGCGTTATGCCTTATGCGTTATGCGTTATTCGTTATGAGTAATGAGTTATAAGTTATGCGTTATGCGTTATGCTTTATGCGTTATGCGTTATGCGTTATGCGTTATGCGTTATGCGTTATGCGTTATGCGTTATGCGTTATGCGTTATGCGTTATGCGTTATGCGTTATGCGTTATGCGTGATCCGACATGCGTTATGCATTTTGCGTTATGCGTTATTCGTTATGAGTTATGAGTTATAAGTTATGCATAATGCGTTATGCGTTATGCGTTATGCATTATGCTTTATCCGTTATGCGTTATGCGTTATGCTTTATGCGTTATGCGTTATGCGTTATGCGTTATGCGTTATGCGTTATGCGTTATGCGTTATGCCTTATGCGTTATGCGTTATTCGTTATGAGTAATGAGTTATAAGTTATGCGTTATGCGTTATGCTTTATGCGTTATGCGTTATGCGTTATGCGTTATGCGTTATGCGTTATGCGTTATGCGTTATGCGTTATGCGTTATGCGTTATGCGTTATGCGTTATACGGTATGCGTTATGCGTTATGCGTTATGCGTTATGCGTTATGCGTTATGCGTTATGCGTTATGCGTTATGCGTTATGCGTTATGCGTTATGCGTTATGCGTTATGCGTTATGCGTTATGCGTTATGCGTTATGCGTTGTGCGTTATGCGTTATGCGTTATGCGTTATGCTTTATGCGTTATGCGTTACTCCTTATGAGTTATGAGTTATAAGTTATGCGTAATGCGTTATGCTTTATGCGTTATGCGTTATGAGTTAAGCGGTATGCGTTATGCGTTATGCGTTATGCGTTATGCGTTTTGCGGTAATCGTTATGCGTTGTGCATTATGCGTTATGCGTTGTGCATTATGGGTTATGATTTATGCGTTAAGCGTTGTGCATATTGGGTTATGATTTATGCGTTATGCGATATGAGTTATGCGTTATGCGTTATGCGTTATGCGTTATGCGTTATGCTTTATGCGTCATGCGTGATCCGTTATGCGTTAGGCGTTATGCGATTTGCGGTATTCGTTAAGCGTTGTGCATTATGCGTTATGCGTTATGCGTTATGGGTTATGGGTTATGCGTTATGCTTTATGCGTTATTCATTTTGCGTTATGCGTTATTCGTTATGAGTTATGAGTTATAAGTTATGCGTAATTTGTTATGCATTATACGTTATGCGTTATGCGTTATGCGTTATGCTTTATGCGTTATGCGTTACTCCTTATGAGTTATGAGTTATAAGTTATGCGTAATGCGTTATGCGTTATGCGTTATGCTTTATGCGTTATGCGTTATGAGTTATACGTTATGCGTTATGCGTTATGCGTTATGCCTGATCCGTTATGCGTTATGCGTTATGCGTTATGCGTTATGCGTTATGCGTTATGCGTGATCCGACATGCGTTATGCATTTTGCGTTATGCGTTATTCGTTATGAGTTATGAGTTATGCGTTATGCGTTGTGCGTTATACGTTTGCGTCATGCATCAAGCCTTATGCGATATGCGATATGCGTCATGCATCAAGCCTTATGCGATATGCGATATGCGTCATGCATCAAGCCTTATGCGTTATGGGTTATGCGTTAACGTTATGCGTTATGCGTTATGCGTTATGCGATATGCGTTATGCGTTATGCGTTATGCGTTATGCGTTATGCGTTATGCGTTATGCGTGATCCGTTATGCGTTATGCGTTATGCGTTATGCGTTATGCGTTATGCGTTATGCGTTACTCCTTACGAGTTATGAGTTATAAGTTATGCGTAATGCGTTATGCGTTATGCGTTATGCTTTATGCGTTATGCGTTATGCGTTATGCGTTATGCGTTATGAGTAATGAGTTATAAGTTATGCGTTATGCGTTATGCGTTATGCGTTATGCGTTATGCGTTATGCGTTATGCGTTATGCGTTATGCGTTATGCGTTATGCGTTATACGGTATGCGTTATGCGTTATGCGTTATGCGTTATGCGTTATGCGTTATGCGTTATGCGTTATGCGTTATGCGTTATGCGTTATGCGTTATGCGTTATGCGTTATGCGTTATGCGTTATGCGTTATGCGTTATGCGTTATGCGTTATGCGTTATGCGTTATGCGTTATGCGTTATGCGTTATGCGTTATGCGTTATGCGTTATGCGTTATGCGTTATGCGTTATGCTTTATGCGTTATGCGTTACTCCTTATGAGTTATGAGTTATAAGTTATGCGTAATGCGTTATGCTTTATGCGTTATGCGTTATGAGTTAAGCGGTATGCGTTATGCGTTATGCGTTATGCGTTTTGCGGTATTCGTTATGCGTTGTGCATTATGCGTTATGCGTTGTGCATTATGGGTTATGATTTATGCGTTATGCGTTGTGCATTATGGGTTATGATTTATGCGTTATGCGATATGAGTTATGCGTTATGCGTTATGCGTTATGCGTTATGCTTTATGCGTCATGCGTGATCCGTTATGCGTTAGGCGTTATGCGATTTGCGGTATTCGTTAAGCGTTGTCCATTATGCGTTATGCGTTATGCGTTATGGGTTATGGGTTATGCGTTATGCTTTATGCGTTATTCATTTTGCGTTATGCGTTATTCGTTATGAGTTATGAGTTATAAGTTATGCGTAATGCGTTATGCCTTATGAGTTATGCATTATGCGTTATGCGTTATGCATAATGCGTTATACGTTATGCCTTATGCGTTATGCGTTATTCGTTATGAGTAATGAGTTATAAGTTATGCGTTATGCGTTATGCTTTATGCGTTATGCGTTATGCGTTATGCGTTATGCGTTATGCGTTATGCGTTATGCGTTATGCGTTATGCGTTATGCGTTATGCGTGATCCGACATGCGTTATGCATTTTGCGTTATGCGTTATTCGTTATGAGTTATGAGTTATGCGTTATGCGTTGTGCGTTATACGTTTGCGTCATGCATCAAGCCTTATGCGATATGCGATATGCGTCATGCATCAAGCCTTATGCGATATGCGATATGCGTCATGCATCAAGCCTTATGCGTTATGGGTTATGCGTTAACGTTATGCGTTATGCGTTATGCGATATGCGTTATGCGTTATGCGTTATGCGTTATGCGTTATGCGTTATGCGTTATGCGTGATCCGTTATGCGTTATGCGTTATGCGTTATGCGTTATGCGTTATGCGTTATGCGTTACTCCTTACGAGTTATGAGTTATAAGTTATGCGTAATGCGTTATGCGTTATGCGTTATGCTTTATGCGTTATGCGTTATGCGTTATGCGTTATGCGTTATGCGTTATGCGTTATGCGTTATGAGTAATGAGTTATAAGTTATGCGTTATGCGTTATGCGTTATGCGTTATGCGTTATGCGTTATGCGTTATGCGTTATGCGTTATGCGTTATGCGTTATGCGTTATGCGTTATACGGTATGCGTTATGCGTTATGCGTTATGCGTTATGCGTTATGCGTTATGCGTTATGCGTTATGCGTTATGCGTTATGCGTTATGCGTTATGCGTTATGCGTTATGCGTTATGCGTTATGCGTTATGCGTTATGCGTTATGCGTTATGCGTTATGCGTTATGCGTTATGCGTTATGCGTTATGCGTTATGCGTTATGCTTTATGCGTTATGCGTTACTCCTTATGAGTTATGAGTTATAAGTTATGCGTAATGCGTTATGCTTTATGCGTTATGCGTTATGAGTTAAGCGGTATGCGTTATGCGTTATGCGTTATGCGTTTTGCGGTATTCGTTATGCGTTGTGCATTATGCGTTATGCGTTGTGCATTATGGGTTATGATTTATGCGTTATGCGTTGTGCATTATGGGTTATGATTTATGCGTTATGCGATATGAGTTATGCGTTATGCGTTATGCGTTATGCGTTATGCTTTATGCGTCATGCGTGATCCGTTATGCGTTAGGCGTTATGCGATTTGCGGTATTCGTTAAGCGTTGTCCATTATGCGTTATGCGTTATGCGTTATGGGTTATGGGTTATGCGTTATGCTTTATGCGTTATTCATTTTGCGTTATGCGTTATTCGTTATGAGTTATGAGTTATAAGTTATGCGTAATGCGTTATGCCTTATGAGTTATGCATTATGCGTTATGCGTTATGCATAATGCGTTATACGTTATGCCTTATGCGTTATGCGTTATTCGTTATGAGTAATGAGTTATAAGTTATGCGTTATGCGTTATGCTTTATGCGTTATGCGTTATGCGTTATGCGTTATGCGTTATGCGTTATGCGTTATGCGCTATGCGTTATGCGTTATGCGTTATGCGTTATGCGTGATCCGACATGCGTTATGCATTTTGCGTTATGCGTTATTCGTTATGAGTTATGAGTTATGCGTTATGCGTTGTGCGTTATACGTTTGCGTCATGCATCAAGCCTTATGCGATATGCGATATGCGTCATGCATCAAGCCTTATGCGATATGCGATATGCGTCATGCATCAAGCCTTATGCGTTATGGGTTATGCGTTAACGTTATGCGTTATGCGTTATGCGATATGCGTTATGCGTTATGCGTTATGCGTTATGCGTTATGCGTTATGCGTTATGCGTGATCCGTTATGCGTTATGCGTTATGCGTTATGCGTTATGCGTTATGCGTTATGCGTTACTCCTTACGAGTTATGAGTTATAAGTTATGCGTAATGCGTTATGCGTTATGCGTTATGCTTTATGCGTTATGCGTTATGCGTTATGCGTTATGCGTTATGCGTTATGCGTTATGAGTAATGAGTTATAAGTTATGCGTTATGCGTTATGCGTTATGCGTTATGCGTTATGCGTTATGCGTTATGCGTTATGCGTTATGCGTTATGCGTTATGCGTTATGCGTTATGCGTTATACGGTATGCGTTATGCGTTATGCGTTATGCGTTATGCGTTATGCGTTATGCGTTATGCGTTATGCGTTATGCGTTATGCGTTATGCGTTATGCGTTATGCGTTATGCGTTATGCGTTATGCGTTATGCGTTATGCGTTATGCGTTATGCGTTATGCGTTATGCGTTATGCGTTATGCGTTATGCGTTATGCGTTATGCTTTATGCGTTATGCGTTACTCCTTATGAGTTATGAGTTATAAGTTATGCGTAATGCGTTATGCTTTATGCGTTATGCGTTATGAGTTAAGCGGTATGCGTTATGCGTTATGCGTTATGCGTTTTGCGGTATTCGTTATGCGTTGTGCATTATGCGTTATGCGTTGTGCATTATGGGTTATGATTTATGCGTTATGCGTTGTGCATTATGGGTTATGATTTATGCGTTATGCGATATGAGTTATGCGTTATGCGTTATGCGTTATGCTTTATGCGTCATGCGTGATCCGTTATGCGTTAGGCGTTATGCGATTTGCGGTATTCGTTAAGCGTTGTCCATTATGCGTTATGCGTTATGCGTTATGCTTTATGCGTTATTCATTTTGCGTTATGCGTTATTCGTTATGAGTTATGAGTTATAAGTTATGCGTAATGCGTTATGCCTTATGAGTTATGCATTATGCGTTATGCGTTATGCATAATGCGTTATACGTTATGCCTTATGCGTTATGCGTTATTCGTTATGAGTAATGAGTTATAAGTTATGCGTTATGCGTTATGCTTTATGCGTTATGCGTTATGCGTTATGCGTTATGCGTTATGCGTTATGCGTTATGCGTTATGCGTTATGCGGTATGCGTTATGCGTTATGCGTTATGCGTTATGCGTTATGCGTTATGCGTTATGCGTTATGCGTTATGCGTTATGCGTGATCCGACATGCGTTATGCATTTTGCGTTATGCGTTATTCGTTATGAGTTATGAGTTATAAGTTATGCATAATGCGTTATGCGTTATGCGTTATGCATTATGCTTTATCCGTTATGCGTTATGCGTTATGCTTTATGCGTTATGCGTTATGCGTTATGCGTTATGCGTTATGCGTTATGCCTTATGCGTTATGCGTTATTCGTTATGAGTAATGAGTTATAAGTTATGCGTTATGCGTTATGCGTTATGCGTTATGCGTTATGCGTTATGCGTTATGCGTTATGCGTTATGCGATATGCGTTATGCGTTATACGGTATGCGTTATGCGTTATGCGTTATGCGTTATGCGTTATGCGTTATGCGTTATGCGTTATGCGTTATGCGTTATGCGTTATGCGTTATGCGTTATGCGTTATGCGTTATGCGTTATGCGTTATGCGTTATGCGTTATGCGTTGTGCGTTATGCGTTATGCGTTATGCGTTATGCTTTATGCGTTATGCGTTACTCCTTATGAGTTATGAGTTATAAGTTATGCGTAATGCGTTATGCTTTATGCGTTATGCGTTATGAGTTATGCGGTATGCGTTATGCGTTATGCGTTATGCGTTATGCGTTTTGCGATAATCGTTATGCGTTGTGCATTATGCGTTATGCGTTGTGCATTATGGGTTATGATTTATGCGTTATGCGTTGTGCATATTGGGTTATGATTTATGCGTTATGCGATATGAGTTATGCGTTATGCGTTATGCGTTATGCGTTATGCGTTATGCGTTATGCTTTATGCGTCATGCGTGATCCGTTATGCGTTAGGCGTTATGCGATTTGCGGTATTCGTTAAGCGTTGTGCATTATGCGTTATGCGTTATGCGTTATGGGTTATGGGTTATGCGTTATGCTTTATGCGTTATTCATTTTGCGTTATGCGTTATTCGTTATGAGTTATGAGTTATAAGTTATGCGTAATTTGTTATGCATTATACGTTATGCGTTATGCGTTATGCGTTATGCTTTATGCGTTATGCGTTACTCCTTATGAGTTATGAGTTATAAGTTATGCGTAATGCGTTATGCGTTATGCGTTATGCTTTATGCGTTATGCGTTATGCGTTATGCGTTATGCGTTATGCGTTATGCGTTATGCCTGATCCGTTATGCGTTATGCGTTATGCGTTATGCGTTATGCGTTATGCGTTATGCGTGATCCGACATGCGTTATGCATTTTGCGTTATGCGTTATTCGTTATGAGTTATGAGTTATGCGTTATGCGTTGTGCGTTATACGTTTGCGTCATGCATCAAGCCTTATGCGATATGCGATATGCGTCATGCATCAAGCCTTATGCGTTATGGGTTATGCGTTAACGTTATGCGTTATGCGTTATGCGTTATGCGTTATGCGTTATGCGTTATGCGTTATGCTTTATGCGTTATGCGTTACTCCTTATGAGTTATGAGTTATAAGTTATGCGTAATTCGTTATGCGTTATGCGTTATGCGTTATGCGTTATGCGTTATGCGTGATCCGTTATGCGTTATGCTTTATGCGTCATGCGTGATCCGTTATGCGTTAGGCGTTATGCGATTTGCGGTATTCGTTAAGCGTTGTGCATTATGCGTTATGCGTTATGCGTTATGGGTTATGGGTTATGCGTTATGCTTTATGCGTTATTCATTTTGCGTTATGCGTTATTCGTTATGAGTTATGAGTTATAAGTTATGCGTAATTTGTTATGCCTTATGAGTTATGCATTATGCGTTATGCGTTATGCATAATGCGTTATACGTTATGTATTATGCGTAATGCCTTATGCGTTATGCGATATGCGTCATGCATCAAGCCTTATGCGATATGCGATATGCGTCATGCATCAAGCCTTATGCGATATGCGATATGCGTCATGCATCAAGCCTTATGCGTTATGGGTTATGCGTTAACGTTATGCGTTATGCGTTATGCGTTATGCGTTATGCGTTATGCGTTATGCTTTATGCGTTATGCGTTACTCCTTATGAGTTATGAGTTATAAGTTATGCGTAATGCGTTATGCGTTATGCGTTATGCTTTATGCGTTATGCGTTATGCGTTATGCGTTATGCGTTATGCGTTATGCGTTATGCCTGATCCGTTATGCGTTATGCGTTATGCGTTATGCGTTATGCGTTATGCGTTATGCGTTATGCGTGATCCGACATGCGTTATGCATTTTGCGTTATGCGTTATTCGTTATGAGTTATGAGTTATGCGTTATGCGTTGTGCGTTATACGTTTGCGTCATGCATCAAGCCTTATGCGATATGCGATATGCGTCATGCATCAAGCCTTATGCGTTATGGGTTATGCGTTAACGTTATGCGTTATGCGTTATGCGTTATGCGTTATGCGTTATGCGTTATGCGTTATGCTTTATGCGTTATGCGTTACTCCTTATGAGTTATGAGTTATAAGTTATGCGTAATTCGTTATGCGTTATGCGTTATGCTTTATGCGTTATGCGTGATCCGTTATGCGTTATGCGTTATGCGTTATGCGTTATGCGTTATGCGTTATGCGTTATGCGTTATGCGTTATGCGTTATGTGTTATGCGTTACTCCTTATGAGTTATGAGTTATAAGTTATGCGTTATGCGTTATGCGTTATGCGTTATGCGTTATGCGTTATGCGTTATGCGTGATCCGTTATGCGTTATGCGTTATGCGTTATGCGTTATGCGTGATCCGACATGCGTTATGCATTTTGCGTTCTGCGTTATTCGTTATGAGTTATGAGTTATGCGTTATGCGTTGTGCGTTATACGTTTGCGTTATGCGTTATGCGTTATGCGTTATGCGTTATGCGTCATGCGTTATGCGTTATGCGTTATGCGTTATGCGTTATGCGTTATGCGTTATGCGTTATGCGTTATGCGTTATGCGTTATGCGTTATGCGTTATGCTTTATGCGTTATGCATTATGCGTTATGCGTTATGCGATATGCGTTATGCGTTATGCGTTATGCGTTATGCGTTATGCGTTATGCGTTATGCGTTATGCGTTATGCGTGATCCGTTATGCGTTATGCGTTATGCGTTATGCGTTATGCGTTATGCGTTATGCGTGATCCGACATGCGTTATGCATTTTGCGTTATGCGTTATGCGTTATGCGTTATGCGTTATGCGTTATGCGTTATGCGTTATGCGTTATGCGTTATGCGTTATGCGTTATGCGTTATGCGTTATGCGTTATGCTTTATGCGTTATGCGTTACTCCTTACGAGTTATGAGTTATAAGTTATGCGTAATGCGTTATGCGTTATGCGTTATGCTTTATGCGTTATGCGTTATGCGTTATGCGTTATGCGTTATGCGTTATGCGTTATGCGTTATGCGTTATGCGTTATGCGTGATCCGTTATGCGTTATGCGTTATGCGTTATGCGTTATGCGTTATGCGTTATGCGTTATGCGTTATGCTTTATGCGTTATGCGTTACTCCTTATGAGTTATGAGTTATAAGTTATGCGTAATGCGTTATGCGTTATGCGTTATGCTTTATGCGTTATGCGTTATGCGTTATGCGTTATGCGATATGCGTTATGCGTGATCCGTTATGCGTTATGCGTTATGCGTTATGCGTTATGCGTTATGCGTGATCCGACATGCGTTATGCGTTATGCGTTATGCTTTATGCGTTATGCGTTACTCCTTATGAGTTATGAGTTATAAGTTATGCGTAATGCGTTATGCGTTATGCGTTATGCTTTATGCGTTATGCGTTATGCGTTATGCGTTATGCGTTATGCGTTATGCGATATGCGTTATGCGTTATGCGTTATTCGTTATGAGTAATGAGTTATAAGTTATGCGTTATGCGTTATGCTTTATGCATTATGCGTTATGCGTTATGCGTTATGCGTTATGCGTTATGCGTTATGCGTTATGCTTTATGCGTTATGCGTTACTCCTTACGAGTTATGAGTTATAAGTTATGCGTAATGCGTTATGCGTTATGCGTTATGCTTTATGCGTTATGCGTTATGCGTTATGCGTTATGCGTTATGCGTGATCCGTTATGCGTTATGCGTTATGCGTTATGCGTTATGCGTTATGCGTTATGCGTTATGCGTTATGCGTTATGCGTTATGCGTTATGCGTTATGCGTTATGCTTTATGCGTTATGCGTTACTCCTTATGAGTTATGAGTTATAAGTTATGCGTAATGCGTTATGCTTTATGCGTTATGCGTTATGAGTTAAGCGGTATGCGTTATGCGTTATGCGTTTTGCGGTATTCGTTATGCGTTTTGCATTATGCGTTATGCGTTGTGCGTTATGGGTTATGATTTATGCGTTATGCGATATGAGTTATGCGTTATGCGTTATGCGTTATGCGTTATGCTTTATGCGTCATGCGTGATCCGTTATGCGTTAGGCGTTATGCGATTTGCGGTATTCGTTAAGCGTTGTGCATTATGCGTTATGCGTTATGCGTTATGCGTTATGCGTTATGCGTTATGCGTTATGCGTTATGCGTGATCCGTTATGCGTTATGCGTTATGGGTTATGCGTTATGCGTTATGCGTTATGCGTTATGCGTTATGCGTTATGCGTTATGCGTTATGCGTTATGCGTTATGCGTTATGCGTTATACGTTATGTGTTATGCGTTATGCGTTATGCGTTATGCTTTATGCGTTATGCGTTACTCCTTACGAGTTATGAGTTATAAGTTATGCGTAATGCGTTATGCGTTATGCGTTATGCTTTATGCGTTATGCGTTATGCGTTATGGGTTATGGGTTATGCGTTATGCTTTATGCGTTATTCATTTTGCGTTATGCGTTATTCGTTATGAGTTATGAGTTATAAGTTATGCGTAATGCGTTATGCCTTATGAGTTATGCATTATGCGTTATGCGTTATGCATAATGCGTTATACGTTATGTATTATGCGTTATGCCTTATTCGTTATGCGATATGCGTCATGCGTCAAGCCTTATGCGATATGCGATATGCGTCATGCATCAAGCCTTATGCGTTATGGGTTATGCGTTAACGTTATGCGTTATGCGTTATGATTTATGCTTTATGCTTTATGCGTTATGCGTGATCCGACATGCGTAATGCATTTTGCGTTATGCGTTATTCGTTATGAGTTATGAGTTATAAGTTATGCGTAATGCGTTATGCGTTATGCGTTATTCGTTATGAGTAATGAGTTATAAGTTATGCGTTATGCGTTATGCGTTATGCGTTATGCGTTATGCGTTATGCGTTATGCTTTATGCGTTATGCGTTATGCGTTATGCTTTATGCGTTATTCGTTATGCGTTATGCGTTATGCGTTATGCGTTATGCGTTAGGCGTTATGCATTATACGTTATGCGTTATGCGTTATGCTTTATGCGTTATGCGTTATGCGTTATGCGTTATGCGTTATGCGTTATTCGTTATGCGTTATGCTTTATGCGTTATGCGTTATGCGTTATGCGTTATGCGTTATGCGTTATGCGTTATGCGTTATGCGTTATGCCTTATGCGTTATGCGTTATTCGTTATGAGTAATGAGTTATAAGTTATGCGTTATGCGTTATGCTTTATGCGTTATGCGTTATGCGTTATGCGTTATGCGTTATGCGTTATGCGTTATGCGTTATGCGTTATGCGTTATGCATTATGCTTTATCCATTATGTTTTATGCGTTATGCTTTATGCGTTATGCGTTATGCGTTATGCGTTATGCGTTATGCGTTATGCGTTATGCGTTATGCGTTATGCGTTATGCCTTATGCGTTATGCGTTATTCGTTATGAGTAATGAGTTATAAGTTATGTGTTATGCGTTATGCTTTATGCGTTATGCGTTATGCGTTATGCGTTATGCGTTATGCGTTATGCGTTATGCTTTATGCGTTATGCGTTACTCCTTATGAGTTATGAGTTATAAGTTATGCGTAATGCGTTATGCGTTATGCGTTATGCATTATTCTTTATCCGTTATGCGTTATGCGTTATGCTTTATGCGTTATGCGTTATGCGTTATGAGTAATGAGTTATAAGTTATGCGTTATGCGTTATTCGTTATGAGTAATGAGTTATTAGTTATGCGTTATGCGTTATGCTTTATGCGTTATGCGTTATGCGTTATGCTTTATGCGTTATGCGTTACTCCTTATGAGTTATGAGTTATAAGTTATGCGTAATGCGGTATGCGTTATACGTTATACGTTATGCGTTATGCGTTATGCGTTATGCGTTATGCGTTATGCGTTATGCGTTATGCGTTATTCGTTATGCGTTATGCTTTATGCGTTATGCGTTATGCGTTATGCGTTGTGCGTTATGCGTTATGCGTTATGCGTTATGCGTTATGCGTTATGCCTTATGCGTTATGCGTTATTCGTTATGAGTAATGAGTTATAAGTTATGCGTTATGCGTTATGCTTTATGCGTTATGCGTTATGCGTTATGCGTTATGCGTTATGCGTTATGCGTTATGCGTTATGCGTTATGCGTTATGCGTTATGCGTTATGCGTTATGCGTGATCCGACATGCGTTATGCATATTGCGTTATGCGTTATGCGTTATTCGTTATGAGTTATGAGTTATAAGTTATGCATAATGCGTTATGCGTTATGCGTTATGCATTATGCTTTATCCGTTATGCGTTATGCGTTATGCTTTATGCGTTATGCGTTATGCGTTATGCGTTATGCGTTATGCGTTATGCGTTATGCCTTATGCGTTATGCGTTATTCGTTATGAGTAATGAGTTATAAGTTATGCGTTATGCGTTATGCTTTATGCGTTATGCGTTATGCGTTATGCGTTATGCGTTATGCGTTATGCGTTATGCGTTATGCGTTATGCGTTATGCGTTATGCGTTATGCGTTATGCGTTATGCGTTATGCGTTATACGGTATGCGTTATGCGTTATGCGTTATGCGTTATGCTTTATGCGTTATGCGTTATGCGTTATGCGTTATGCGTTATGCGTTATGCGTTATGCGTTATGCGTTATGCGTTATGCGTTATGCTTTATGCGTTATGCGTTACTCCTTATGAGTTATGAGTTATAAGTTATGCGTAATGCGTTATGCTTTATGCGTTATGCGTTATGAGTTAAACGGTATGCGTTATGCGTTATGCGTTATGCGTTTTGCGGTATTCGTTATGCGTTGTGCATTATGCGTTATGCGTTGTGCGTTATGGGTTATGATTTATGCGTTATGCGATATGAGTTATGCGTTATGCGTTATGCGTTATGCGTTATGCTTTATGCGTCATGCGTGATCCGTTATGCGTTAGGCGTTATGCGAATTGCGGTATTCGTTAAGCGTTGTGCATTATGCGTTATGCGTTATGCGTTATGGGTTATGGGTTATGCGTTATGCTTTATGCGTTATTCATTTTGCGTTATGCGTTATTCGTTATGAGTTATGAGTTATAAGTTATGCGTAATTTGTTATGCCTTATGAGTTATGCATTATGCGTTATGCGTTATGCATAATGCGTTATACGTTATGTATTATGCGTAATGCCTTATGCGTTATGCGATATGCGTCATGCATCAAGCCTTATGCGATATGCGATATGCGTCATGCATCAAGCCTTATGCGATATGCGATATGCGTCATGCATCAAGCCTTATGCGTTATGGGTTATGCGTTAACGTTATGCGTTATTCGTTATGCGTTATGCGTTATGCGTTATGCGTTATGCGTTATGCTTTATGCGTTATGCGTTACTCCTTATGAGTTATGAGTTATAAGTTATGCGTAATGCGTTATGCGTTATGCGTTATGCTTTATGCGTTATGCGTTATGCGTTATGCGTTATGCGTTATGCGTTTTGCGTTATGCGTGATCCGTTATGCGTTATGCGTTATGCGTTATGCGTTATGCGTTATGCGTGATCCGACATGCGTTATGCATTTTGCGTTATTCGTTATGAGTTATGAGTTATGCGTTATGCGTTGTGCGTTATACGTTTGCGTTATGCGTTATGCGTTATGCGTTATGCGTTATGCGTCATGCGTTATGCGTTATGCGTTATGCGTTATGCGTTGTGCGTTATGCGTTATGCGTTATGCGTTATGCTTTATGCGTTATGCGTTACTCCTTATGAGTTATGAGTTATAAGTTATGCGTAATGCGTTATGCTTTATGCGTTATGCGTTATGAGTTATGCGGTATGCGTTATGCGTTATGCGTTATGCGTTATGCGTTTTGCGGTAATCGTTATGCGTTGTGCATTATGCGTTATGCGTTGTGCATTATGGGTTATGATTTATGCGTTATGCGTTGTGCATATTGGGTTATGATTTATGCGTTATGCGATATGAGTTATGCGTTATGCGTTATGCGTTATGCGTTATGCGTTATGCGTTATGCTTTATGCGTCATGCGTGATCCGTTATGCGTTAGGCGTTATGCGATTTGCGGTATTCGTTAAGCGTTGTGCATTATGCGTTATGCGTTATGCGTTATGGGTTATGGGTTATGCGTTATGCTTTATGCGTTATTCATTTTGCGTTATGCGTTATTCGTTATGAGTTATGAGTTATAAGTTATGCGTAATTTGTTATGCATTATACGTTATGCGTTATGCGTTATGCGTTATGCTTTATGCGTTATGCGTTACTCCTTATGAGTTATGAGTTATAAGTTATGCGTAATGCGTTATGCGTTATGCGTTATGCTTTATGCGTTATGCGTTATGCGTTATGCGTTATGCGTTATGCGTTATGCGTTATGCCTGATCCGTTATGCGTTATGCGTTATGCGTTATGCGTTATGCGTTATGCGTTATGCGTGATCCGACATGCGTTATGCATTTTGCGTTATGCGTTATTCGTTATGAGTTATGAGTTATGCGTTATGCGTTGTGCGTTATACGTTTGCGTCATGCATCAAGCCTTATGCGATATGCGATATGCGTCATGCATCAAGCCTTATGCGTTATGGGTTATGCGTTATCGTTATGCGTTATGCGTTATGCGTTATGCGATATGCGTTATGCGTTATGCGTTATGCTTTATGCGTTATGCGTTACTCCTTATGAGTTATGAGTTATAAGTTATGCGTAATTCGTTATGCGTTATGCGTTATGCGTTATGCTTTATGCGTTATGCGTGATCCGTTATGCGTTATGCTTTATGCGTCATGCGTGATCCGTTATGCGTTAGGCGTTATGCGATTTGCGGTATTCGTTAAGCGTTGTGCATTATGCGTTATGCGTTATGCGTTATGGGTTATGGGTTATGCGTTATGCTTTATGCGTTATTCATTTTGCGTTATGCGTTATTCGTTATGAGTTATGAGTTATAAGTTATGCGTAATTTGTTATGCCTTATGAGTTATGCATTATGCGTTATGCGTTATGCATAATGCGTTATACGTTATGTATTATGCGTAATGCCTTATGCGTTATGCGATATGCGTCATGCATCAAGCCTTATGCGATATGCGATATGCGTCATGCATCAAGCCTTATGCGATATGCGATATGCGTCATGCATCAAGCCTTATGCGTTATGGGTTATGCGTTAACGTTATGCGTTATGCGTTATGCGTTATGCGTTATGCGTTATGCGTTATGCTTTATGCGTTATGCGTTACTCCTTATGAGTTATGAGTTATAAGTTATGCGTAATGCGTTATGCGTTATGCGTTATGCTTTATGCGTTATGCGTTATGCGTTATGCGTTATGCGTTATGCGTTATGCGTTATGCCTGATCCGTTATGCGTTATGCGTTATGCGTTATGCGTTATGCGTTATGCGTTATGCGTTATGCGTGATCCGACATGCGTTATGCATTTTGCGTTATGCGTTATTCGTTATGAGTTATGAGTTATGCGTTATGCGTTGTGCGTTATACGTTTGCGTCATGCATCAAGCCTTATGCGATATGCGATATGCGTCATGCATCAAGCCTTATGCGTTATGGGTTATGCGTTAACGTTATGCGTTATGCGTTATGCGTTATGCGTTATGCGTTATGCGTTATGCGTTATGCTTTATGCGTTATGCGTTACTCCTTATGAGTTATGAGTTATAAGTTATGCGTAATTCGTTATGCGTTATGCGTTATGCTTTATGCGTTATGCGTGATCCGTTATGCGTTATGCGTTATGCGTTATGCGTTATGCGTTATGCGTTATGCGTTATGCGTTATGCGTTATGCTTTATGTGTTATGCGTTACTCCTTATGAGTTATGAGTTATAAGTTATGCGTTATGCGTTATGCGTTATGCGTTATGCGTTATGCGTTATGCGTTATGCGTGATCCGTTATGCGTTATGCGTTATGCGTTATGCGTTATGCGTTATACGGTATGCGTTATGCGTTATGCGTTATGCGTTATGCGTTATGCGTTATGCGTTATGCGTTATGCGTTATGCGTTATGCGTTATGCGTTATGCGTTATGCGTTATGCGTTATGCGTTATGCGTTATGCGTTATGCGTTATGCGTTGTGCGTTATGCGTTATGCGTTATGCGTTATGCTTTATGCGTTATGCGTTACTCCTTATGAGTTATGAGTTATAAGTTATGCGTAATGCGTTATGCTTTATGCGTTATGCGTTATGAGTTATGCGGTATGCGTTATGCGTTATGCGTTATGCGTTATGCGTTTTGCGGTAATCGTTATGCGTTGTGCATTATGCGTTATGCGTTGTGCATTATGGGTTATGATTTATGCGTTATGCGTTGTGCATATTGGGTTATGATTTATGCGTTATGCGATATGAGTTATGCGTTATGCGTTATGCGTTATGCGTTATGCGTTATGCGTTATGCTTTATGCGTCATGCGTGATCCGTTATGCGTTAGGCGTTATGCGATTTGCGGTATTCGTTAAGCGTTGTGCATTATGCGTTATGCGTTATGCGTTATGGGTTATGGGTTATGCGTTATGCTTTATGCGTTATTCATTTTGCGTTATGCGTTATTCGTTATGAGTTATGAGTTATAAGTTATGCGTAATTTGTTATGCATTATACGTTATGCGTTATGCGTTATGCGTTATGCTTTATGCGTTATGCGTTACTCCTTATGAGTTATGAGTTATAAGTTATGCGTAATGCGTTATGCGTTATGCGTTATGCTTTATGCGTTATGCGTTATGCGTTATGCGTTATGCGTTATGCGTTATGCGTTATGCCTGATCCGTTATGCGTTATGCGTTATGCGTTATGCGTTATGCGTTATGCGTTATGCGTGATCCGACATGCGTTATGCATTTTGCGTTATGCGTTATTCGTTATGAGTTATGAGTTATGCGTTATGCGTTGTGCGTTATACGTTTGCGTCATGCATCAAGCCTTATGCGATATGCGATATGCGTCATGCATCAAGCCTTATGCGTTATGGGTTATGCGTTAACGTTATGCGTTATGCGTTATGCGTTATGCGTTATGCGTTATGCGTTATGCGTTATGCTTTATGCGTTATGCGTTACTCCTTATGAGTTATGAGTTATAAGTTATGCGTAATTCGTTATGCGTTATGCGTTATGCGTTATGCTTTATGCGTTATGCGTGATCCGTTATGCGTTATGCTTTATGCGTCATGCGTGATCCGTTATGCGTTAGGCGTTATGCGATTTGCGGTATTCGTTAAGCGTTGTGCATTATGCGTTATGCGTTATGCGTTATGGGTTATGCGTTATGCGTTATGCTTTATGCGTTATTCATTTTGCGTTATGCGTTATTCGTTATGAGTTATGAGTTATAAGTTATGCGTAATTTGTTATGCCTTATGAGTTATGCATTATGCGTTATGCGTTATGCATAATGCGTTATACGTTATGTATTATGCGTAATGCCTTATGCGTTATGCGATATGCGTCATGCATCAAGCCTTATGCGATATGCGATATGCGTCATGCATCAAGCCTTATGCGATATGCGATATGCGTCATGCATCAAGCCTTATGCGTTATGGGTTATGCGTTAACGTTATGCGTTATGCGTTATGCGTTATGCGTTATGCGTTATGCGTTATGCGTTATGCGTTATGCGTTACTCCTTATGAGTTATGAGTTATAAGTTATGCGTAATGCGTTATGCGTTATGCGTTATGCTTTATGCGTTATGCGTTATGCGTTATGCGTTATGCGTTATGCGTTATGCGTTATGCCTGATCCGTTATGCGTTATGCGTTATGCGTTATGCGTTATGCGTTATGCGTTATGCGTTATGCGTGATCCGACATGCGTTATGCATTTTGCGTTATGCGTTATTCGTTATGAGTTATGAGTTATGCGTTATGCGTTGTGCGTTATACGTTTGCGTCATGCATCAAGCCTTATGCGATATGCGATATGCGTCATGCATCAAGCCTTATGCGTTATGGGTTGTGCGTTAACGTTATGCGTTATGCGTTATGCGTTATGCGTTATGCGTTATGCGTTATGCGTTATGCTTTATGCGTTATGCGTTACTCCTTATGAGTTATGAGTTATAAGTTATGCGTAATTCGTTATGCGTTATGCGTTATGCTTTATGCGTTATGCGTGATCCGTTATGCGTTATGCGTTATGCGTTATGCGTTATGCGTTATGCGTTATGCGTTATGCGTTATGCGTTATGCTTTATGTGTTATGCGTTACTCCTTATGAGTTATGAGTTATAAGTTATGCGTTATGCGTTATGCGTTATGCGTTATGCGTTATGCGTTATGCGTTATGCGTGATCCGTTATGCGTTATGCGTTATGCGTTATGCGTTATGCGTGATCCGACATGCGTTATGCATTTTGCGTTATGCGTTATTCGTTATGAGTTATGAGTTATGCGTTATGCGTTGTGCGTTATACGTTTGCGTTATGCGTTATGCGTTATGCGTTATGCGTTATGCGTCATGCGTTATGCGTTATGCGTTATGCGTTATGCGTTATGCGTTATGCGTTATGCGTTATGCGTTATGCGTTATGCGTTATGCGTTATGCGTTATGCTTTATGCGTTATGCATTATGCGTTATGCGTTATGCGATATGCGTTATGCGTTATGCGTTATGCGTTATGCGTTATGCGTTATGCGTTATGCGTTATGCGTTATGCGTGATCCGTTATGCGTTATGCGTTATGCGTTATGCGTTATGCGTTATGCGTTATGCGTGATCCGACATGCGTTATGCATTTTGCGTTATGCGTTATGCGTTATGCGTTATGCGTTATGCGTTATGCGTTATGCGTTATGCGTTATGCGTTATGCGTTATGCGTTATGCGTTATGCGTTATGCGTTATGCTTTATGCGTTATGCGTTACTCCTTACGAGTTATGAGTTATAAGTTATGCGTAATGCGTTATGCGTTATGCGTTATGCTTTATGCGTTATGCGTTATGCGTTATGCGTTATGCGTTATGCGTTATGCGTTATGCGTTATGCGTTATGCGTTATGCGTGATCCGTTATGCGTTATGCGTTATGCGTTATGCGTTATGCGTTATGCGTTATGCGTTATGCGTTATGCTTTATGCGTTATGCGTTACTCCTTATGAGTTATGAGTTATAAGTTATGCGTTATGCGTTATGCGTTATGCGTTATGCTTTATGCGTTATGCGTTATGCGTTATGCGTTATGCGATATGCGTTATGCGTGATCCGTTATGCGTTATGCGTTATGCGTTATGCGTTATGCGTTATGCGTGATCCGACATGCGTTATGCGTTATGCGTTATGCTTTATGCGTTATGCGTTACTCCTTATGAGTTATGAGTTATAAGTTATGCGTAATGCGTTATGCGTTATGCGTTATGCTTTATGCGTTATGCGTTATGCGTTATGCGTTATGCGTTATGCGTTATGCGATATGCGTTATGCGTTATGCGTTATTCGTTATGAGTAATGAGTTATAAGTTATGCGTTATGCGTTATGCTTTATGCATTATGCGTTATGCGTTATGCGTTATGCGTTATGCGTTATGCGTTATGCGTTATGCTTTATGCGTTATGCGTTACTCCTTACGAGTTATGAGTTATAAGTTATGCGTAATGCGTTATGCGTTATGCGTTATGCTTTATGCGTTATGCGTTATGCGTTATGCGTTATGCGTTATGCGTGATCCGTTATGCGTTATGCGTTATGCGTTATGCGTTATGCGTTATGCGTTATGCGTTATGCGTTATGCGTTATGCGTTATGCGTTATGCGTTATGCGTTATGCTTTATGCGTTATGCGTTACTCCTTATGAGTTATGAGTTATAAGTTATGCGTAATGCGTTATGCTTTATGCGTTATGCGTTATGAGTTAAGCGGTATGCGTTATGCGTTATGCGTTTTGCGGTATTCGTTATGCGTTTTGCATTATGCGTTATGCGTTGTGCGTTATGGGTTATGATTTATGCGTTATGCGATATGAGTTATGCGTTATGCGTTATGCGTTATGCGTTATGCTTTATGCGTCATGCGTGATCCGTTATGCGTTAGGCGTTATGCGATTTGCGGTATTCGTTAAGCGTTGTGCATTATGCGTTATGCGTTATGCGTTATGCGTTATGCGTTATGCGTTATGCGTTATGCGTTATGCGTGATCCGTTATGCGTTATGCGTTATGGGTTATGCGTTATGCGTTATGCGTTATGCGTTATGCGTTATGCGTTATGCGTTATGCGTTATGCGTTATGCGTTATGCGTTATGCGTTATACGTTATGTGTTATGCGTTATGCGTTATGCGTTATGCTTTATGCGTTATGCGTTACTCCTTACGAGTTATGAGTTATAAGTTATGCGTAATGCGTTATGCGTTATGCGTTATGCTTTATGCGTTATGCGTTATGCGTTATGGGTTATGGGTTATGCGTTATGCTTTATGCGTTATTCATTTTGCGTTATGCGTTATTCGTTATGAGTTATGAGTTATAAGTTATGCGTAATGCGTTATGCCTTATGAGTTATGCATTATGCGTTATGCGTTATGCATAATGCGTTATACGTTATGTATTATGCGTTATGCCTTATTCGTTATGCGATATGCGTCATGCGTCAAGCCTTATGCGATATGCGATATGCGTCATGCATCAAGCCTTATGCGTTATGGGTTATGCGTTAACGTTATGCGTTATGCGTTATGATTTATGCTTTATGCTTTATGCGTTATGCGTGATCCGACATGCGTAATGCATTTTGCGTTATGCGTTATTCGTTATGAGTTATGAGTTATAAGTTATGCGTAATGCGTTATGCGTTATGCGTTATTCGTTATGAGTAATGAGTTATAAGTTATGCGTTATGCGTAATGCGTTATGCGTTATGCGTTATGCGTTATGCGTTATGCTTTATGCGTTATGCGTTATGCGTTATGCTTTATGCGTTATTCGTTATGCGTTATGCGTTATGCGTTATGCGTTATGCGTTAGGCGTTATGCATTATACGTTATGCGTTATGCGTTATGCTTTATGCGTTATGCGTTATGCGTTATGCGTTATGCGTTATGCGTTATTCGTTATGCGTTATGCTTTATGCGTTATGCGTTATGCGTTATGCGTTATGCGTTATGCGTTATGCGTTATGCGTTATGCGTTATGCCTTATGCGTTATGCGTTATTCGTTATGAGTAATGAGTTATAAGTTATGCGTTATGCGTTATGCTTTATGCGTTATGCGTTATGCGTTATGCGTTATGCGTTATGCGTTATGCGTTATGCGTTATGCGTTATGCGTTATGCATTATGCTTTATCCATTATGTTTTATGCGTTATGCTTTATGCGTTATGCGTTATGCGTTATGCGTTATGCGTTATGCGTTATGCGTTATGCGTTATGCGTTATGCGTTATGCGTTATGCGTTATGCGTTATTCGTTATGAGTAATGAGTTATAAGTTATGTGTTATGCGTTATGCTTTATGCGTTATGCGTTATGCGTTATGCGTTATGCGTTATGCGTTATGCGTTATGCTTTATGCGTTATGCGTTACTCCTTATGAGTTATGAGTTATAAGTTATGCGTAATGCGTTATGCGTTATGCGTTATGCATTATTCTTTATCCGTTATGCGTTATGCGTTATGCTTTATGCGTTATGCGTTATGCGTTATGAGTAATGAGTTATAAGTTATGCGTTATGCGTTATTCGTTATGAGTAATGAGTTATAAGTTATGCGTTATGCGTTATGCTTTATGCGTTATGCGTTATGCGTTATGCTTTATGCGTTATGCGTTACTCCTTATGAGTTATGAGTTATAAGTTATGCGTAATGCGGTATGCGTTATACGTTATACGTTATGCGTTATGCGTTATGCGTTATGCGTTATGCGTTATGCGTTATGCGTTATGCGTTATTCGTTATGCGTTATGCTTTATGCGTTATGCGTTATGCGTTATGCGTTGTGCGTTATGCGTTATGCGTTATGCGTTATGCGTTATGCGTTATGCCTTATGCGTTATGCGTTATTCGTTATGAGTAATGAGTTATAAGTTATGCGTTATGCGTTATGCGTTATGCGTTATGCGTTATGCGTTATGCGTTATGCGTTATGCGTTATGCGTTATGCGTTATGCGTTATGCGTTATGCGTTATGCGTTATGCGTTATGCGTGATCCGACATGCGTTATGCATATTGCGTTATGCGTTATGCGTTATTCGTTATGAGTTATGAGTTATAAGTTATGCATAATGCGTTATGCGTTATGCGTTATGCATTATGCTTTATCCGTTATGCGTTATGCGTTATGCTTTATGCGTTATGCGTTATGCGTTATGCGTTATGCGTTATGCGTTATGCGTTATGCCTTATGCGTTATGCGTTATTCGTTATGAGTAATGAGTTATAAGTTATGCGTTATGCGTTATGCTTTATGCGTTATGCGTTATGCGTTATGCGTTATGCGTTATGCGTTATGCGTTATGCGTTATGCGTTATGCGTTATGCGTTATGCGTTATGCGTTATGCGTTATGCGTTATGCGTTATACGGTATGCGTTATGCGTTATGCGTTATGCGTTATGCTTTATGCGTTATGCGTTATGCGTTATGCGTTATGCGTTATGCGTTATGCGTTATGCGTTATGCGTTATGCGTTATGCGTTATGCTTTATGCGTTATGCGTTACTCCTTATGAGTTATGAGTTATAAGTTATGCGTAATGCGTTATGCTTTATGCGTTATGCGTTATGAGTTATACGGTATGCGTTATGCGTTATGCGTTATGCGTTTTGCGGTATTCGTTATGCGTTGTGCATTATGCGTTATGCGTTGTGCGTTATGGGTTATGATTTATGCGTTATGCGATATGAGTTATGCGTTATGCGTTATGCGTTATGCGTTATGCTTTATGCGTCATGCGTGATCCGTTATGCGTTAGGCGTTATGCGAATTGCGGTATTCGTTAAGCGTTGTGCATTATGCGTTATGCGTTATGCGTTATGGGTTATGGGTTATGCGTTATGCTTTATGCGTTATGCGTTATGCGTTATGCGTTATGCGTTATGCGTTATGCGTTATAAGTTATGCGTAATTTGTTATGCCTTATGAGTTATGCATTATGCGTTATGCGTTATGCATAATGCGTTATACGTTATGTATTATGCGTAATGCCTTATGCGTTATGCGATATGCGTCATGCATCAAGCCTTATGCGATATGCGATATGCGTCATGCATCAAGCCTTATGCGATATGCGATATGCGTCATGCATCAAGCCTTATGCGTTATGGGTTATGCGTTAACGTTATGCGTTATTCGTTATGCGTTATGCGTTATGCGTTATGCGTTATGCGTTATGCTTTATGCGTTATGCGTTACTCCTTATGAGTTATGAGTTATAAGTTATGCGTAATGCGTTATGCGTTATGCGTTATGCTTTATGCGTTATGCGTTATGCGTTATGCGTTATGCGTTATGCGTTTTGCGTTATGCGTGATCCGTTATGCGTTATGCGTTATGCGTTATGCGTTATGCGTTATGCGTGATCCGACATGCGTTATGCATTTTGCGTTATTCGTTATGAGTTATGAGTTATGCGTTATGCGTTGTGCGTTATACGTTTGCGTTATGCGTTATGCGTTATGCGTTATGCGTTATGCGTCATGCGTTATGCGTTATGCGTTATGCGTTATGCGTTATGCGTTATGCGTTATGCGTTATGCGTTATGCGTTATGCGTTATGCGTTATGCGTTATGAGTTATGCGTTATGCGTTATGCTTTATGCGTTATGCGTTATGCTATATGCGTTATGCGTTATGCGTTATGCGTTATGCGTTATGCGTTATGCGTTATGCGTTATGCGTTATGCGTTATGCGTGATCCGTTATGCGTTATGCGTTATGCTTTATGCGTTATGCGTTATGCGTTATGCGTTATGCGTTATGCGTTATGCATTTTGCGTTATGCGTAATGCGTTATGCGTTATGCGTTATGCGTTATGCGTTATGCGTTATGCGTTATGCGTTATGCGTTACTCCTTACGAGTTATGAGTTATAAGTTATGCGTAATGCGTTATGCGTTATGCGTTATGCTTTATGCGTTATGCGTTATGCGTTATGCGTTATGCGTTATGCGTTATGCGTGATCCGTTATGCGTTATGCGTTATGCGTTATGCGTTATGCGTTATGCGTTATGCGTTATGCGTTACGCGTTATGCGTTATGCGTTATGCGTGATCCGTTATGCGTTATGCGTTATGCGTTATGCGTTATGCGTTATGCGTTATGCGTTATGCGTTATGCGTTATGCGTTATGCGTTATGCGTTATGCGTTATGCGTTATGCGTTATGCGTTATGCGTTATGCGTTATGCGTTATGCGTTATGCGTTATGCGTTATGCGTTATGCGTTATGCTTTATGCGTTATGCGTTACTCCTTACGAGTTATGAGTTATAAGTTATGCGTAATGCGTTATGCGTTATGCGTTATGCTTTATGCGTTATGCGTTATGCGTTATGCGTTATGCGTTATGCGTTATGCGTTATGCGTGATCCGTTATGCGTTATGCGTTATGCGTTATGCGTTATGCGTTATGCGTTATGCGTTATGCGTTATGCGTTATGCGTTTTGCGGTATTCGTTATGCGTTGTGCATTATGCGTTATGCGTTGTGCGTTATGGGTTATGATTTATGCGTTATGCGATATGAGTTATGCGTTATGCGTTATGCGTTATGCGTTATGCTTTATGCGTCATGCGTGATCCGTTATGCGTTAGGCGTTATGCGATTTGCGGTATTCGTTAAGCGTTGTGCATTATGCGTTATACGTTATGCGTTATGGGTTATGGGTTATGCGTTATGCTTTATGCGTTATTCATTTTGCGTTATGCGTTATTCATTATGAGTTATGAGTTATAAGTTATGCGTAATGCGTTATGCCTTATGAGTTATGCATTATGCGTTATGCGTTATGCATAATGCGTTATACGTTATGTATTATGCGTTATGCCTTATGCGTTATGCGATAGGCGTCATGCATCAAGCCTTATGCGATATGCGATATGCGTCATGCATCAAGCCTTATGCGTTATGGGTTATGCGTTAACGTTATGCGTTATGCGTTATGATTTATGCTTTATGCGTTATGCGTTATGCGTGATCCGACATGCGTTATGCATTTTGCGTTATGCGTTATTCGTTATGAGTTATGAGTTATAAGTTATGCGTAATGCGTTATGCGTTATGCGTTATGCATTATGCTTTATCCGTTATGCGTTATGCGTTATGCTTTATGCGTTATGCGTTATGCGTTATGCGTTATGCGTTATGCCTTATGCGTTATGCGTTATGCGTTATGCGTTATGCTTTATGCGTTATGCGTTATGCGTTATGCGTTATGCTTTATGCGTTATGCGTTATGCGTTATGCTTTATGCGTTATTCGTTATGCGTTATGCGTTATGCGTTATGCGTTATGCGTTATGCATTATACGTTATGCGTTATGCGTTATGCTTTATGCGTTATGCGTTATGCGTTATGCGTTATGCGTTATGCGTTATGCGTTATTCGTTATGCGTTATGCTTTATGCGTTATACGTTATGTATTATGCGTAATGCCTTATGCGTTATGCGATATGCGTCATGCATCAAGCCTTATGCGATATGCGATATGCGTCATGCATCAAGCCTTATGCGATATGCGATATGCGTCATGCATCAAGCCTTATGCGTTATGGGTTATGCGTTAACGTTATGCGTTATGCGTTATGCGTTATGCGTTATGCGTTATGCGTTATGCGTTATGCTTTATGCGTTATGCGTTACTCCTTATGAGTTATGAGTTATAAGTTATGCGTAATGCGTTATGCGTTATGCGTTATGCTTTATGCGTTATGCGTTATGCGTTATGCGTTATGCGTTATGCGTTTTGCGTTATGCGTGATCCGTTATGCGTTATGCGTTATGCGTTATGCGTTATGCGTTATGCGTTATGCGTTATGCGTGATCCGACATGCGTTATGCATTTTGCGTTATGCGTTATTCGTTATGAGTTATGAGTTATGCGTTATGCGTTGTGCGTTATACGTTTGCGTTATGCGTTATGCGTTATGCGTTATGCGTTATGCGTCATGCGTTATGCGTTATGCGTTATGCGTTATGCGTTATGCGTTATGCGTTATGCGTTATGCGTTATGCGTTATGCGTTATGCGTTATGCGTTATGCGTTATGCGTTATGCGTTATGCTTTATGCGTTATGCATTATGCGTTATGCGTTATGCGATATGCGTTATGCGTTATGCGTTATGCGTTATGCGTTATGCGTTATGCGTTATGCGTGATCCGTTATGCGTTATGCGTTATGCGTTATGCGTTATGCGTTATGCGTTATGCGTTATGCGTGATCCGACATGCGTTATGCATTTTGCGTTATGCGTTATGCGTTATGCGTTATGCGTTATGCGTTATGCGTTATGCGTTATGCGTTATGCGTTATGCGTTATGCGTTACTCCTTACGAGTTATGAGTTATAAGTTATGCGTAATGCGTTATGCCTTATGCGTTATGCTTTATGCGTTATGCGTTATGCGTTATGCGTTATGCGTTATGCGTTATGCGTTATGCGTTATGCGTTATGCGTGATCCGTTATGCGTTATGCGTTATGCGTTATGCGTTATGCGTTATGCGTTATGCGTTACGCGTTATGCGTTATGCGTTATGCGTGATCCGTTATGCGTTATGCGTTATGCGTTATGCGTTATGCGTTATGCGTTATGCGTTATGCGTTATGCGTTATGCGTTATGCGTTATGCGTTATGCGTTATGCGTTATGCGTTATGCGTTATGCGTTATGCGTTATGCGTTATGCTTTATGCGTTATGCGTTACTCCTTACGAGTTATGAGTTATAAGTTATGCGTAATGCGTTATGCGTTATGCGTTATGCTTTATGCGTTATGCGTTATGCGTTATGCGTTATGCGTTATGCGTTATGCGTTATGCGTGATCCGTTATGCGTTATGCGTTATGCGTTATGCGTTATGCGTTATGCGTTTTGCGGTATTCGTTATGCGTTGTGCATTATGCGTTATGCGTTGTGCGTTATGGGTTATGATTTATGCGTTATGCGATATGAGTTATGCGTTATGCGTTATGCGTTATGCGTTATGCTTTATGCGTCATGCGTGATCCGTTATGCGTTAGGCGTTATGCGATTTGCGGTATTCGTTAAGCGTTGTGCATTATGCGTTATGCGTTATGCGTTATGGGTTATGGGTTATGCGTTATGCTTTATGCGTTATTCATTTTGCGTTATTCGTTATGAGTTATGAGTTATAAGTTATGCGTAATGCGTTATGCCTTATGAGTTATGCATTATGCGTTATGCGTTATGCATAATGCGTTATACGTTATGTATTATGCGTTATGCCTTATGCGTTATGCGATAGGCGTCATGCATCAAGCCTTATGCGATATGCGATATGCGTCATGCATCAAGCCTTATGCGTTATGGGTTATGCGTTAACGTTATGCGTTATGCGTTATGATTTATGCTTTATGCGTTATGCGTTATGCGTGATCCGACATGCGTTATGCATTTTGCGTTATGCGTTATTCGTTATGAGTTATGAGTTATAAGTTATGCGTAATGCGTTATGCGTTATGCGTTATGCATTATGCTTTATCCGTTATGCGTTATGCGTTATGCTTTATGCGTTATGCGTTATAAGTTATGCGTTATGCGTTATGCCTTATGCGTTATGCGTTATGCGTTATGCGTTATGCGTTATGCGTTATTCGTTATGAGTAATGAGTTATAAGTTATGCGTTATGCGTAATGCGTTATGCGTTATGCGTTATGCGTTATGCGTTATGCGTTATGCTTTATGCGTTATGCGTTATGCGTTATGCTTTATGCGTTATTCGTTATGCGTTATGCGTTATGCGTTATGCGTTATGCGTTATGCGTTATGCGTTATGCATTATACGTTATGCGTTATGCGTTATGCTTTATGCGTTATGCGTTATGCGTTATGCGTTATGCGTTATGCGTTATTCGTTATGCGTTATGCTTTATGCCTTATGCGTTATGCGTTATGCGTTATGCGTTATGCGTTATGCGTTATGCGTTATGCGTTATGCGTTATGCCTTATGCGTTATGCGTTATTCGTTATGAGTAATGAGTTATAAGTTATGCGTTATGCGTTATGCTTTATGCGTTATGCGTTATGCGTTATGCGTTATGCGTTATGCGTTATGCGTTATGCGTTATGCGTTATGCGTTATGCGTTATGCGTTATGCGTTATGCGTTATGCGTTATGCGTTATGCGTTATGCGTTATGCGTGATCCGACATGCGTTATGCATTTTGCGTTATGCGTTATTCGTTATGAGTTATGAGTTATAAGTTATGCATAATGGGTTATGCGTTATGCGTTATGCATTATGCTTATCCGTTATGCGTTATGCGTTATGCTTTATGCGTTATGCGTTATGCGTTATGCGTTATGCGTTATGCGTTATGCCTTATGCGTTATGCGTTATTCGTTATGAGTAATGAGTTATAAGTTATGCGTTATGCGTTATGCTTTATGCGTTATGCGTTATGCGTTAAGCGTTATGCGTTATGCGTTATGCGTTATGCGTTATGCGTTATGCGTTATGCGTTATGCGTTATGCGTTATGCGTTATGCGTTATGCGTTATGCGTTATGCGTTATGCGTTATGCGTTATGCGTTATACGGTATGCGTTATGCGTTATGCGTTATGCGTTATGCGTTATGCGTTATGCGTTATGCGTTATGCGTTATGCGTTATGCGTTATGCGTTATGCGTTATGCGTTATGCGTTATGCGTTATGCGTTATGCGTTCTGCGTTATGCGTTATGCGTTATGCTTTATGCGTTATGCGTTATGCGTTATGCTTTATGCGTTATGCGTTTCTCCTTATGAGTTATGAGTTATAAGTTATGCGTAATGCGTTATGCGTTATGCGTTATGCGTTATGCATTATTCTTTATCCGTTATGCGTTATGCGTTATGCTTTATGCGTTATGCGTTATGCGTTATGCGTTATTCGTTATGAGTAATGAGTTATAAGTTATGCGTTATGCGTTATGCTTTATGCGTTATGCGTTATGCGTTATGCTTTATGCGTTATGCGTTATGCTTTATGCGTTATGCGTTATGCGTTATGCGTTATGCGTTATGCCTTATGCGTTATGCGTTATTCGTTATGAGTAATGAGTTATGCGTTATGCGTTATGCGTTATGCTTTATGCGTTATGCGTTATGCGTTATGCGTTATGCGTTATGCGTTATGCGTTATGCGTTATGCGTTATGCGTTATGCGTTATGCGTTATGCGTTATACGGTATGTGTTATGCGTTATGCGTTATGCGTTATGCGTTATGCGTTATGCGTTATGCGTTTTGCGTTATGCGTTATGCTTTATGCGTTATGCGTTATGCGTTATGCTTTATGCGTTATGCGTTACTCCTTATGAGTTATGAGTTATAAGTTATGCGTAATGCGTTATGCGTTATGCGTTATGCATTATTCTTTATCCGTTATGCGTTATGCGTTATGCTTTATGCGTTATGCGTTATGCGTTATGAGTAATGAGTTATAAGTTATGCGTTATGCGTTATTCGTTATGAGTAATGAGTTATAAGTTATGCGTTATGCGTTATGCTTTATGCGTTATGCGTTATGCGTTATGCTTTATGCGTTATGCGTTACTCCTTATGAGTTATGAGTTATAAGTTATGCGTAATGCGGTATGCGTTATACGTTATACGTTATGCGTTATGCGTTATGCGTTATGCGTTATGCGTTATGCGTTGTGCGTTATGCGTTATGCGTTAAGCGTTATGCGTTTTGCTTTATTCGTTATGCGTTGTGCATTATGCGTTATGCGTTATGTGTTATGCTTTATGCGTTATGCGTTATGCGTTACGCTTTATGCGTTATGCATTATGCGTTATGTGTTATGCGTTATGCATTATGCGTTATGCGTTATGCGTGATCCGTTATGCGTTAAGCGTTATGCGTTTTGCTGTATTCGTAATGCGTTGTGCATTATGCGTTATGCGTTATGTGTTATGCGTTATGCGTTATGCGTTATACGTTATGCGTTATGCGTTATGCGTGATCCGTTATGTGTTAGGCGATATACGTTTTGCGGTATTCGTTATGCGTTATGCGTTATGCGTTATCCGTTGTTCGTTATGCGTTATGCGTTGTGCGTTATACGTTTGCGTTATGCGTTATGCGTTATACGGTATGCGTTATGCGTTATGCGTTATACGTTATGTGTTATGCGTGATCCGACATGCGTTATGCATTTTGCGTTATGCGTTATTCGTTATGAGTTATGAGTTATGCGTTATGCGTTGTGCGTTATACGTTTGCGTTATGCGTTATGCTTTATGCGTTATGCGTTATGCGTCATGCGTTATGCGTTATGCGTTATGCGTTATGCGTTATGCGTTATGCGTTATGCGTTACTCCTTATGAGTTATGAGTTATAAGTTATGCGTAATGCGTTATGCGTTATGCGTTATGCTTTATGCGTTATGCGTTATGCGTTATGCGTTATGCGTTATGCGTTATGCGTTATGCGTTATGCGTTATGCGTTATGCGTGATCCGTTATGCGTTATGCGTTATGCGTTATGCGTGATCCGTTATGCGTTATGCGTTATGCGTTATGCCTTATGCGTTATGCGTTATGCGTTATGCGTTATGCGTTATGCGTTATGCGTTATGCGTTATGCGTTATGCGTTATGCTTTATGCGTTATGCGTTACTCCTTATGAGTTATGAGTTATAAGTTATGCGTAATGCGTTATGCGTGATCCGACATGCGTTATGCATTTTGCGTTATGCGTTATGCGTTATGCGTTATGCGTTATGCTTTATGCGTTATGCGTTACTCCTTATGAGTTATGAGTTATAAGTTATGCGTAATGCGTTATGCGTTATGCGTTAAGCTTTATGCGTTATGCGTTATGCGTTATGCGTTATGCGTTATGCGTTATGCGTGATCCGTTATGCGTTATGCGTTATGCGTTATGCGTTATGCGTTATGCGTTATGCGTTATGCGTTATGCGTTATGCGTTATGCGTTATGCGTTATGCGTTATGCGTTATGCGTTATGCGTTATGCGTTATGCGTTATGCCTTATGCGTTATGCGTGATCCGTTATGTGTTAGGCGATATACGTTTTGCGGTATTCGTTATGCGTTATGCGTTATGCGTTATCCGTTGTTCGTTATGCGTTATGCGTTGTGCGTTATACGTTTGCGTTATGCGTTATGCGTTATACGGTATGCGTTATGCGTTATGCGTTATACGTTATGTGTTATGCGTGATCCGACATGCGTTATGCATTTTGCGTTATGCGTTATTCGTTATGAGTTTTGAGTTATGCGTTATGCTTTGTGCGTTATACGTTTGCGTTATGCGTTATGCTTTATGCGTTATGCGTTATGCGTCATGCGTTATGCGTTATGCGTTATGCGTTATGCGTTATGCGTTATGCGTTATGCGTTACTCCTTATGAGTTATGAGTTATAAGTTATGCGTAATGCGTTATGCGTTATGCGTTATGCTTTATGCGTTATGCGTTATGCGTTATGCGTTATGCGTTATGCGTTATGCGTTATGCGTTATGCGTTATGCGTTATGCGTGATCCGTTATGCGTTATGCGTTATGCGTTATGCGTGATCCGTTATGCGTTATGCGTTATGCGTTATGCCTTATGCGTTATGCGTTATGCGTTATGCGTTATGCGTTATGCGTTATGCGTTATGCGTTATGCGTTATGCTTTATGCGTTATGCGTTACTCCTTATGAGTTATGAGTTATAAGTTATGCGTAATGCGTTATGCGTGATCCGACATGCGTTATGCATTTTGCGTTATGCGTTATGCGTTATGCGTTATGCGTTATGCGTTATGCTTTATGCGTTATGCGTTACTCCTTACGAGTTATGAGTTATAAGTTATGCGTAATGCGTTATGCGTTATGCGTTAAGCTTTATGCGTTATGCGTTATGCGTTATGCGTTATGCGTTATGCGTTATGCGTGATCCGTTATGCGTTATGCGTTATGCGTTATGCGTTATGCGTTATGCGTTATGCGTTATGCGTTATGCGTTATGCGTTATGCGTTATGCGTTATGCGTTATGCGTTATGCGTTATGCTTTATGCGTTATGCGTTACTCCTTATGAGTTATGAGTTATAAGTTATGCGTAATGCGTTATGCTTTATGCGTTATGCGTTATGAGTTAAGCGGTATGCGTTATGCGTTATGCGTTTTGCGGTATTCGTTATGCGTTGTGCATTATGCGTTATGCGTTGTGCGTTATGGGTTATGACTTATGCGTTATGCGATATGAGTTATGCGTTATGCGTTATGCGTTATGCGTTATGCTTTATGCGTCATGCGTGATCCGTTATGCGTTAGGCGTTATGCGATTTGCGGTATTCGTTAAGCGTTGTGCATTATGCGTTATGCGTTATGTGTTATGGGTTATGGGTTATGCGTTATGCTTTATGCGTTATTCATTTTGCGTTATGCGTTATTCGTTATGAGTTATGAGTTATAAGTTATGCGTAATTTGTTATGCCTTATGAGTTATGCATTATGCGTTATGCGTTATGCATAATGCGTTATACGTTATGTATTATGCGTAATGCCTTATGCGTTATGCGATATGCGTCATGCATCAAGCCTTATGCGATATGCGATATGCGTCATGCATCAAGCCTTATGCGATATGCGATATGCGTCATGCATCAAGCCTTATGCGTTATGGGTTATGCGTTAACGTTATGCGTTATGCGTTATGCGTTATGCGTTATGCGTTATGCGTTATGCGTGATCCGACATGCGTTATGCATTTTGCGTTATGCGTTATTCGTTATGAGTTATGAGTTATGCGTTATGCGTTATGCGTTATGCGTTATGCTTTATGCGTTATGCATTATGCGTTATGCGTTATGCGATATGCGTTATGCGTTATGCGTTATGCGTTATGCGTTATGCGTTATGCGTTATGCGTGATCCGTTATGCGTTATGCGTTATGCGTTATGCGTTATGCGTTATGCGTTATGCGTTATGCGTTATGCGTGATCCGACATGCGTTATGCATTTTGCGTTATGCGTTATGCGTTATGCGTTATGCGTTATTCGTTATGCGTTATGCGTTATGCGTTATGCTTTATGCGTTATGCGTTACTCCTTACGAGTTATGAGTTATAAGTTATGCGTAATGCGTTATGCGTTATGCGTTATGCTATATGCGTTATGCGTTATGCGTTATGCGTTATGCGTTGTGCGTTATGCGTTATGCGTGATCCGTTATGCGTTATGCGTTATGCGCTATGCGTTATGCGTTATGCGTTATGCGTCATGCGTTATGCGTTATGCGTTATGCGTTATGCGTTATGCGTTATGCTTTATGCGTTATGCGTTACTCCTTATGAGTTATGAGTTATAAGTTATGCGTAATGCGTTATGCTTTATGCGTTATGCGTTATGAGTTAAGCGGTATGCGTTATGCGTTATGCGTTTTGCGGTATTCGTTATGCGTTGTGCATTATGCGTTATGCGTTGTGCGTTATGGGTTATGATTTATGCGTTATGCGATATGAGTTATGCGTTATGCGTTATGCGTTATGCTTTATGCGTCATGCGTGATCCGTTATGCGTTAGGCGTTATGCGATATGCGGTATTCGTTAAGCGTTGTGCATTATGCGTTATGCGTTATGCGTTATGGGTTATGGGTTATGCGTTATGCTTTATGCGTTATTCATTTTGCGTTATGCGTTATTCGTTATGAGTTATGAGTTATAAGTTATGCGTAATGCGTTATGCCTTATGTGTTATGCATTATGCGTTATGCGTTATGCATAATGCGTTATACGTTATGTATTATGCGTTATGCCTTATGCGTTATGCGATATGCGTCATGCATCAAGCCTTATGCGATATGCGATATGCGTCATGCATCAAGCCTTATGCGTTATGGGTTATGCGTTAACGTTATGCGTTATGCGTTATGATTTATGCTTTATGCGTTATGCGTTATGCGTGATCCGACATGCGTTATGCATTTTGCGTTATGCGTTATTCGTTATGAGTTATGAGTTATAAGTTATGCGTAATGCGTTATGCGTCATGCGTTATGCATTATGCTTTATCCGTTATGCGTTATGCGTTATGCTTTATGCGTTATGCGTTATGCGTTATGCGTTATGCGTTATGCGTTATGCGTTATGCGTTATGCGTTATGCGTTATGCTTAATGCGTTATTCGTTATGCGTTATGCGTTATGCGTTATGCGTTATGCATTATGCGTTATGCGTTATGCGTTATGCTTTATGCGTTATGCGTTATGCGTTATGCGTTATGCGTTATGCGTTATGCGTTATGCGTTATTCGTTATGCGTTATGCTTTATGCGTTATGCGTTATGCGTTATGCGTTATGCGTTGTGCGTTATGCGTTATGCGTTATGCGTTATGCGTTATGCCTTATCCGTTATGCGTTATTCGTTATGAGTAATGAGTTATAAGTTATGCGTTATGCGTTATACTTTATGCGTTATGCGTTATGCGTTATGCGTTATGCGTTATGCGTTATGCGTTATGCGTTATGCGTTATGCGTTATGCGTGATCCGACATGCGTTATGCATTTTGCGTTATGCGTTATTCGTTATGAGTTATGAGTTATAAGTTATGCATAATGCGTTATGCGTTATGCGTTATGCATGATGCTTTATCCATTATGCGTTATGCGTTATGCTTTATGCGTTATGCGTTATGTGTTATGCGTTATGCGTTATGCGTTATGCGTTATGCCTTATGCCTTATGCGTTATTCGTTATGAGTAATGAGTTATAAGTTATGCGTTATGCGTTATGCTTTATGCGTTATGCGTTATGCGTTATGCGTTATGCGTTATGCGTTATGCGTTATGCGTTATGCGTTATGCTTTATGCGTCATGCGTGATCCGTTATGCGTTAGGCGTTATGCGATTTGCGGTATTCGTTAAGCGTTGTGCATTATGCGTTATGCGTTATGTGTTATGGGTTATGGGTTATGCGTTATGCTTTATGCGTTATTCATTTTGCGTTATGCGTTATTCGTTATGAGTTATGAGTTATAAGTTATGCGTAATTTGTTATGCCTTATGAGTTATGCATTATGCGTTATGCGTTATGCATAATGCGTTATACGTTATGTATTATGCGTAATGCCTTATGCGTTATGCGATATGCGTCATGCATCAAGCCTTATGCGATATGCGATATGCGTCATGCATCAAGCCTTATGCGATATGCGATATGCGTCATGCATCAAGCCTTATGCGTTATGGGTTATGCGTTAACGTTATGCGTTATGCGTTATGCGTTATGCGTTATGCGTTATGCGTTATGCGTGATCCGACATGCGTTATGCATTTTGCGTTATGCGTTATTCGTTATGAGTTATGAGTTATGCGTTATGCGTTATGCGTTATGCGTTATGCTTTATGCGTTATGCATTATGCGTTATGCGTTATGCGATATGCGTTATGCGTTATGCGTTATGCGTTATGCGTTATGCGTTATGCGTTATGCGTGATCCGTTATGCGTTATGCGTTATGCGTTATGCGTTATGCGTTATGCGTTATGCGTTATGCGTTATGCGTGATCCGACATGCGTTATGCATTTTGCGTTATGCGTTATGCGTTATGCGTTATGCGTTATTCGTTATGCGTTATGCGTTATGCGTTATGCTTTATGCGTTATGCGTTACTCCTTACGAGTTATGAGTTATAAGTTATGCGTAATGCGTTATGCGTTATGCGTTATGCTATATGCGTTATGCGTTATGCGTTATGCGTTATGCGTTGTGCGTTATGCGTTATGCGTGATCCGTTATGCGTTATGCGTTATGCGCTATGCGTTATGCGTTATGCGTTATGCGTCATGCGTTATGCGTTATGCGTTATGCGTTATGCGTTATGCGTTATGCTTTATGCGTTATGCGTTACTCCTTATGAGTTATGAGTTATAAGTTATGCGTAATGCGTTATGCTTTATGCGTTATGCGTTATGAGTTAAGCGGTATGCGTTATGCGTTATGCGTTTTGCGGTATTCGTTATGCGTTGTGCATTATGCGTTATGCGTTGTGCGTTATGGGTTATGATTTATGCGTTATGCGATATGAGTTATGCGTTATGCGTTATGCGTTATGCTTTATGCGTCATGCGTGATCCGTTATGCGTTAGGCGTTATGCGATTTGCGGTATTCGTTAAGCGTTGTGCATTATGCGTTATGCGTTATGCGTTATGGGTTATGGGTTATGCGTTATGCTTTATGCGTTATTCATTTTGCGTTATGCGTTATTCGTTATGAGTTATGAGTTATAAGTTATGCGTAATGCGTTATGCCTTATGTGTTATGCATTATGCGTTATGCGTTATGCATAATGCGTTATACGTTATGTATTATGCGTTATGCCTTATGCGTTATGCGATATGCGTCATGCATCAAGCCTTATGCGATATGCGATATGCGTCATGCATCAAGCCTTATGCGTTATGGGTTATGCGTTAACGTTATGCGTTATGCGTTATGATTTATGCTTTATGCGTTATGCGTTATGCGTGATCCGACATGCGTTATGCATTTTGCGTTATGCGTTATTCGTTATGAGTTATGAGTTATAAGTTATGCGTAATGCGTTATGCGTCATGCGTTATGCATTATGCTTTATCCGTTATGCGTTATGCGTTATGCGTTATGCGTTATGCGTTATGCGTTATGCGTTATGCGTTATGCGTTATGCGTTATGCGTTATGCGTTATGCGTTATGCTTAATGCGTTATTCGTTATGCGTTATGCGTTATGCGTTATGCGTTATGCATTATGCGTTATGCGTTATGCGTTATGCTTTATGCGTTATGCGTTATGCGTTATGCGTTATGCGTTATGCGTTATGCGTTATGCGTTATTCGTTATGCGTTATGCTTTATGCGTTATGCGTTATGCGTTATGCGTTATGCGTTGTGCGTTATGCGTTATGCGTTATGCGTTATGCGTTATGCCTTATCCGTTATGCGTTATTCGTTATGAGTAATGAGTTATAAGTTATGCGTTATGCGTTATACTTTATGCGTTATGCGTTATGCGTTATGCGTTATGCGTTATGCGTTATGCGTTATGCGTTATGCGTTATGCGTTATGCGTGATCCGACATGCGTTATGCATTTTGCGTTATGCGTTATTCGTTATGAGTTATGAGTTATAAGTTATGCATAATGCGTTATGCGTTATGCGTTATGCATGATGCTTTATCCATTATGCGTTATGCGTTATGCTTTATGCGTTATGCGTTATGTGTTATGCGTTATGCGTTATGCGTTATGCGTTATGCCTTATGCCTTATGCGTTATTCGTTATGAGTAATGAGTTATAAGTTATGCGTTATGCGTTATGCTTTATGCGTTATGCGTTATGCGTTATGCGTTATGCGTTATGCGTTATGCGTTATGCGTTATGCGTTATGCGTTATGCGTTATGCGTTATGCGTTATGCGTTATGCGTTATGCGTTATGCGTTATACGGTATGCGTTATGCGATATGCGTTATGCGTTATGCGTTATGCGTTATGCGTTATGCGTTATGCGTTATGCGTTATGCGTTATGCGTTATGCGTTATGCGTTATGCGTTATGCGTTATGCGTTATGCGTTATGCGTTATGCGTTATGCGTTATGCGTTATGCTTTATGCGTTATGCGTTACTCCTTATGAGTTATGAGTTATAAGTTATGGGTAATGCGTTATGTTTTATGCGTTATGCGTTATGAGTTAAGCGGTATGCGTTATGCGTTATGCGTTATGCGTTTTGCGGTATTCGTTATGCGTTGTGCATTATGCGTTATGCGTTGTGCGTTATGGGTTATGATTTATGCGTTATGCGATATGAGTTATGCGTTATGCGTAATGTGTTATGCGTTATGCTTTATGCGTCATGCGTGATCCGTTATGCGTTAGGCGTTATGCGATTTGCGGTATTCGTTAAGCGTTGTGCATTATGCGATATGCGTTATGCGTTATGGGTTATGGGTTATGCGTTATGCTTTATGCGTTATTCATTTTGCGTTATGCGTTATTCGTTATGAGTTATGAGTTATAAGTTATGCGTAATTTGTTATGCCTTATGAGTTATGCTTTATGCGTTATGCGTTATGCGTTATGCTTTATGCGTTATTCGTTATGCGTTATGCGTTATGCGTTATGCGTTATGCGTTATGCATTATACGTTATGCGTTATGCGTTATGCTTTATGCGTTATGCGTTATGCGTTATGCGTTATGCGTTATGCGTTATTCGTTATGCGTTATGCTTTATGCGTTATGCGTTATGCGTTATGCGTTATGCGTTATGCGTTATGCGTTATGCGTTATGCGTTATTCGTTATGCGTTATGCTTTATGCGTTATGCGTTATGCGTTATGCGTTATGCGTTATGCGTTATGCGTTATGCGTTATGCGTTATGCGTTATGCCTTATGCGTTATGCGTTATTCGTTATGAGTAATGAGTTATAAGTTATGCGTTATGCGTTATGCTTTATGCGTTATGCATTATGCGTTATGCGTTATGCGTTATGCGTTATGCGTTATGCGTTATGCGTTATGCGTTATGCGTTATGCGTTATGCGTTATGCGTTATACGGTATGCGTTATGCGTTATGCGTTATGCGTTATGCGTTATGCGTTATGCGTTATGCGTTATGCGTTATGCGTTATGCGTTATGCGTTATGCGTTCTGCGTTATGCGTTATGCGTTATGCTTTATGCGTTATGCGTTATGCGTTATGCGTTATGCTTTATGCGTTATGCGTTACTCCTTATGAGTTATGAGTTATAAGTTATGCGTAATGCGTTATGCGTTATGCGTTATGCGTTATGCATTATTCTTTATCCGTTATGCGTTATGCTTTATGCGTTATGTGTTATGCGTTATGAGTAATGAGTTATAAGTTATGCGTTATGCGTTATTCGTTATGAGTAATGAGTTATAAGTTATGCGTTATGCGTTATGCTTTATGTTTTATGCTTTATGCGTTATGCGTTATGCGTTATGCTTTATGCGTTATGCGTTATGCGTTATGCGTTATGAGTAATGAGTTATAAGTTATGCGTTATGCGTTATTCGTTATGAGTAATGAGTTATAAGTTATGCGTTATGCGTTATGCTTTATGCGTTATGCGTTATGCGTTATGCTTTATGCGTTATGCGTTACTCCTTATGAGTTATGAGTTATAAGTTATGCGTAATGCGGTATGCGTTATACGTTATACGTTATGCGTTATGCGTTATGCGTTATGCGTTATGCGTTATGCGTTATGCGTTATGCGTTATGCGTTATGCGTTATGCGTTATGCGTTATGCGTTATGCGTTATGCGTTATGCGTTATGCGCTATGCGTTATGCATTATGCGTTATGCGTTATGCGTTCTGCGTTAAGCGTTATGCGTTTTGCTGTATTCGTTATGCGTTGTGCATTATGCGTTATGCGTTATGTGTTATGCTTTATGCGTTATGCGTTATGCGTTATGTGTTATGCTTTATGCGTTATGCGTTATGCGTTACGCTTTATGCGTTATGCATTATGCGTTATGCGTTATGCGTTATGCGTTATGCATTATGCGTTATGCGTTATGCGTGATCCGTTATGAGTTAAGCGTTATGCGTTTTGCTGTATTCGTAATGCGTTGTGCATTATGCGTTATGCGTTATGTGTTATGCGTTATGCGTTATGCGGTATACGTTATGCGTTATGCGTTATGCGTGATCCGTTATGTGTTAGGCGATATACGTTTTGCGGTATTCGTTATGCGTTGTGCGTTATGCTTTATGCGTTATGCGTTACTCCTTATGAGTTATGAGTTATGCGTAATGCGTTATGCGTTATGCGTTATGCTTTATGCGTTATGCGTTACTCCTTATGAGTTATGAGTTATAAGTTATGCGTAATGCGTTATGCTTTATGCGTTATGCGTTATGCGTTATGCGTTATGCGTTATGCGTTATGCGTTATGCGTTATTCGTTATGCGTTATGCTTTATGCGTTATGCGTTACTCCTTATGAGTTATGAGTTATAAGTTATGCGTAATGCGTTATGCTTTATGCGTTATGCGTTATGCGTTATGCGTTATGCGTTATTCGTTATGCGTTATGCGTTATGCGTTATGCGTTATGCGTTATGCGTTATGCGTTATGCGTTATGCGTTATGCGTTATGCGTTATGCGTGATCCGACATGCGTTATGCATTTTGCGTTATGCGTTATGCGTTATGCGTTATGCGTTATGCGTTATGCGTTATGCGTGATCCGACATGCGTTATGCATTTTGCGTTATGCGTTATTCGTTATGAGTAATAAGTTATAAGTTATGCATAATGCGTTATGCGTTATGCGTTATGCATTATGCTTTATCCGTTATGCGTTATGCGTTATGCTTTATGCGTTATGCGTTATGCGTTATGCGTTATGCGTTATGCGTTATGCGTTATGAGTAATGAGTTATGCGTTATGCGTTATGCGTTATGCGTTATGCGTTATGCTTTATGCGTTATGCGTTATGCGTTATGCTTTATGCGTTATGCGTTACTCCTTATGAGTTATGAGTTATAAGTTATGCGTAATGCGTTATGCGTTATGCGTTATGCATTATTCTTTATCCGTTATGCGTTATGCGTTATGCTTTATGCGTTATGCGTTATGCGTTATGAGTAATGAGTTATAAGTTATGCGTTATGCGTTATTCGTTATGAGTAATGAGTTATAAGTTATGCGTTATGCGTTATGCTTTATGCGTTATGCGTTATGCGTTATGCATTATGCGTTATGCGTTGTGCGTTCTGCGTTAAGCGTTATGCGTTTTGCTGTATTCGTTATGCGTTGTGCATTATGCGTTATGCGTTATGTGTTATGCTTTATGCGTTATGCGTTATGCGTTATGTGTTATGCTTTATGCGTTATGCGTTATGCGTTACGCTTTATGCGTTATGCATTATGCGTTATGCGTTATGCGTTATGCGTTATGCATTATGCGTTATGCGTTATGCGTGATCCGTTATGCGTTAAGCGTTATGCGTTTTGCTGTATTCGTAATGCGTTGTGCATTATGCGTTATGCCTTATGCGTTATGCGATATGCGTCATGCATCAAGCCTTATGCGATATGCGATATGCGTCATGCATCAAGCCTTATGCGTTATGGGTTATGCGTTAACGTTATGCGTTATGCGTGATCCGACATGCGTTATGCATTTTGCGTTATGCGTTATTCGTTATGAGTTATGAGTTATAAGTTATGCGTAATGCGTTATGCGTTATGCGTTATGCATTATGCTTTATCCATTATGCGTTATGCGTTATGCTTTATGCGTTATGCGTTATGTGTTATGCGTTATGCGTTATGCGTTATGCGTTATGCCTTATGCCTTATGCGTTATTCGTTATGAGTAATGAGTTATAAGTTATGCGTTATGCGTTATGCTTTATGCGTTATGCGTTATGCGTTATGCGTTATGCGTTATGCGTTATGCGTTATGCGTTATGCGTTATGCGTTATGCGTTATGCGTTATACGGTATGCGTTATGCGATATGCGTTATGCGTTATGCGTTATGCGTTATGCGTTATGCGTTATGCGTTATGCGTTATGCGTTATGCGTTATGCGTTATGCGTTATGCGTTATGCGTTATGCGTTATGCGTTATGCGTTATGCGTTATGCTTTATGCGTTATGCGTTACTCCTTATGAGTTATGAGTTATAAGTTATGCGTAATGCGTTATGCTTTATGCGTTATGCGTTATGAGTTAAGCGGTATGCGTTATGCGTTATGCGTTATGCGTTTTGCGGTATTCGTTATGCGTTGTGCATTATGCGTTATGCGTTGTGCGTTATGGGTTATGATTTATGCGTTATGCGATATGAGTTATGCGTTATGCGTTATGTGTTATGCGTTATGCTTTATGCGTCATGCGTGATCCGTTATGCGTTAGGCGTTATGCGATTTGCGGTATTCGTTAAGCGTTGTGCATTATGCGATATGCGTTATGCGTTATGGGTTATGGGTTATGCGTTATGCTTTATGCGTTATTCATTTTGCGTTATGCGTTATTCGTTATGAGTTATGAGTTATAAGTTATGCGTAATTTGTTATGCCTTATGAGTTATGCTTTATGCGTTATGCGTTATGCGTTATGCTTTATGCGTTATGCGTTATGCGTTATGCGTTATGCGTTATGCGTTATGCGTTATGCATTATACGTTATGCGTTATGCGTTATGCTTTATGCGTTATGCGTTATGCGTTATGCGTTATGCGTTATTCGTTATGCGTTATGCTTTATGCGTTATGCGTTATGCGTTATGCGTTATGCGTTATGCGTTATGCGTTATGCGTTATGCGTTATTCGTTATGCGTTATGCTTTATGCGTTATGCGTTATGCGTTATGCGTTACTCCTTATGAGTTATGAGTTATAAGTTATGCGTAATGCGTTATGCTTTATGCGTTATGCGTTATGCGTTATGCGTTATGCGTTATGCGTTATGCGTTATTCGTTATGCGTTATGCTTTATGCGTTATGCGTTACTCCTTATGAGTTATGAGTTATAAGTTATGCGTAATGCGTTATGCTTTATGCGTTATGCGTTATGCGTTATGCGTTATGCGTTATTCGTTATGCGTTATGCGTTATGCGTTATGCGTTATGCGTTATGCGTTATGCGTTATGCGTTATGCGTTATGCGTTATGCGTTATGCGTGATCCGACATGCGTTATGCATTTTGCGTTATGCGTTATGCGTTATGCGTTATGCGTTATGCGTGATCCGACATGCGTTATGCATTTTGCGTTATGCGTTATTCGTTATGAGTAATAAGTTATAAGTTATGCATAATGCGTTATGCGTTATGCGTTATGCATTATGCTTTATCCGTTATGCGTTATGCGTTATGCTTTATGCGTTATGCGTTATGCGTTATGCGTTATGCGTTATGCGTTATGCGTTATGAGTAATGAGTTATGCGTTATGCGTTATGCGTTATGCGTTATGCGTTATGCTTTATGCGTTATGCGTTATGCGTTATGCTTTATGCGTTATGCGTTACTCCTTATGAGTTATGAGTTATAAGTTATGCATAATGCGTTATGCGTTATGCGTTATGCATTATGCGTTATGCGTTATGCGTTCTGCGTTAAGCGTTATGCGTTTTGCTGTATTCGTTATGCGTTGTGCATTATGCGTTATGCGTTATGTGTTATGCTTTATGCGTTATGCGTTATGCGTTATGTGTTATGCTTTATGCGTTATGCGTTATGCGTTACGCTTTATGCGTTATGCATTATGCGTTATGCGTTATGCGTTATGCGTTATGCATTATGCGTTATGCGTTATGCGTGATCCGTTATGCGTTAAGCGTTATGCGTTTTGCTGTATTCGTAATGCGTTGTGCATTATGCGTTATGCGTTATGTGTTATGCGTTATGCGGTATACGTTATGCGTTATGCGTTATGCGTGATCCGTTATGTGTTAGGCGATATACGTTTTGCGGTATTCGTTATGCGTTGTGCGTTATGCTTTATGCGTTATGCGTTACTCCTTATGAGTTATGAGTTATGCGTAATGCGTTATGCGTTATGCGTTATGCTTTATGCGTTATGCGTTACTCCTTATGAGTTATGAGTTATAAGTTATGCGTAATGCGTTATGCTTTATGCGTTATGCGTTATGCGTTATGCGTTATGCGTTATGCGTTATGCGTTATGCGTTATTCGTTATGCGTTATGCTTTATGCGTTATGCGTTACTCCTTATGAGTTATGAGTTATAAGTTATGCGTAATGCGTTATGCTTTATGCGTTATGCGTTATGCGTTATGCGTTATGCGTTATTCGTTATGCGTTATGCGTTATGCGTTATGCGTTATGCGTTATGCGTTATGCGTTATGCGTTATGCGTTATGCGTTATGCGTTATGCGTTATGCGTTATGCGTGATCCGACATGCGTTATGCATTATGCGTTATGCGTTATGCGTTATGCGTTATGCGTTATGCGTTATGCGTGATCCGACATGCGTTATGCATTTTGCGTTATGCGTTATTCGTTATGAGTAATAAGTTATAAGTTATGCATAATGCGTTATGCGTTATGCGTTATGCATTATGCTTTATCCGTTATGCGTTATGCGTTATGCTTTATGCGTTATGCGTTATGCGTTATGCGTTATGCGTTATGCGTTATGCGTTATGAGTAATGAGTTATGCGTTATGCGTTATGCGTTATGCGTTATGCGTTATGCTTTATGCGTTATGCGTTATGCGTTATGCTTTATGCGTTATGCGTTATGCGTTATGCTTTATGCGTTATGCGTTACTCCTTATGAGTTATGAGTTATAAGTTATGCGTAATGCGTTATGCTTTATGCGTTATGCGTTATGCGTTATGCGTTATGCGTTATTCGTTATGCGTTATGCGTTATGCGTTATGCGTTATGCGTTATGCGTTATGCGTTATGCGTTATGCGTTATGCGTTATGCGTTATGCGTTATGCGTTATGCGTGATCCGACATGCGTTATGCATTTTGCGTTATGCGTTATGCGTTATGCGTTATGCGTTATGCGTTATGCGTGATCCGACATGCGTTATGCATTTTGCGTTATGCGTTATTCGTTATGAGTAATAAGTTATAAGTTATGCATAATGCGTTATGCGTTATGCGTTATGCATTATGCTTTATCCGTTATGCGTTATGCGTTATGCTTTATGCGTTATGCATTATGCGTTATGCGTTATGCGATATGCGTTATGCGTTATGCATTATGCGTTATGCGTTATGCGTTATGCTTTATGCGTTATGCGTTATGCGTTATGCGTTATGCGTTATGCGTTATGCGTTATGCGTTATGCTTAATGCGTTATTCGTTATGCGTTATGCGTTATGCGTTATGCGTTATGCATTATGCGTTATGCGTTATGCGTTATGCTTTATGCGTTATGCGTTATGCGTTATGCGTTATGCGTTATGCGTTATGCGTTATGCGTTATTCGTTATGCGTTATGCTTTATGCGTTATGCGTTATGCGTTATGCGTTATGCGTTGTGCGTTATGCGTTATGCGTTATGCGTTATGCGTTATGCCTTATCCGTTATGCGTTATGCGTTATGCTTTATGCGTTATGCGTTATGCGTTATGCGTTATGCGTTATGCGTTATGCATTATGCTTTATCCGTTATGCGTTATGCGTTATGCTTTATGCGTTATGCGTTATGCGTTATGCGTTATGCTTAATGCGTTATTCGTTATGCGTTATGCGTTATGCGTTATGCGTTATGCATTATGCGTTATGCGTTATGCGTTATGCTTTATGCGTTATGCGTTATGCGTTATGCGTTATGCGTTATGCGTTATGCGTTATGCGTTATTCGTTATGCGTTATGCTTTATGCGTTATGCGTTATGCGTTATGCGTTATGCGTTGTGCGTTATGCGTTATGCGTTATGCGTTATGCGTTATGCCTTATCCGTTATGCGTTATTCGTTATGAGTAATGAGTTATAAGTTATGCGTTATGCGTTATACTTTATGCGTTATGCGTTATGCGTTATGCGTTATGCGTTATGCGTTATGCGTTATGCGTTATGCGTTATGCGTTATGCGTGATCCGACATGCGTTATGCATTTTGCGTTATGCGTTATTCGTTATGAGTTATGAGTTATAAGTTATGCATAATGCGTTATGCGTTATGCGTTATGCATGATGCTTTATCCATTATGCGTTATGCGTTATGCTTTATGCGTTATGCGTTATGTGTTATGCGTTATGCGTTATGCGTTATGCGTTATGCCTTATGCCTTATGCGTTATTCGTTATGAGTAATGAGTTATAAGTTATGCGTTATGCGTTATGCTTTATGCGTTATGCGTTATGCGTTATGCGTTATGCGTTATGCGTTATGCGTTATGCGTTATGCGTTATGCTTTATGCGTCATGCGTGATCCGTTATGCGTTAGGCGTTATGCGATTTGCGGTATTCGTTAAGCGTTGTGCATTATGCGTTATGCGTTATGTGTTATGGGTTATGGGTTATGCGTTATGCTTTATGCGTTATTCATTTTGCGTTATGCGTTATTCGTTATGAGTTATGAGTTATAAGTTATGCGTAATTTGTTATGCCTTATGAGTTATGCATTATGCGTTATGCGTTATGCATAATGCGTTATACGTTATGTATTATGCGTAATGCCTTATGCGTTATGCGATATGCGTCATGCATCAAGCCTTATGCGATATGCGATATGCGTCATGCATCAAGCCTTATGCGATATGCGATATGCGTCATGCATCAAGCCTTATGCGTTATGGGTTATGCGTTATCGTTATGCGTTATGCGTTATGCGTTATGCGTTATGCGTTATGCGTTATGCGTGATCCGACATGCGTTATGCATTTTGCGTTATGCGTTATTCGTTATGAGTTATGAGTTATGCGTTATGCGTTATGCGTTATGCGTTATGCTTTATGCGTTATGCATTATGCGTTATGCGTTATGCGATATGCGTTATGCGTTATGCGTTATGCGTTATGCGTTATGCGTTATGCGTTATGCGTGATCCGTTATGCGTTATGCGTTATGCGTTATGCGTTATGCGTTATGCGTTATGCGTTATGCGTTATGCGTGATCCGACATGCGTTATGCATTTTGCGTTATGCGTTATGCGTTATGCGTTATGCGTTATTCGTTATGCGTTATGCGTTATGCGTTATGCTTTATGCGTTATGCGTTACTCCTTACGAGTTATGAGTTATAAGTTATGCGTAATGCGTTATGCGTTATGCGTTATGCTATATGCGTTATGCGTTATGCGTTATGCGTTATGCGTTATGCGTTATGCGTTATGCGTGATCCGTTATGCGTTATGCGTTATGCGCTATGCGTTATGCGTTATGCGTTATGCGTTATGCGTTATGCGTTATGCGTTATGCGTTATGCGTTATGCGTTATGCTTTATGCGTTATGCGTTACTCCTTATGAGTTATGAGTTATAAGTTATGCGTAATGCGTTATGCTTTATGCGTTATGCGTTATGAGTTAAGCGGTATGCGTTATGCGTTATGCGTTTTGCGGTATTCGTTATGCGTTGTGCATTATGCGTTATGCGTTGTGCGTTATGGGTTATGATTTATGCGTTATGCGATATGAGTTATGCGTTATGCGTTATGCGTTATGCTTTATGCGTCATGCGTGATCCGTTATGCGTTAGGCGTTATGCGATTTGCGGTATTCGTTAAGCGTTGTGCATTATGCGTTATGCGTTATGCGTTATGGGTTATGGGTTATGCGTTATGCTTTATGCGTTATTCATTTTGCGTTATGCGTTATTCGTTATGAGTTATGAGTTATAAGTTATGCGTAATGCGTTATGCCTTATGTGTTATGCATTATGCGTTATGCGTTATGCATAATGCGTTATACGTTATGTATTATGCGTTATGCCTTATGCGTTATGCGATATGCGTCATGCATCAAGCCTTATGCGATATGCGATATGCGTCATGCATCAAGCCTTATGCGTTATGGGTTATGCGTTAACGTTATGCGTTATGCGTTATGATTTATGCTTTATGCGTTATGCGTTATGCGTGATCCGACATGCGTTATGCATTTTGCGTTATGCGTTATTCGTTATGAGTTATGAGTTATAAGCCTCCTATGCGTTATGCGTGATCCGACATGCGTTATGCATTATGCTTTATCCGTTATGCGTTATGCGTTATGCTTTATGCGTTATGCGTTATGCGTTATGCGTTATGCGTTATGCGTTATGCGTTATGCGTTATGCGTTATGCGTTATGCTTAATGCGTTATTCGTTATGCGTTATGCGTTATGCGTTATGCGTTATGCATTATGCGTTATGCGTTATGCGTTATGCTTTATGCGTTATGCGTTATGCGTTATGCGTTATGCGTTATGCGTTATGCGTTATGCGTTATTCGTTATGCGTTATGCTTTATGCGTTATGCGTTATGCGTTATGCGTTATGCGTTGTGCGTTATGCGTTATGCGTTATGCGTTATGCGTTATGCCTTATCCGTTATGCGTTATTCGTTATGAGTAATGAGTTATAAGTTATGCGTTATGCGTTATACTTTATGCGTTATGCGTTATGCGTTATGCGTTATGCGTTATGCGTTATGCGTTATGCGTTATGCGTTATGCGTTATGCGTGATCCGACATGCGTTATGCATTTTGCGTTATGCGTTATTCGTTATGAGTTATGAGTTATAAGTTATGCATAATGCGTTATGCGTTATGCGTTATGCATGATGCTTTATCCATTATGCGTTATGCGTTATGCGTTATGCGTTATGCGTTATGTGTTATGCGTTATGCGTTATGCGTTATGCGTTATGCCTTATGCCTTATGCGTTATTCGTTATGAGTAATGAGTTATAAGTTATGCGTTATGCGTTATGCTTTATGCGTTATGCGTTATGCGTTATGCGTTATGCGTTATGCGTTATGCGTTATGCGTTATGCGTTATGCGTTATGCGTTATGCGTTATGCGTTATGCGTTATGCGTTATGCGTTATGCGTTATACGGTATGCGTTATGCGATATGCGTTATGCGTTATGCGTTATGCGTTATGCGTTATGCGTTATGCGTTATGCGTTATGCGTTATGCGTTATGCGTTATGCGTTATGCGTTATGCGTTATGCGTTATGCGTTATGCGTTATGCGTTATGCGTTATGCGTTATGCTTTATGCGTTATGCGTTACTCCTTATGAGTTATGAGTTATAAGTTATGGGTAATGCGTTATGTTTTATGCGTTATGCGTTATGAGTTAAGCGGTATGCGTTATGCGTTATGCGTTATGCGTTTTGCGGTATTCGTTATGCGTTGTGCATTATGCGTTATGCGTTGTGCGTTATGGGTTATGATTTATGCGTTATGCGATATGAGTTATGCGTTATGCGTAATGTGTTATGCGTTATGCTTTATGCGTCATGCGTGATCCGTTATGCGTTAGGCGTTATGCGATTTGCGGTATTCGTTAAGCGTTGTGCATTATGCGATATGCGTTATGCGTTATGGGTTATGGGTTATGCGTTATGCTTTATGCGTTATTCATTTTGCGTTATGCGTTATTCGTTATGAGTTATGAGTTATAAGTTATGCGTAATTTGTTATGCCTTATGAGTTATGCTTTATGCGTTATGCGTTATGCGTTATGCTTTATGCGTTATTCGTTATGCGTTATGCGTTATGCGTTATGCGTTATGCGTTATGCATTATACGTTATGCGTTATGCGTTATGCTTTATGCGTTATGCGTTATGCGTTATGCGTTATGCGTTATGCGTTATTCGTTATGCGTTATGCTTTATGCGTTATGCGTTATGCGTTATGCGTTATGCGTTATGCGTTATGCGTTATGCGTTATGCGTTATTCGTTATGCGTTATGCTTTATGCGTTATGCGTTATGCGTTATGCGTTATGCGTTATGCGTTATGCGTTATGCGTTATGCGTTATGCCTTATGCGTTATGCGTTATTCGTTATGAGTAATGAGTTATAAGTTATGCGTTATGCGTTATGCTTTATGCGTTATGCATTATGCGTTATGCGTTATGCGTTATGCGTTATGCGTTATGCGTTATGCGTTATGCGTTATGCGTTATGCGTTATGCGTTATGCGTTATACGGTATGCGTTATGCGTTATGCGTTATGCGTTATGCGTTATGCGTTATGCGTTATGCGTTATGCGTTATGCGTTATGCGTTATGCGTTATGCGTTCTGCGTTATGCGTTATGCGTTATGCTTTATGCGTTATGCGTTATGCGTTATGCGTTATGCTTTATGCGTTATGCGTTACTCCTTATGAGTTATGAGTTATAAGTTATGCGTAATGCGTTATGCGTTATGCGTTATGCGTTATGCATTATTCTTTATCCGTTATGCGTTATGCTTTATGCGTTATGTGTTATGCGTTATGAGTAATGAGTTATAAGTTATGCGTTATGCGTTATTCGTTATGAGTAATGAGTTATAAGTTATGCGTTATGCGTTATGCTTTATGTTTTATGCTTTATGCGTTATGCGTTATGCGTTATGCTTTATGCGTTATGCGTTATGCGTTATGCGTTATGAGTAATGAGTTATAAGTTATGCGTTATGCGTTATTCGTTATGAGTAATGAGTTATAAGTTATGCGTTATGCGTTATGCTTTATGCGTTATGCGTTATGCGTTATGCTTTATGCGTTATGCGTTACTCCTTATGAGTTATGAGTTATAAGTTATGCGTAATGCGGTATGCGTTATACGTTATACGTTATGCGTTATGCGTTATGCGTTATGCGTTATGCGTTATGCGTTATGCGTTATGCGTTATGCGTTATGCGTTATGCGTTATGCGTTATGCGTTATGCGTTATGCGTTATGCGTTATGCGCTATGCGTTATGCATTATGCGTTATGCGTTATGCGTTATGCGTTAAGCGTTATGCGTTTTGCTGTATTCGTTATGCGTTGTGCATTATGCGTTATGCGTTATGTGTTATGCTTTATGCGTTATGCGTTATGCGTTATGTGTTATGCTTTATGCGTTATGCGTTATGCGTTACGCTTTATGCGTTATGCATTATGCGTTATGCGTTATGCGTTATGCGTTATGCATTATGCGTTATGCGTTATGCGTGATCCGTTATGAGTTAAGCGTTATGCGTTTTGCTGTATTCGTAATGCGTTGTGCATTATGCGTTATGCGTTATGTGTTATGCGTTATGCGTTATGCGGTATACGTTATGCGTTATGCGTTATGCGTGATCCGTTATGTGTTAGGCGATATACGTTTTGCGGTATTCGTTATGCGTTGTGCGTTATGCTTTATGCGTTATGCGTTACTCCTTATGAGTTATGAGTTATGCGTAATGCGTTATGCGTTATGCGTTATGCTTTATGCGTTATGCGTTACTCCTTATGAGTTATGAGTTATAAGTTATGCGTAATGCGTTATGCTTTATGCGTTATGCGTTATGCGTTATGCGTTATGCGTTATGCGTTATGCGTTATGCGTTATGCGTTATTCGTTATGCGTTATGCTTTATGCGTTATGCGTTACTCCTTATGAGTTATGAGTTATAAGTTATGCGTAATGCGTTATGCTTTATGCGTTATGCGTTATGCGTTATGCGTTATGCGTTATTCGTTATGCGTTATGCGTTATGCGTTATGCGTTATGCGTTATGCGTTATGCGTTATGCGTTATGCGTTATGCGTTATGCGTTATGCGTGATCCGACATGCGTTATGCATTTTGCGTTATGCGTTATGCGTTATGCGTTATGCGTTATGCGTTATGCGTGATCCGACATGCGTTATGCATTTTGCGTTATGCGATATGCGTTATGAGTAATAAGTTATAAGTTATGCATAATGCGTTATGCGTTATGCGTTATGCATTATGCTTTATCCGTTATGCGTTATGCGTTATGCTTTATGCGTTATGCGTTATGCGTTATGCGTTATGCGTTATGCGTTATGCGTTATGAGTAATGAGTTATGCGTTATGCGTTATGCGTTATGCGTTATGCGTTATGCTTTATGCGTTATGCGTTATGCGTTATGCTTTATGCGTTATGCGTTACTCCTTATGAGTTATGAGTTATAAGTTATGCGTAATGCGTTATGCGTTATGCGTTATGCATTATTCTTTATCCGTTATGCGTTATGCGTTATGCTTTATGCGTTATGCGTTATGCGTTATGAGTAATGAGTTATAAGTTATGCGTTATGCGTTATTCGTTATGAGTAATGAGTTATAAGTTATGCGTTATGCGTTATGCTTTATGCGTTATGCGTTATGCGTTATGCATTATGCGTTATGCGTTGTGCGTTCTGCGTTAAGCGTTATGCGTTTTGCTGTATTCGTTATGCGTTGTGCATTATGCGTTATGCGTTATGTGTTATGCTTTATGCGTTATGCGTTATGCGTTATGTGTTATGCTTTATGCGTTATGCGTTATGCGTTACGCTTTATGCGTTATGCATTATGCGTTATGCGTTATGCGTTATGCGTTATGCATTATGCGTTATGCGTTATGCGTGATCCGTTATGCGTTAAGCGTTATGCGTTTTGCTGTATTCGTAATGCGTTGTGCATTATGCGTTATGCCTTATGCGTTATGCGATATGCGTCATGCATCAAGCCTTATGCGATATGCGATATGCGTCATGCATCAAGCCTTATGCGTTATGGGTTATGCGTTAACGTTATGCGTTATGCGTGATCCGACATGCGTTATGCATTTTGCGTTATGCGTTATTCGTTATGAGTTATGAGTTATAAGTTATGCATAATGCGTTATGCGTTATGCGTTATGCATGATGCTTTATCCATTATGCGTTATGCGTTATGCTTTATGCGTTATGCGTTATGTGTTATGCGTTATGCGTTATGCGTTATGCGTTATGCCTTATGCCTTATGCGTTATTCGTTATGAGTAATGAGTTATAAGTTATGCGTTATGCGTTATGCTTTATGCGTTATGCGTTATGCGTTATGCGTTATGCGTTATGCGTTATGCGTTATGCGTTATGCGTTATGCGTTATGCGTTATGCGTTATGCGTTATGCGTTATACGGTATGCGTTATGCGATATGCGTTATGCGTTATGCGTTATGCGTTATGCGTTATGCGTTATGCGTTATGCGTTATGCGTTATGCGTTATGCGTTATGCGTTATGCGTTATGCGTTATGCGTTATGCGTTATGCGTTATGCGTTATGCTTTATGCGTTATGCGTTACTCCTTATGAGTTATGAGTTATAAGTTATGCGTAATGCGTTATGCTTTATGCGTTATGCGTTATGAGTTAAGCGGTATGCGTTATGCGTTATGCGTTATGCGTTTTGCGGTATTCGTTATGCGTTGTGCATTATGCGTTATGCGTTGTGCGTTATGGGTTATGATTTATGCGTTATGCGATATGAGTTATGCGTTATGCGTTATGTGTTATGCGTTATGCTTTATGCGTCATGCGTGATCCGTTATGCGTTAGGCGTTATGCGATTTGCGGTATTCGTTAAGCGTTGTGCATTATGCGATATGCGTTATGCGTTATGGGTTATGGGTTATGCGTTATGCTTTATGCGTTATTCATTTTGCGTTATGCGTTATTCGTTATGAGTTATGAGTTATAAGTTATGCGTAATTTGTTATGCCTTATGAGTTATGCTTTATGCGTTATGCGTTATGCGTTATGCGTTATGCGTTATTCGTTATGCGTTATGCGTTATGCGTTATGCGTTATGCGTTATGCATTATACGTTATGCGTTATGCGTTATGCTTTATGCGTTATGCGTTATGCGTTATGCGTTATGCGTTATTCGTTATGCGTTATGCTTTATGCGTTATGCGTTATGCGTTATGCGTTATGCGTTATGCGTTATGCGTTATGCGTTATGCGTTATTCGTTATGCGTTATGCTTTATGCGTTATGCGTTATGCGTTATGCGTTACTCCTTATGAGTTATGAGTTATAAGTTATGCGTAATGCGTTATGCTTTATGCGTTATGCGTTATGCGTTATGCGTTATGCGTTATGCGTTATGCGTTATTCGTTATGCGTTATGCTTTATGCGTTATGCGTTACTCCTTATGAGTTATGAGTTATAAGTTATGCGTAATGCGTTATGCTTTATGCGTTATGCGTTATGCGTTATGCGTTATGCGTTATTCGTTATGCGTTATGCGTTATGCGTTATGCGTTATGCGTTATGCGTTATGCGTTATGCGTTATGCGTTATGCGTTATGCGTTATGCGTGATCCGACATGCGTTATGCATTTTGCGTTATGCGTTATGCGTTATGCGTTATGCGTTATGCGTGATCCGACATGCGTTATGCATTTTGCGTTATGCGTTATTCGTTATGAGTAATAAGTTATAAGTTATGCATAATGCGTTATGCGTTATGCGTTATGCATTATGCTTTATCCGTTATGCGTTATGCGTTATGCTTTATGCGTTATGCGTTATGCGTTATGCGTTATGCGTTATGCGTTATGCGTTATGAGTAATGAGTTATGCGTTATGCGTTATGCGTTATGCGTTATGCGTTATGCTTTATGCGTTATGCGTTATGCGTTATGCTTTATGCGTTATGCGTTACTCCTTATGAGTTATGAGTTATAAGTTATGCATAATGCGTTATGCGTTATGCGTTATGCATTATGCGTTATGCGTTATGCGTTCTGCGTTAAGCGTTATGCGTTTTGCTGTATTCGTTATGCGTTGTGCATTATGCGTTATGCGTTATGTGTTATGCTTTATGCGTTATGCGTTATGCGTTATGTGTTATGCTTTATGCGTTATGCGTTATGCGTTACGCTTTATGCGTTATGCATTATGCGTTATGCGTTATGCGTTATGCGTTATGCATTATGCGTTATGCGTTATGCGTGATCCGTTATGCGTTAAGCGTTATGCGTTTTGCTGTATTCGTAATGCGTTGTGCATTATGCGTTATGCGTTATGTGTTATGCGTTATGCGGTATACGTTATGCGTTATGCGTTATGCGTGATCCGTTATGTGTTAGGCGATATACGTTTTGCGGTATTCGTTATGCGTTGTGCGTTATGCTTTATGCGTTATGCGTTACTCCTTATGAGTTATGAGTTATGCGTAATGCGTTATGCGTTATGCGTTATGCTTTATGCGTTATGCGTTACTCCTTATGAGTTATGAGTTATAAGTTATGCGTAATGCGTTATGCTTTATGCGTTATGCGTTATGCGTTATGCGTTATGCGTTATGCGTTATGCGTTATGCGTTATTCGTTATGCGTTATGCTTTATGCGTTATGCGTTACTCCTTATGAGTTATGAGTTATAAGTTATGCGTAATGCGTTATGCTTTATGCGTTATGCGTTATGCGTTATGCGTTATGCGTTATTCGTTATGCGTTATGCGTTATGCGTTATGCGTTATGCGTTATGCGTTATGCGTTATGCGTTATGCGTTATGCGTTATGCGTTATGCGTTATGCGTTATGCGTGATCCGACATGCGTTATGCATTTTGCGTTATGCGTTATGCGTTATGCGTTATGCGTTATGCGTTATGCGTGATCCGACATGCGTTATGCATTTTGCGTTATGCGTTATTCGTTATGAGTAATAAGTTATAAGTTATGCATAATGCGTTATGCGTTATGCGTTATGCATTATGCTTTATCCGTTATGCGTTATGCGTTATGCTTTATGCGTTATGCGTTATGCGTTATGCGTTATGCGTTATGCGTTATGCGTTATGAGTAATGAGTTATGCGTTATGCGTTATGCGTTATGCGTTATGCGTTATGCTTTATGCGTTATGCGTTATGCGTTATGCTTTATGCGTTATGCGTTATGCGTTATGCTTTATGCGTTATGCGTTACTCCTTATGAGTTATGAGTTATAAGTTATGCGTAATGCGTTATGCTTTATGCGTTATGCGTTATGCGTTATGCGTTATGCGTTATTCGTTATGCGTTATGCGTTATGCGTTATGCGTTATGCGTTATGCGTTATGCGTTATGCGTTATGCGTTATGCGTTATGCGTTATGCGTTATGCGTTATGCGTGATCCGACATGCGTTATGCATTTTGCGTTATGCGTTATGCGTTATGCGTTATGCGTTATGCGTTATGCGTGATCCGACATGCGTTATGCATTTTGCGTTATGCGTTATTCGTTATGAGTAATAAGTTATAAGTTATGCATAATGCGTTATGCGTTATGCGTTATGCATTATGCTTTATCCGTTATGCGTTATGCGTTATGCTTTATGCGTTATGCGTTATGCGTTATGCGTTATGCGTTATGCGTTATGCGTTATGAGTAATGAGTTATGCGTTATGCGTTATGCGTTATGCGTTATGCGTTATGCTTTATGCGTTATGCGTTATGCGTTATGCTTTATGCGTTATGCGTTACTCCTTATGAGTTATGAGTTATAAGTTATGCGTAATGCGTTATGCGTTATGCGTTATGCATTATTCTTTATCCGTTATGCGTTATGCGTTATGCTTTATGCGTTATGCGTTATGCGTTATGCGTTATGAGTAATGAGTTATAAGTTATGCGTTATGCGTTATTCGTTATGAGTAATGAGTTATAAGTTATGCGTTATGCGTTATGCTTTATGCGTTATGCGTTATGCGTTATGCTTTATGCGTTATGCGTTACTCCTTGTGAGTTATGAGTTATAAGTTATGCGTAATGCGGTATGCGTTATACGTTATACGTTATGCGTTATGCGTTATGCGTTATGCGTTATGCGTTATGCGTTATGCGTTATGCGTTATGCGTTGTGCGTTATGCGTTATGCGTTATGCGCTATGCGTTATGCATTATGCGTTATGCGTTATGCGTTATGCGTTATGCGTTAAGCGTTATGCGTTTTGCTTTATTCGTTATGCGTTGTGCATTATGCGTTATGCGTTATGTGTTATGCTTTAAGCGTTATGCGTTACGCGTTACGCTTTATGCGTTATGCATTATGCGTTATGCGTTATACGTTATGCGTTATGCGTTATGCGATATGCGTTATGCGTTATGCGTTATGCTTTATGCGTTATGCGTTATTAGTTACACGTTATGCGTTATGCGTTATGCGTTATGCGTTATGCGTTAGGGGTTATGCGTTATGCGTTTTGCGTTATGCGTTATGCGTTATGCGTTGTGCGTTATACGTTTGCGTTATGCGTTATGCGTTATGCGTTATGCGTCATGCGTTATGAGTTATGCGTTATGCGTTATGCGTTATGCGTTATGCGTTATGCGTTATGCGTTATGCGTTAAGCGTTATGCGTTATGCGTTATGCGTTATGCTTTATGCGTTATGCATTATGCGTTATGCGTTATGCGTTATGCGATATGCGTTATGCGTTATGCGTTATTCGTTATGAGTAATGCGTTATAAGTTATGCGTTATGCGTTATGCTTTATGCATTATGCGTTATGCGTTATGCGTTATGCGTTATGCGTTATGCGTTATGCGTTATGCGTTATGCGTTATGCGTTATGCTTTATGCGTTATGCGTTACTCCTTATGAGTTATGAGTTATAAGTTATGCGTAATGCGTTATGCGTTATGCGTTATGCTTTATGCGTTATGCGTTATGCGTTATGCGTTATGCGTCATGCGTTATGCGTTATGCGTTATGCGTTATGCGTTATGCGTTATGCGTTATGCGTTATGCGTTATGCCTTATGCGTTATGCGTTATTCGTTATGAGTAATGAGTTATAAGTTATGCGTTATGCGTTATGCGTTATGCGTTATCCGTTATGCGTGATCCGTTATGCGTTATGCGTTATGCGTTATGCGTTATGCGTTATGCGTTATGCGTTATGCGTTATGCGTTATGCGTTATGCGTTATGCGTTATGCGTTATGCGTTATGCGTTATGCGCTATGCTTTATGCGTTATGCGTTACTCCTTATGAGTTATGAGTTATAAGTTATGCGTAATGCGTTATGCTTTATGCGTTATGCGTTATGAGTTAAGCGGTATGCGTTATGCGTTATGCGTTTTGCGGTATTCGTTATGCGTTGTGCATTATGCGTTATGCGTTGTGCGTTATGGGTTATGATTTATGCGTTATGCGATATGAGTTATGCGTTATGCGTTATGCGTTATGCGTTATGCGTTATGCTTTATGCGTCATGCGTGATCCGTTATGCGTTAGGCGTTATGCGGTTTGGTGGTATTCGTTAAGCGTTGTGCATTATGCGTTATGCGTTATGCGTTATGGGTTATGGGTTATGCGTTATGCTTTATGCGTTATTCATTTTGCGTTATGCGTTATTCGTTATGAGTTATGAGTTATAAGTTATGCGTAATGCGTAATGCCTTATGAGTTATGCATTATGCGTTATGCGTTATGCATAATGCGTTATACGTTATGTATTATGCGTTATGCCTTATGCGTTATGCGATATGCGTCATGCATCAAGCCTTATGCGATATGCGATATGCGTCATGCATCAAGCCTTATGCGTTATGGGTTATGCGTTAACGTTATGCGTTATGCGTTATGATTTATACTTTATGCGTTATGCGTTATGCGTGATCCGACATGCGTTATGCATTTTGCGTTATGCGTTATTCGTTATGAGTTATGAGTTATAAGTTATGCGTAATGCGTTATGCGTTATGCGTTATGCATTATGCTTTATCCGTTATGCGTTATGCGTTATGCTTTATGCGTTATGCGTTATGCGTTATGCGTTATGCGTTATGCGATATGCGTTATGCGTTATGAGTAATGAGTTATAAGTTATGCGTTATGCGTAATGCGTTATGCGTTATGCGTTATGCGTTATGCTTTATGCGTTATGCGTTATGCGTTATGCTTTATGCGTTATTCGTTATGCGTTATGCGTTATGCGTTATGCGTTATGCGTTATCCGTTATGCGTTATGCGTTATGCGTTATTCGTTATGAGTAATGAGTTATAAGTTATGCGTTATGCGTTATGCTTTATGCGTTATGCGTTATGCGTTATGCGTTATGCGTTATGCGTTATGCGTTATGCTTTATGCGTTATTCGTTATGCGTTATGCGTTATGCGTTATGCGTTATGCGTTATCCGTTATGCGTTATGCGTTATGCGTTATTCGTTATGAGTAATGAGTTATAAGTTATGCGTTATGCGTTATGCTTTATGCGTTATGCGTTATGCGTTATGCGTTATGCGTTATGCGTTATGCATTATGCGTTATGCGTTATGTGTTATGCTTTAAGCGTTATGCGTTACGCGTTACGCTTTATGCGTTATGCATTATGCGTTATGCGTTATACGTTATGCGTTATGCGTTATGCGATATGCGTTATGCGTTATGCGTTATGCTTTATGCGTTATGCGTTATTAGTTACGCGTTATGCGTTATGCGTTATGCGTTATGCGTTATGCGTTAGGGGTTATGCGTTATGCGTTTTGCGTTATGCGTTATGCGTTATGCGTTGTGCGTTATACGTTTGCGTTATGCGTTATGCGTTATGCGTTATGCGTCATGCGTTATGAGTTATGCGTTATGCGTTATGCGTTATGCGTTATGCGTTATGCGTTATGCGTTATGCGTTAAGCGTTATGCGTTATGCGTTATGCGTTATGCTTTATGCGTTATGCATTATGCGTTATGCGTTATGCGTTATGCGATATGCGTTATGCGTTATGCGTTATTCGTTATGAGTAATGCGTTATAAGTTATGCGTTATGCGTTATGCTTTATGCATTATGCGTTATGCGTAATGCGTTATGCGTTATGCGTTATGCGTTATGCGTTATGCGTTATGCGTTATGCGTTATGCGTTATGCTTTATGCGTTATGCGTTACTCCTTATGAGTTATGAGTTATAAGTTATGCGTAATGCGTTATGCGTTATGCGTTATGCTTTATGCGTTATGCGTTATGCGTTATGCGTTATGCGTCATGCGTTATGCGTTATGCGTTATGCGTTATGCGTTATGCGTTATGCGTTATGCGTTATGCGTTATGCCTTATGCGTTATGCGTTATTCGTTATGAGTAATGAGTTATAAGTTATGCGTTATGCGTTATGCGTTATGCGTTATCCGTTATGCGTGATCCGTTATGCGTTATGCGTTATGCGTTATGCGTTATGCGTTATGCGTTATGCGTTATGCGTTATGCGTTATGCGTTATGCGTTATGCGTTATGCGTTATGCGTTATGCGTTATGCGTTATGCGTTATGCGTTATGCGTTATGCGCTATGCTTTATGCGTTATGCGTTACTCCTTATGAGTTATGAGTTATAAGTTATGCGTAATGCGTTATGCTTTATGCGTTATGCGTTATGAGTTAAGCGGTATGCGTTATGCGTTATGCGTTTTGCGGTATTCGTTATGCGTTGTGCATTATGCGTTATGCGTTGTGCGTTATGGGTTATGATTTATGCGTTATGCGATATGAGTTATGCGTTATGCGTTATGCGTTATGCGTTATGCGTTATGCTTTATGCGTCATGCGTGATCCGTTATGCGTTAGGCGTTATGCGGTTTGGTGGTATTCGTTAAGCGTTGTGCATTATGCGTTATGCGTTATGCGTTATGGGTTATGGGTTATGCGTTATGCTTTATGCGTTATTCATTTTGCGTTATGCGTTATGCGTTATGAGTTATGAGTTATAAGTTATGCGTAATGCGTAATGCCTTATGAGTTATGCATTATGCGTTATGCGTTATGCATAATGCGTTATACGTTATGTATTATGCGTTATGCCTTATGCGTTATGCGATATGCGTCATGCATCAAGCCTTATGCGATATGCGATATGCGTCATGCATCAAGCCTTATGCGTTATGGGTTATGCGTTAACGTTATGCGTTATGCGTTATGATTTATACTTTATGCGTTATGCGTTATGCGTGATCCGACATGCGTTATGCATTTTGCGTTATGCGTTATTCGTTATGAGTTATGAGTTATAAGTTATGCGTAATGCGTTATGCGTTATGCGTTATGCATTATGCTTTATCCGTTATGCGTTATGCGTTATGCTTTATGCGTTATGCGTTATGCGTTATGCGTTATGCGTTATGCGTTATGCGTTATGCTTTATGCGTTATGCGTTATGCGTTATGCTTTATGCGTTATTCGTTATGCGTTATGCGTTATGCGTTATGCGTTATGCGTTATCCGTTATGCGTTATGCGTTATGCGTTATTCGTTATGAGTAATGAGTTATAAGTTATGCGTTATGCGTTATGCTTTATGCGTTATGCGTTATGCGTTATGCGTTATGCGTTATGCGTTATGCGTTATGCGTTATGCGTTATGCGTTATGCGTTATGCGTTATGCGTTTTGCGTTATGCGTTATGCGTTATGCGTTGTGCGTTATGCGTTATGCGTTATGTGTTATGCTTTAAGCGTTATGCGTTACGCGTTACGCTTTATGCGTTATGCATTATGCGTTATGCGTTATACGTTATGCGTTATGCGTTATGCGTTATGCGTTATGCGTTATTCGTTATGAGTAATGCGTTATAAGTTATGCGTTATGCGTTATGCTTTATGCATTATGCGTTATGCGTTATGCGTTATGCGTTATGCGTTATGCGTTATGCGTTATGCGTTATGCGTTATGCGTTATGCTTTATGCGTTATGCGTTACTCCTTATGAGTTATGAGTTATAAGTTATGCGTAATGCGTTATGCGTTATGCGTTATGCGTTATGCGTTATGCGTTATGCGTTATGCTTTATGCGTTATTCGTTATGCGTTATGCGTTATGCGTTATGCGTTATGCGTTATGCGTTATCCGTTATGCGTTATGCGTTATGCGTTATTCGTTATGAGTAATGAGTTATAAGTTATGCGTTATGCGTTATGCTTTATGCGTTATGCGTTATGCGTTATGCGTTATGCGTTATGCGTTATGCGTTATGCGTTATGCGTTATGCGTTATGCGTTTTGCGTTATGCGTTATGCGTTATGCGTTGTGCGTTATACGTTTGCGTTATGCGTTATGCGTTATGCGTTATGCGTTATGCGTCATGCGTTATGAGTTATGCGTTATGCGTTATGCGTTATGAGTTATGCGTTATGCGTTATGCGTTATGCGTTATGCGTTATGCGTTATGCGTTATGCGTTATGCTTTATGCGTTATGCATTATGCGTTATGCGTTATGCGTTATGCGATATGCGTTATGCGTTATGCGTTATTCGTTATGAGTAATGCGTTATAAGTTATGCGTTATGCGTTATGCTTTATGCATTATGCGTTATGCGTTATGCGTTATGCGTTATGCGTTATGCGTTATGCGTTATGCGTTATGCTTTATGCGTTATGCGTTACTCCTTATGAGTTATGAGTTATAAGTTATGCGTAATGCGTTATGCGTTATGCGTTATGCTTTATGCGTTATGCGTTATGCGTTATGCGTTATGCGTTATGCGTTATGCGTTATGCGTTATGCGTCATGCGTTATGAGTTATGCGTTATGCGTTATGCGTTATGAGTTATGCGTTATGCGTTATGCGTTATGCGTTATGCGTTATGCGTTATGCGTTATGCGTTATGCGTTATGCTTTATGCGTTATGCATTATGCGTTATGCGTTATGCGTTATGCGATATGCGTTATGCGTTATGCGTTATTCGTTATGAGTAATGCGTTATAAGTTATGCGTTATGCGTTATGCTTTATGCATTATGCGTTATGCGTTATGCGTTATGCGTTATGCGTTATGCGTTATGCGTTATGCGTTATGCTTTATGCGTTATGCGTTACTCCTTATGAGTTATGAGTTATAAGTTATGCGTAATGCGTTATGCGTTATGCGTTATGCTTTATGCGTTATGCGTTATGCGTTATGCGTTATGCGTTATGCGTTATGCGTTATGCGTTATGCGTTATGCGTTATGCGTTATGCGTTATGCCTTATGCGTTATGCGTTATTCGTTATGAGTAATGAGTTATAAGTTATGCGTTATGCGTTATGCGTTATGCGTTATCCGTTATGCGTGATCCGTTATGCGTTATGCGTTATGCGTTATGCGTTATGCGTTATGCGTTATGCGTTATGCGTTATGCGTTATGCGTTATGCGTTATGCGTTATGCGTTATGCGTTATGCGTTATGCGTTATGCTTTATGCGTTATGCGTTACTCCTTATGAGTTATGAGTTATAAGTTATGCGTAATGCGTTATGCTTTATGCGTTATGCGTTATGAGTTAAGCGGTATGCGTTATGCGTTATGCGTTATGCGTTTTGCGGTATTCGTTATGCGTTGTGCATTATGCGTTATGCGTTGTGCGTTATGGGTTATGATTTATGCGTTATGCGATATGAGTTATGCGTTATGCGTTATGCGTTATGCGTTATGCGTTATGCTTTATGCGTCATGCGGGATCCGTTATGCGTTAGGCGTTATGCGATTTGCGGTATTCGTTATGCTTTATGCGTTATTCGTTATGCGTTATGCGTTATGCGTTATGCGTTATGCGTTATCCGTTATGCGTTATGCGTTATGCGTTATTCGTTATGAGTAATGAGTTATAAGTTATGCGTTATGCGTTATGCTTTATGCGTTATGCGTTATGCGTTATGCGTTATGCGTTATGCGTTATGCGTTATGCGTTATGCGTTATGCGTTATGCGTTATGCGTTTTGCGTTATGCGTTATGCGTTATGCGTTGTGCGTTATACGTTTGCGTTATGCGTTATGCGTTATGCGTTATGCGTTATGCGTCATGCGTTATGAGTTATGCGTTATGCGTTATGCGTTATGAGTTATGCGTTATGCGTTATGCGTTATGCGTTATGCGTTATGCGTTATGCGTTATGCGTTATGCTTTATGCGTTATGCATAATGCGTTATGCGTTATGCGTTATGCGATATGCGTTATGCGTTATGCGTTATTCGTTATGAGTAATGCGTTATAAGTTATGCGTTATGCGTTATGCTTTATGCATTATGCGTTATGCGTTATGCGTTATGCGTTATGCGTTATGCGTTATGCGTTATGCGTTATGCGTTATGCGTTATGCGTTATGCTTTATGCGTTATGCGTTACTCCTTATGAGTTATGAGTTATAAGTTATGCGTAATGCGTTATGCGTTATGCGTTATGCTTTATGCGTTATGCGTTATGCGTTATGCGTTATGCGTTATGCGTTATGCGTTATGCGTTATGCGTTATGCGTTATGCGTTATGCGTTATGTGTTATGCGTTATGCGTTATGCGTTATGCGTTATGCGTTATGCGTTATGCGTTATGCGTTATGCGTTATGCGTTATGCGCTATGCTTTATGCGTTATGCGTTACTCCTTATGAGTTATGAGTTATAAGTTATGCGTAATGCGTAATGCCTTATGAGTTATGCATTATGCGTTATGCGTTATGCATAATGCGTTATACGTTATGTATTATGCGTTATGCCTTATGCGTTATGCGATATGCGTCATGCATCAAGCCTTATGCGATATGCGATATGCGTCATGCATCAAGCCTTATGCGTTATGGGTTATGCGTTAACGTTATGCGTTATGCGTTATGATTTATGCTTTATGCGTTATGCGTTATGCGTGATCCGACATGCGTTATGCATTTTGCGTTATGCGTTATTCGTTATGAGTTATGAGTTATAAGTTATGCGTAATGCGTTATGCGTTATGCGTTATGCATTATGCTTTATCCGTTATGCGTTATGCGTTATGCTTTATGCGTTATGCGTTATGCGTTATGCGTTATGCGTTATGCGATATGCGTTATGCGTTATGAGTAATGAGTTATAAGTTATGCGTTATGCGTAATGCGTTATGCGTTATGCGTTATGCGTTATGCTTTATTCGTTATGCGTTATGCGTTATGCTTTATGCGTTATTCGTTATGCGTTATGCGTTATGCGTTATGCGTTATGCGTTATCCGTTATGCGTTATGCGTTATGCTTTATTCGTTATGAGTAATGAGTTATAAGTTATGCGTTATGCGTTATGCTTTATGCGTTATGCGTTATGCGTTATGCGTTATGCGTTATGCGTTATGCGTTATGCGTTATGCGTTATGCGTTATGCGTTATGCGTTTTGCGTTATGCGTTATGCGTTATGCGTTGTGCGTTATGCGTTATGCGTTATGTGTTATGCTTTAAGCGTTATGCGTTACGCGTTACGCTTTATGCGTTATGCATTATGCGTTATGCGTTATACGTTATGCGTTATGCGTTATGCGTTATGCGTTATGCGTTATTCGTTATGAGTAATGCGTTATAAGTTATGCGTTATGCGTTATGCTTTATGCATTATGCGTTATGCGTTATGCGTTATGCGTTATGCGTTATGCGTTATGCGTTATGCGTTATGCGTTATGCGTTATGCTTTATGCGTTATGCGTTACTCCTTATGAGTTATGAGTTATAAGTTATGCGTAATGCGTTATGCGTTATGCGTTATGCGTTATGCGTTATGCTTTATGCGTTATTCGTTATGCGTTATGCGTTATGCGTTATGCGTTATGCGTTATGCGTTATCCGTTATGCGTTATGCGTTATGCGTTATTCGTTATGAGTAATGAGTTATAAGTTATGCGTTATGCGTTATGCTTTATGCGTTATGCGTTATGCGTTATGCGTTATGCGTTATGCGTTATGCGTTATGCGTTATGCGTTATGCGTTTTGCGTTATGCGTTATGCGTTATGCGTTGTGCGTTATACGTTTGCGTTATGCGTTATGCGTTATGCGTTATGCGTTATGCGTCATGCGTTATGAGTTATGCGTTATGCGTTATGCGTTATGAGTTATGCGTTATGCGTTATGCGTTATGCGTTATGCGTTATGCGTTATGCGTTATGCGTTATGCGTTATGCTTTATGCGTTATGCATTATGCGTTATGCGTTATGCGTTATGCGATATACGTTATGCGTTATGCGTTATTCGTTATGAGTAATGCGTTATAAGTTATGCGTTATGCGTTATGCTTTATGCATTATGCGTTATGCGTTATGCGTTATGCGTTATGCGTTATGCGTTATGCGTTATGCGTTATGCGTTATGCGTTATGCGTTATGCTTTATGCGTTATGCGTTACTCCTTATGAGTTATGAGTTATAAGTTATGCGTAATGCGTTATGCGTTATGCGTTATGCTTTATGCGTTATGCGTTATGCGTTATGCGTTATGCGTTATGCGTTATGCGTTATGCGTTATGCGTTATGCGTTATGCGTTATGCGTTATGCCTTATGCGTTATGCGTTATTCGTTATGAGTAATGAGTTATAAGTTATGCGTTATGCGTTATGCGTTATGCGTTATCCGTTATGCGTGATCCGTTATGCGTTATGCGTTATGCGTTATGCGTTATGCGTTATGCGTTATGCGTTATGCGTTATGCGTTATGCGTTATGCGTTATGCGTTATGCGTTATGCGTTATGCTTTATGCGTTATGCGTTACTCCTTATGAGTTATGAGTTATAAGTTATGCGTAATGCGTTATGCTTTATGCGTTATGCGTTATGAGTTAAGCGGTATGCGTTATGCGTTATGCGTTATGCGTTTTGCGGTATTCGTTATGCGTTGTGCATTATGCGTTATGCGTTGTGCGTTATGGGTTATGATTTATGCGTTATGCGATATGAGTTATGCGTTATGCGTTATGCGTTATGCGTTATGCGTTATGCGTTATGCGTTATGCTTTATGCGTCATGCGGGATCCGTTATGCGTTAGGCGTTATGCGATTTGCGGTATTCGTTAAGCGTTGTGCATTATGCGTTATGCGTTATGCGTTATGCGTTATGGGTTATGGGTTATGCCTTATTCGTTATGAGTAATGAGTTATAAGTTATGCGTTATGCGTTATGCTTTATGCGTTATGCGTTATGCGTTATGCGTTATGCGTTATGCGTTATGCGTTATGCGTTATGCGTTATGCGTTATGCGTTATGCGTTATGCGTTTTGCGTTATGCGTTATGCGTTATGCGTTGTGCGTTATGCGTTATGCGTTATGTGTTATGCTTTAAGCGTTATGCGTTACGCGTTACGCTTTATGCGTTATGCATTATGCGTTATGCGTTATACGTTATGCGTTATGCGTTATGCGTTATGCGTTATGCGTTATGCGTTATTCGTTATGAGTAATGCGTTATAAGTTATGCGTTATGCGTTATGCTTTATGCATTATGCGTTATGCGTTATGCGTTATGCGTTATGCGTTATGCGTTATGCGTTATGCTTTATGCGTTATGAGTTACTCCTTATGAGTTATGAGTTATAAGTTATGCGTAATGCGTTATGCGTTATGCGTTATGCGTTATGCGTTATGCGTTATGCTTTATGCGTTATTCGTTATGCGTTATGCGTTATGCGTTATGCGTTATGCGTTATGCGTTATGCGTTATCCGTTATGCGTTATGCGTTATGCGTTATTCGTTATGAGTAATGAGTTATAAGTTATGCGTTATGCGTTATGCTTTATGCGTTATGCGTTATGCGTTATGCGTTATGCGTTATGCGTTATGCGTTATGCGTTATGCGTTATGCGTTATGCGTTTTGCGTTATGCGTTATGCGTTATGCGTTGTGCGTTATACGTTTGCGTTATGCGTTATGCGTTATGCGTTATGCGTTATGCGTCATGCGTTATGAGTTATGCGTTATGCGTTATGCGTTATGAGTTATGCGTTATGCGTTATGCGTTATGCGTTATGCGTTATGCGTTATGCGTCATGCGTTATGAGTTATGCGTTATGCGTTATGCGTTATGAGTTATGCGTTATGCGTTATGCGTTATGCGTTATGCGTTATGCGTTATGCGTTATGCGTTATGCGTTATGCGTCATGCGTTATGAGTTATGCGTTATGCGTTATGCGTTATGAGTTATGCGTTATGCGTTATGCGTTATGCGTTATGCGTTATGCGTTATGCGTTATGCGTTATGCTTTATGCGTTATGCATTATGCGTTATGCGTTATGCGTTATGCGATATGCGTTATGCGTTATGCGTTATTCGTTATGAGTAATGCGTTATAAGTTATGCGTTATGCGTTATGCTTTATGCATTATGCGTTATGCGTTATGCGTTATGCGTTATGCGTTATGCGTTATGCGTTATGCGTTATGCGTTATGCGTTATGCTTTATGCGTTATGCGTTACTCCTTATGAGTTATGAGTTATAAGTTATGCGTTATGCGTTATGCGTTATGCGTTATGCTTTATGCGTTATGCGTTATGCGTTATGCGTTATGCGTTATGCGTTATGCGTTATGCGTTATGCGTTATGCGTTATGCGTTATGCGTTATGCCTTATGCGTTATGCGTTATTCGTTATGAGTAATGAGTTATAAGTTATGCGTTATGCGTTATGCGTTATGCGTTATCCGTTATGCGTGATCCGTTATGCGTTATGCGTTATGCGTTATGCGTTATGCGTTATGCGTTATGCGTTATGCGTTATGCGTTATGCGTTATGCGTTATGCGTTATGCGTTATGCTTTATGCGTTATGCGTTACTCCTTATGAGTTATGAGTTATAAGTTATGCGTAATGCGTTATGCTTTATGCGTTATGCGTTATGAGTTGAGCGGTATGCGTTATGCGTTATGCGTTATGCGTTTTGCGGTATTCGTTATGCGTTGTGCATTATGCGTTATGCGTTGTGCGTTATGGGTTGTGATTTATGCGTTATGCGATATGAGTTATGCGTTATGCGTTATGCGTTATGCGTTATGCGTTATGCGTTATGCGTTATGCTTTATGCGTCATGCGGGATCCGTTATGCGTTAGGCGTTATGCGATTTGCGGTATTCGTTAAGCGTTGTGCATTATGCGTTATGCGTTATGCGTTATGGGTTATGGGTTATGCGTTATTCGTTATGAGTAATGAGTTATAAGTTATGCGTTATGCGTTATGCTTTATGCGTTATGCGTTATGCGTTATGCGTTATGCGTTATGCGTTATGCGTTATGCGTTATGCGTTATGCGTTATGCCTTATGCGTTATGCGTTATTCGTTATGAGTAATGAGTTATAAGTTATGCGTTATGCGTTATGCGTTATGCGTTATCCGTTATGCGTGATCCGTTATGCGTTATGCGTTATGCGTTATGCGTTATGCGTTATGCGTTATGCGTTATGCGTTATGCGTTATGCGTTATGCGTTATGCGTTATGCGTTATGCGTTATGCGTTATGCGTTATGCGTTATGCGTTATGCGTTATGCTTTATGCGTTATGCGTTACTCCTTATGAGTTATGAGTTATAAGTTATGCGTAATGCGTTATGCTTTATGCGTTATGCGTTATGAGTTAAGCGGTATGCGTTATGCGTTATGCGTTATGCGTTTTGCGGTATTCGTGATGCGTTGTGCATTATGCGTTATGCGTTGTGCGTTATGGGTTATGATTTATGCGTTATGCGATATGAGTTATGCGTTATGCGTTATGCGTTATGCGTTATGCGTTATGCTTTATGCGTCATGCGGGATCCGTTATGCGTTAGGCGTTATGCGATTTGCGGTATTCGTTAAGCGTTGTGCATTATGCGTTATGCGTTATGCGTTATGGGTTATGGGTTATGCGTTATGCTTTATGCGTTATTCATTTTGCGTTATGCGTTATTCGTTATGAGTTATGAGTTATAAGTTATGCGTAATGCGTAATGCCTTATGAGTTATGCATTATAAGTTATGCGTTATGCATAATGCGTTATACGTTATGTATTATGCGTTATGCCTTATGCGTTATGCGATATGCGTCATGCATCAAGCCTTATGCGATATGCGATATGCGTCATGCATCAAGCCTTATGCGTTATGGGTTATGCGTTAACGTTATGCGTTATGCGTTATGATTTATGCTTTATGCGTTATGCGTTATGCGTGATCCGACATGCGTTATGCATTTTGCGTTATGCGTTATTCGTTATGAGTTATGAGTTATAAGTTATGCGTAATGCGTTATGCGTTATGCGTTATGCATTATGATTTATCCGTTATGCGTTATGCGTTATGCTTTATGCGTTATGCGTTATGCGTTATGCGTTGTGCGTTATGCGATATGCGTTATGCGTTATGAGTAACGAGTTATAAGTTATGCGTTATGCGTAATGCGTTATGCGTTATGCGTTATGCGTTATGCTTTATGCGTTATGCGTTATGCGTTATGCTTTATGCGTTATTCGTTATGCGTTATGCGTTATGCGTTATGCGTTATGCGTTATGCGTTATGCATTATGCGTTATGCGTTATGCGTTATGCATTATGCGTTATGCGTTATGCGTTATGCGTTATGCGATATGCGTTATGCGTTATGAGTAATGAGTTATAAGTTATGCGTTATGCGTAATGCGTTATGCGTTATGCGTTATGCGTTATGCGTTATGCTTTATACATAATGCGTTATGCGTTATGCGTTACGCATTGTGCTTTATCCGTTATGCGTTATGCGTTATGCTTTATGCGTTATGCGTTATGCGTTATGCGTTATGCGTTATGCGTTATGCGTTATGCGTTATGCGTTATGCGTTAGGCGTTATGCGTTATGCGTTATGCGTTATGCGTTATGCGTTATGCGTTATGCGTTATACGGTATGCGTTATGCGTTATGCGTTATGCGTTATGCGTTATGCGTTATGCGTTATGCGTTATGCGTTATGCGTTATGCGTTATGCGTTATGCGTTATGCGTTATGCGTTATGCGTTATGCTTTATGCGTTATGCGTTATGCGTTATGCTTTATGCGTTATGCGTTACTCCTTATGAGTTATGAGTTATAAGTTATGCGTAATGCGTTATGCGTTATGCGTTATGCATTATTCTTTATCCGTTATGCGTTAATGCGTTATGCTTTATGCGTTATGCGTTATGCGTTATGAGTAATGAGTTATAAGTTATGCGTTATGCGTTATTCGTTATGAGTAATGAGTTATAAGTTATGCGTTATGCGTTATGCTTTATGCGTTATGCGTTATGCGTTATGCTTTATGCGTTATGCGTTACTCCTTATGAGTTATGAGTTATAAGTTATGCGTAATGCGTTATGCGTTATGCGTTATGCGTTATGCGTTATGCGTTATGCGTTATGCGTTATGCGTTATGCGTTATGCGTTATGCGTTATGCGTTATGCGTTATGCGTTATGCGTTATGCTTTATGCGTTATGCGTTACTCCTTATGAGTTATGAGTTATAAGTTATGCGTAATGCGTTATGCTTTATGCGTTATGCGTTATGAGTTAAGCGGTATGCGTTATGCGTTATGCGTTATGCGTTTTGCGGTATTCGTTATGCGTTGTGCATTATGCGTTATGCGTTGTGCGTTATGGGTTATGATTTATGCGTTATGCGATATGAGTTATGCGTTATGCGTTATGCGTTATGCGTTATGCGTTATGCTTTATGCGTCATGCGGGATCCGTTATGCGTTAGGCGTTATGCGATTTGCGGTATTCGTTAAGCGTTGTGCATTATGCGTTATGCGTTATGCGTTATGGGTTATGGGTTATGCGTTATGCTTTATGCGTTATTCATTTTGCGTTATGCGTTATTCGTTATGAGTTATGAGTTATAAGTTATGCGTAATGCGTAATGCCTTATGAGTTATGCATTATAAGTTATGCGTTATGCATAATGCGTTATACGTTATGTATTATGCGTTATGCCTTATGCGTTATGCGATATGCGTCATGCATCAAGCCTTATGCGATATGCGATATGCGTCATGCATCAAGCCTTATGCGTTATGGGTTATGCGTTAACGTTATGCGTTATGCGTTATGATTTATGCTTTATGCGTTATGCGTTATGCGTGATCCGACATGCGTTATGCATTTTGCGTTATGCGTTATTCGTTATGAGTTATGAGTTATAAGTTATGCGTAATGCGTTATGCGTTATGCGTTATGCATTATGATTTATCCGTTATGCGTTATGCGTTATGCTTTATGCGTTATGCGTTATGCGTTATGCGTTGTGCGTTATGCGATATGCGTTATGCGTTATGAGTAACGAGTTATAAGTTATGCGTTATGCGTAATGCGTTATGCGTTATGCGTTATGCGTTATGCTTTATGCGTTATGCGTTATGCGTTATGCTTTATGCGTTATTCGTTATGCGTTATGCGTTATGCGTTATGCGTTATGCGTTATGCGTTATGCATTATGCGTTATGCGTTATGCGTTATGCATTATGCGTTATGCGTTATGCGTTATGCGTTATGCGTTATCCGTTATGCGTTATGCGTTATGCGTTATAAGTTATGCGTTATGCGTTATGCTTTATGCGTTATGCGTTATGCTTTATGCGTTATGCGTTATGCGTTATGCGTTATGCGTTATGCGTTATGCGTTATGCGTTTTGCGTTATGCGTTATGCGTTATGCGTTATGCGTTATGCGTTATGCGTTATGCGTTATCCGTTATGCGTTATGCGTTATGCGTTATTCGTTATGAGTAATGCGTTATAAGTTATGCGTTATGCGTTATGCTTTATGCATTATGCGTTATGCGTTATGCGTTATGCGTTATGCGTTATGCGTTATGCGTTATGCGTTATGCGTTATGCTTTATGCGTTATGCGTTACTCCTTATGAGTTATGAGTTATAAGTTATGCGTAATGCGTTATGCGTTATGCGTTATGCTTTATGCGTTATGCGTTATGCGTTATGCGTTATGCGTTATGCGTTATGCGTTATGCGTTATGCGTTATGCGTTATGCGTTATGCCTTATGCGTTATGCGTTATTCGTTATGAGTAATGAGTTATAAGTTATGCGTTATGCGTTATGCGTTATGCGTTATCCGTTATGCGTGATCCGTTATGCGTTATGCGTTATGCGTTATGCGTTATGCGTTATGCGTTATGCGTTATGCGTTATGCGTTATGCGTTATGCGTTATGCGTTATGCGTTATGCGTTATGCGTTATGCGTTATGCGTTATGCTTTATGCGTTATGCGTTACTCCTTATGAGTTATGAGTTATAAGTTATGCGTAATGCGTTATGCTTTATGCGTTATGCGTTATGAGTTAAGCGGTATGCGTTATGCGTTATGCGTTATGCGTTTTGCGGTATTCGTTATGCGTTGTGCATTATGCGTTATGCGTTGTGCGTTATGGGTTATGATTTATGCGTTATGCGATATGAGTTATGCGTTATGCGTTATGCGTTATGCGTTATGCGTTATGCTTTATGCGTCATGCGGGATCCGTTATGCGTTAGGCGTTATGCGATTTGCGGTATTCGTTAAGCGTTGTGCATTATGCGTTATGCGTTATGCGTTATGGGTTATGGGTTATGCGTTATGCTTTATGCGTTATTCATTTTGCGTTATGCGTTATTCGTTATGAGTTATGAGTTATAAGTTATGCATAATGCGTAATGCCTTATGAGTTATGCATTATAAGTTATGCGTTATGCATAATGCGTTATACGTTATGTATTATGCGTTATGCCTTATGCGTTATGCGATATGCGTCATGCATCAAGCCTTATGTGATATGCGATATGCGTCATGCATCAAGCCTTATGCGTTATGGGTTATGCGTTAACGTTATGCGTTATGCGTTATGATTTATGCTTTATGCGTTATGCGTTATGCGTGATCCGACATGCGTTATGCATTTTGCGTTATGCGTTATTCGTTATGAGTTATGAGTTATAAGTTATGCGTAATGCGTTATGCGTTATGCGTTATGCATTATGCTTTATCCGTTATGCGTTATGCGTTATGCTTTATGCGTTATGCGTTATGCGTTATGCGTTGTGCGTTATGCGATATGCGTTATGCGTTATGAGTAACGAGTTATAAGTTATGCGTTATGCGTAATGCGTTATGCGTTATGCGTTATGCGTTATGCTTTATGCGTTATGCGTTATGCGTTATGCTTTATGCATAATGCGTTATGCGTTATGCGTTATGCATTATGCTTTATCCGTTATGCGTTATGCGTTATGCTTTATGCGTTATGCGTTATGCGTTATGCGTTATGCGTTATGCGTTATGCGTTATGCGTTATGCGTTATACGGTATGCGTTATGCGTTATGCGTTATGCGTTATGCGTTATGCGTTATGCGTTATGCGTTATGCGTTATGCGTTATGCGTTATGCGTTATGCGTTATGCGTTATGCGTTATGCTTTATGCGTTATGCGTTATGCGTTATGCTTTATGCGTTATGCGTTACTCCTTATGAGTTATGAGTTATAAGTTATGCGTAATGCGTTATGCGTTATGCGTTATGCATTATTCTTTATCCGTTATGCGTTAATGCGTTATGCTTTATGCGTTATGCGTTATGCGTTATGAGTAATGAGTTATAAGTTATGCGTTATGCGTTATTCGTTATGAGTAATGAGTTATAAGTTATGCGTTATGCGTTATGCTTTATGCGTTATGCGTTATGCGTTATGCTTTATGCGTTATGCGTTACTCCTTATGAGTTATGAGTTATAAGTTATGCGTAATGCGGTATGCGTTATACGTTATACGTTATGCGTTATGCGTTATGCGTTATGCGTTATGCGTTATGCGTTATGCGTTGTGCGTTATGCGTTATGCGTTATGCGTTATGCGTTATGCGTTATGCGTTATGCGTTATGCGTTATGCTTTATGCGTTATGCGTTATGCGTTATGCTTTATGCGTTATGCGTTATGCGTTATGCGTTATGCGTTATGCGTTATGCGTTATGCGTTATGCGTTATGCGTTATGCGTTATGCGTTATACGGTATGCGTTATGCGTTATGCGTTATGCGTTATGCGTTATGCGTTATGCGTTATGCGTTATGCGTTATGCGTTATGCGTTATGCGTTATGCGTTATGCGTTATGCGTTATGCGTTATGCTTTATGCGTTATGCGTTATGCGTTATGCTTTATGCGTTATGCGTTACTCCTTATGAGTTATGAGTTATAAGTTATGCGTAATGCGTTATGCGTTATGCGTTATGCATTATTCTTTATCCGTTATGCGTTAATGCGTTATGCTTTATGCGTTATGCGTTATGCGTTATGAGTAATGAGTTATAAGTTATGCGTTATGCGTTATTCGTTATGAGTAATGAGTTATAAGTTATGCGTTATGCGTTATGCTTTATGCGTTATGCGTTATGCGTTATGCTTTATGCGTTATGCGTTACTCCTTATGAGTTATGAGTTATAAGTTATGCGTAATGCGGTATGCGTTATACGTTATACGTTATGCGTTATGCGTTATGCGTTATGCGTTATGCGTTATGCGTTATGCGTTGTGCGTTATGCGTTATGCGTTATGCGTTATGCGTTATGCGTTATGCGTTATGCGTTATGCGTTATGCGTTATGCGTTATGCTTTATGCGTTATGCGTTATGCGTTATGCGTTATGCGTTATACGGTATGCGTTATGCGTTATGCGTTATGCGTTATGCGTTATGCGTTATGCGTTATGCGTTATGCGTTATGCGTTATGCGTTATGCGTTATGCTTTATGCGTTATGCGTTATGCGTTATGCGTTATGCTTTATGCGTTATGCGTTACTCCTTATGAGTTATGAGTTATAAGTTATGCGTAATGCGTTATGCGTTATGCGTTATGCATTATGCTTTATCCGTTATGCGTTATGCGTTATGCTTTATGCGTTATTCATTTTGCGTTATGCGTTATTCGTTATGAGTTATGAGTTATAAGTTATGCGTAATTTGTTATGCCTTATGAGTTATGCATTATGCGTTATGCGTTATGCATAATGCGTTATACGTTATGTATTATGCGTAATGCCTTATGCGTTATGCGATATGCGTCATGCATCAAGCCTTATGCGATATGCGATATGCGTCATGCATCAAGCCTTATGCGATATGCGATATGCGTCATGCATCAAGCCTTATGCGTTATGGGTTATGCGTTAACGTTATGCGTTATGCGTTATGCGTTGTGCGTTATGCGTTATGCGTTATGCGTGATCCGACATGCGTTATGCATTTTGCGTTATGCGTTATTCGTTATGAGTTATGAGTTATGCGTTATGCGTTATGCGTTATGAGTTATGCTTTATGCGTTATGCATTATGCGTTATGCGTTATGCGATATGCGTTATGCGTTATGCGTTATGCGTTATGCGTTATGCGTTATGCGTTATGCGTGATCCGTTATGCGTTATGCGTTATGCGTTATGCGTTATGCGTTATGCGTTATGCGTTATGCGTTATGCGTGATCCGACATGCGTTATGCATTTTGCGTTATGCGTTATGCGTTATGCGTTATGCGTTATGCGTTATTCGTTATGCGTTATGCGTTATGCGTTATGAGTTAAGCGGTATGCGTTATGCGTTATGCGTTATGCGTTTTGCGGTATTCGTTATGCGTTGTGCATTATGCGTTATGCGTTGTGCGTTATGGGTTATGATTTATGCGTTATGCGATATGAGTTATGCGTTATGCGTTATGCGTTATGCGTTATGCGTTATGCTTTATGCGTCATGCGGGATCCGTTATGCGTTAGGCGTTATGCGATTTGCGGTATTCGTTAAGCGTTGTGCATTATGCGTTATGCGTTATGCGTTATGGGTTATGGGTTATGCGTTATGCTTTATGCGTTATTCATTTTGCGTTATGCGTTATTCGTTATGAGTTATGAGTTATAAGTTACGCATAATGCGTAATGCCTTATGAGTTATGCATTATAAGTTATGCGTTATGCATAATGCGTTATACGTTATGTATTATGCGTTATGCCTTATGCGTTATGCGATATGCGTCATGCATCAAGCCTTATGTGATATGCGATATGCGTCATGCATCAAGCCTTATGCGTTATGGGTTATGCGTTAACGTTATGCGTTATGCGTTATGATTTATGCTTTATGCGTTATGCGTTATGCGTGATCCGACATGCGTTATGCATTTTGCGTTATGCGTTATTCGTTATGAGTTATGAGTTATAAGTTATGCGTAATGCGTTATGCGTTATGCGTTATGCATTATGCTTTATCCGTTATGCGTTATGCGTTATGCTTTATGCGTTATGCGTTATGCGTTATGCGTTGTGCGTTATGCGATATGCGTTATGCGTTATGAGTAACGAGTTATAAGTTATGCGTTATGCGTAATGCGTTATGCGTTATGCGTTATGCGTTATGCTTTATGCGTTATGCGTTATGCGTTATGCTTTATGCATAATGCGTTATGCGTTATGCGTTATGCATTATGCTTTATCCGTTATGCGTTATGCGTTATGCTTTATGCGTTATGCGTTATGCGTTATGCGTTATGCGTTATGCGTTATGCGTTATGCGTTATGCGTTATACGGTATGCGTTATGCGTTATGCGTTATGCGTTATGCGTTATGCGTTATGCGTTATGCGTTATGCGTTATGCGTTATGCGTTATGCGTTATGCGTTATGCGTTATGCGTTATGCTTTATGCGTTATGCGTTATGCGTTATGCTTTATGCGTTATGCGTTACTCCTTATGAGTTATGAGTTATAAGTTATGCGTAATGCGTTATGCGTTATGCGTTATGCATTATTCTTTATCCGTTATGCGTTAATGCGTTATGCTTTATGCGTTATGCGTTATGCGTTATGAGTAATGAGTTATAAGTTATGCGTTATGCGTTATTCGTTATGAGTAATGAGTTATAAGTTATGCGTTATGCGTTATGCTTTATGCGTTATGCGTTATGCGTTATGCTTTATGCGTTATGCGTTACTCCTTATGAGTTATGAGTTATAAGTTATGCGTAATGCGGTATGCGTTATACGTTATACGTTATGCGTTATGCGTTATGCGTTATGCGTTATGCGTTATGCGTTATGCGTTGTGCGTTATGCGTTATGCGTTATGCGTTATGCGTTATGCGTTATGCGTTATGCGTTATGCGTTATGCTTTATGCGTTATGCGTTATGCGTTATGCTTTATGCGTTATGCGTTATGCGTTATGCGTTATGCGTTATGCGTTATGCGTTATGCGTTATGCGTTATGCGTTATGCGTTATGCGTTATACGGTATGCGTTATGCGTTATGCGTTATGCGTTATGCGTTATGCGTTATGCGTTATGCGTTATGCGTTATGCGTTATGCGTTATGCGTTATGCGTTATGCGTTATGCGTTATGCGTTATGCGTTATGCTTTATGCGTTATGCGTTATGCGTTATGCTTTATGCGTTATGCGTTACTCCTTATGAGTTATGAGTTATAAGTTATGCGTAATGCGTTATGCGTTATGCGTTATGCATTATTCTTTATCCGTTATGCGTTAATGCGTTATGCTTTATGCGTTATGCGTTATGCGTTATGAGTAATGAGTTATAAGTTATGCGTTATGCGTTATTCGTTATGAGTAATGAGTTATAAGTTATGCGTTATGCGTTATGCTTTATGCGTTATGCGTTATGCGTTATGCTTTATGCGTTATGCGTTACTCCTTATGAGTTATGAGTTATAAGTTATGCGTAATGCGGTATGCGTTATACGTTATACGTTATGCGTTATGCGTTATGCGTTATGCGTTATGCGTTATGCGTTATGCGTTGTGCGTTATGCGTTATGCGTTATGCGTTATGCGTTATGCGTTATGCGTTATGCGTTATGCGTTATGCGTTATGCGTTATGCTTTATGCGTTATGCGTTATGCGTTATGCGTTATGCGTTATACGGTATGCGTTATGCGTTATGCGTTATGCGTTATGCGTTATGCGTTATGCGTTATGCGTTATGCGTTATGCGTTATGCGTTATGCTTTATGCGTTATGCGTTATGCGTTATGCGTTATGCTTTATGCGTTATGCGTTACTCCTTATGAGTTATGAGTTATAAGTTATGCGTAATGCGTTATGCGTTATGCGTTATGCATTATTCTTTATCCGTTATGCGTTATGCGTTATGCTTTATGCGTTATTCATTTTGCGTTATGCGTTATTCGTTATGAGTTATGAGTTATAAGTTATGCGTAATGCGTTATGCCTTATGAGTTATGCATTATGCGTTATGCGTTATGCATAATGCGTTATACGTTATGTATTATGCGTAATGCCTTATGCGTTATGCGATATGCGTCATGCATCAAGCCTTATGCGATATGCGATATGCGTCATGCATCAAGCCTTATGCGATATGCGATATGCGTCATGCATCAAGCCTTATGCGTTATGGGTTATGCGTTAACGTTATGCGTTATGCGTTATGCGTTATGCGTTATGCGTTATGCGTTATGCGTGATCCGACATGCGTTATGCATTTTGCGTTATGCGTTATTCGTTATGAGTTATGAGTTATGCGTTATGCGTTATGCGTTATGAGTTATGCTTTATGCGTTATGCATTATGCGTTATGCGTTATGCGTTATGCGTTATGCGTTATGCGTTATGCGTTATGCGTTATGCGTTATGCGTTATGCGTGATCCGTTATGCGTTATGCGTTATGCGTTATGCGTTATGCGTTATGCGTTATGCGTTATGCGTTATGCGTGATCCGACATGCGTTATGCATTTTGCGTTATGCGTTATGCGTTATGCGTTATGCGTTATGCGTTATTCGTTATGCGTTATGCGTTATGCGTTATGCGTTATGCTTTATGCGTTATGCGTTACTCCTTATGAGTTATGAGTTATAAGTTATGCGTAATGCGTTATGCGTTATGCGTTATGCTTTATGCGTTATGCGTTATGCGTTATGCGTTATGCGTTGTGCGTTATGCGTTATGCGTGATCCGTTATGCGTTATGCGTTATGCGTTATGCGTTATGCGTTATGCGTTATGCGTCATGCGTTATGCTTTATGCGTTATGCGTTATGCGTTATGCTTTATGCGTTATGCGTTACTCCTTATGAGTTATGAGTTATAAGTTATGCGTAATGCGTTATGCTTTATGCGTTATGCGTTATGAGTTAAGCGGTATGCGTTATGCGTTATGCGTTTTGCGGTATTCGTTATGCGTTGTGCATTATGCGTTATGCGTTGTGCGTTATGGGTTATGATTTATGCGTTATGCGATATGAGTTATGCGTTATGCGTTATGCGTTATGCTCTATGCGTCATGCGTGATCCGTTATGCGTTAGGCGTTATGCGATTTGCGGTATTCGTTAAGCGTTGTGCATTATGCGTTATGCGTTATGCGGTATGGGTTATGGGTTATGCGTTATGCTTTATGCGTTATTCATTTTGCGTTATGCGTTATTCGTTATGAGTTATGAGTTATAAGTTATGCGTAATGCGTTATGCCTTATGAGTTATGCATTATGCGTTATGCGTTATGCATAATGCGTTATACGTTATGTATTATGCGTTATGCCTTATGCGTTATGCGATATGCGTCATGCATCAAGCCTTATGCGATATGCGATATGCGTCATGCATCAAGCCTTATGCGTTATGGGTTATGCGTTAACGTTATGCGTTATGCGTTATGATTTATGCTTTATGCGTTATGCGTTATGCGTGATCCGACATGCGTTATGCATTTTGCGTTATGCGTTATGCGTTATGCGTTATGCGTTATGCGTTATGCGTTATGCTTTATGCGTTATGCGTTACTCCTTATGAGTTATGAGTTATAAGTTATGCGTAATGCGTTATGCTTTATGCGTTATGCGTTATGAGTTAAGCGGTATGCGTTATGCGTTATGCGTTATGCGTTATGCGTTATGCGTTATGCGTTATGCTTTATGCGTTATGCGTTATGCGTTATGCGTTATGCTTTATGCGTTATGCGTTACTCCTTATGAGTTATGAGTTATAAGTTATGCGTAATGCGTTATGCGTTATGCGTTATGCATTATTCTTTATCCGTTATGCGTTATGCGTTATGCTTTATGCGTTATTCATTTTGCGTTATGCGTTATTCGTTATGAGTTATGAGTTATAAGTTATGCGTAATTTGTTATGCCTTATGAGTTATGCATTATGCGTTATGCGTTATGCATAATGCGTTATACGTTATGTATTATGCGTAATGCCTTATGCGTTATGCGATATGCGTCATGCATCAAGCCTTATGCGATATGCGATATGCGTCATGCATCAAGCCTTATGCGATATGCGATATGCGTCATGCATCAAGCCTTATGCGTTATGGGTTATGCGTTAACGTTATGCGTTATGCGTTATGCGTTATGCGTTATGCGTTATGCGTTATGCGTGATCCGACATGCGTTATGCATTTTGCGTTATGCGTTATTCGTTATGAGTTATGAGTTATGCGTTATGCGTTATGCGTTATGAGTTATGCTTTATGCGTTATGCGTTATGCGTTATGCGTTATGCGATATGCGTTATGCGTTATGCGTTATGCGTTATGCGTTATGCGTTATGCGTTATGCGTGATCCGTTATGCGTTATGCGTTATGCGTTATGCGTTATGCGTTATGCGTTATGCGTTATGCGTTATGCGTGATCCGACATGCGTTATGCATTTTGCGTTATGCGTTATGCGTTATGCGTTATGCGTTATGCGTTATTCGTTATGCGTTATGCGTTATGCGTTATGAGTTAAGCGGTATGCGTTATGCGTTATGCGTTATGCGTTTTGCGGTATTCGTTATGCGTTGTGCATTATGCGTTATGCGTTGTGCGTTATGGGTTATGATTTATGCGTTATGCGATATGAGTTATGCGTTATGCGTTATGCGTTATGCGTTATGCGTTATGCTTTATGCGTCATGCGGGATCCGTTATGCGTTAGGCGTTATGCGATTTGCGGTATTCGTTAAGCGTTGTGCATTATGCGTTATGCGTTATGCGTTATGGGTTATGGGTTATGCGTTATGCTTTATGCGTTATTCATTTTGCGTTATGCGTTATTCGTTATGAGTTATGAGTTATAAGTTACGCATAATGCGTAATGCCTTATGAGTTATGCATTATAAGTTATGCGTTATGCATAATGCGTTATACGTTATGTATTATGCGTTATGCCTTATGCGTTATGCGATATGCGTCATGCATCAAGCCTTATGTGATATGCGATATGCGTCATGCATCAAGCCTTATGCGTTATGGGTTATGCGTTAACGTTATGCGTTATGCGTTATGATTTATGCTTTATGCGTTATGCGTTATGCGTGATCCGACATGCGTTATGCATTTTGCGTTATGCGTTATTCGTTATGAGTTATGAGTTATAAGTTATGCGTAATGCGTTATGCGTTATGCGTTATGCATTATGCTTTATCCGTTATGCGTTATGCGTTATGCTTTATGCGTTATGCGTTATGCGTTATGCGTTATGCGTTATGCGATATGCGTTATGCGTTATGAGTAACGAGTTATAAGTTATGCGTTATGCGTAATGCGTTATGCGTTATGCGTTATGCGTTATGCTTTATGCGTTATGCGTTATGCGTTATGCTTTATGCATAATGCGTTATGCGTTATGCGTTATGCATTATGCTTTATCCGTTATGCGTTATGCGTTATGCTTTATGCGTTATGCGTTATGCGTTATGCGTTATGCGTTATGCGTTATGCGTTATGCGTTATGCGTTATACGGTATGCGTTATGCGTTATGCGTTATGCGTTATGCGTTATGCGTTATGCGTTATGCGTTATGCGTTATGCGTTATGCGTTATGCGTTATGCGTTATGCGTTATGCGTTATGCTTTATGCGTTATGCGTTATGCGTTATGCTTTATGCGTTATGCGTTACTCCTTATGAGTTATGAGTTATAAGTTATGCGTAATGCGTTATGCGTTATGCGTTATGCATTATTCTTTATCCGTTATGCGTTAATGCGTTATGCTTTATGCGTTATGCGTTATGCGTTATGAGTAATGAGTTATAAGTTATGCGTTATGCGTTATTCGTTATGAGTAATGAGTTATAAGTTATGCGTTATGCGTTATGCTTTATGCGTTATGCGTTATGAGTTATGCTTTATGCGTTATGCGTTACTCCTTATGAGTTATGAGTTATAAGTTATGCGTAATGCGGTATGCGTTATACGTTATACGTTATGCGTTATGCGTTATGCGTTATGCGTTATGCGTTATGCGTTATGCGTTGTGCGTTATGCGTTATGCGTTATGCGTTATGCGTTATGCGTTATGCGTTATGCGTTATGCGTTATGCTTTATGCGTTATGCGTTATGCGTTATGCTTTATGCGTTATGCGTTATGCGTTATGCGTTATGCGTTATGCGTTATGCGTTATGCGTTATGCGTTATGCGTTATGCGTTATGCGTTATGCGTTATACGGTATGCGTTATGCGTTATGCGTTATGCGTTATGCGTTATGCGTTATGCGTTATGCGTTATGCGTTATGCGTTATGCGTTATGCGTTATGCGTTATGCGTTATGCGTTATGCGTTATGCGTTATGCTTTATGCGTTATGCGTTATGCGTTATGCTTTATGCGTTATGCGTTACTCCTTATGAGTTATGAGTTATAAGTTATGCGTAATGCGTTATGCGTTATGCGTTATGCATTATTCTTTATCCGTTATGCGTTAATGCGTTATGCTTTATGCGTTATGCGTTATGCGTTATGAGTAATGAGTTATAAGTTATGCGTTATGCGTTATTCGTTATGAGTAATGAGTTATAAGTTATGCGTTATGCGTTATGCTTTATGCGTTATGCGTTATGCGTTATGCTTTATGCGTTATGCGTTACTCCTTATGAGTTATGAGTTATAAGTTATGCGTAATGCGGTATGCGTTATACGTTATACGTTATGCGTTATGCGTTATGCGTTATGCGTTATGCGTTATGCGTTATGCGTTGTGCGTTATGCGTTATGCGTTATGCGTTATGCGTTATGCGTTATGCGTTATGCGTTATGCGTTATGCGTTATGCGTTATGCTTTATGCGTTATGCGTTATGCGTTATGCGTTATGCGTTATACGGTATGCGTTATGCGTTATGCGTTATGCGTTATGCGTTATGCGTTATGCGTTATGCGTTATGCGTTATGCGTTATGCGTTATGCGTTATGCGTTATGCTTTATGCGTTATGCGTTATGCGTTATGCGTTATGCTTTATGCGTTATGCGTTACTCCTTATGAGTTATGAGTTATAAGTTATGCGTAATGCGTTATGCGTTATGCGTTATGCATTATTCTTTATCCGTTATGCGTTATGCGTTATGCTTTATGCGTTATTCATTTTGCGTTATGCGTTATTCGTTATGAGTTATGAGTTATAAGTTATGCGTAATTTGTTATGCCTTATGAGTTATGCATTATGCGTTATGCGTTATGCATAATGCGTTATACGTTATGTATTATGCGTAATGCCTTATGCGTTATGCGATATGCGTCATGCATCAAGCCTTATGCGATATGCGATATGCGTCATGCATCAAGCCTTATGCGATATGCGATATGCGTCATGCATCAAGCCTTATGCGTTATGGGTTATGCGTTAACGTTATGCGTTATGCGTTATGCTTTATGCGTTATGCGTTATGCGTTATGCGTGATCCGACATGCGTTATGCATTTTGCGTTATGCGTTATTCGTTATGAGTTATGAGTTATGCGTTATGCGTTATGCGTTATGAGTTATGCTTTATGCGTTATGCATTATGCGTTATGCGTTATGCGATATGCGTTATGCGTTATGCGTTATGCGTTATGCGTTATGCGTTATGCGTTATGCGTGATCCGTTATGCGTTATGCGTTATGCGTTATGCGTTATGCGTTATGCGTTATGCGTTATGCGTTATGCGTGATCCGACATGCGTTATGCATTTTGCGTTATGCGTTATGCGTTATGCGTTATGCGTTATGCGTTATTCGTTATGCGTTATGCGTTATGCGTTATGCGTTATGCTTTATGCGTTATGCGTTACTCCTTATGAGTTATGAGTTATAAGTTATGCGTAATGCGTTATGCGTTATGCGTTATGCTTTATGCGTTATGCGTTATGCGTTATGCGTTATGCGTTGTGCGTTATGCGTTATGCGTGATCCGTTATGCGTTATGCGTTATGCGTTATGCGTTATGCGTTATGCGTTATGCGTCATGCGTTATGCTTTATGCGTTATGCGTTATGCGTTATGCTTTATGCGTTATGCGTTACTCCTTATGAGTTATGAGTTATAAGTTATGCGTAATGCGTTATGCTTTATGCGTTATGCGTTATGAGTTAAGCGGTATGCGTTATGCGTTATGCGTTTTGCGGTATTCGTTATGCGTTGTGCATTATGCGTTATGCGTTGTGCGTTATGGGTTATGATTTATGCGTTATGCGATATGAGTTATGCGTTATGCGTTATGCGTTATGCTCTATGCGTCATGCGTGATCCGTTATGCGTTAGGCGTTATGCGATTTGCGGTATTCGTTAAGCGTTGTGCATTATGCGTTATGCGTTATGCGGTATGGGTTATGGGTTATGCGTTATGCTTTATGCGTTATTCATTTTGCGTTATGCGTTATTCGTTATGAGTTATGAGTTATAAGTTATGCGTAATGCGTTATGCCTTATGAGTTATGCATTATGCGTTATGCGTTATGCATAATGCGTTATACGTTATGTATTATGCGTTATGCCTTATGCGTTATGCGATATGCGTTATGCATCAAGCCTTATGCGATATGCGATATGCGTCATGCATCAAGCCTTATGCGTTATGGGTTATGCGTTAACGTTATGCGTTATGCGTTATGATTTATGCTTTATGCGTTATGCGTTATGCGTGATCCGACATGCGTTATGCATTTTGCGTTATGCGTTATGCGTTATGCGTTATGCGTTATGCGTTATGCGTTATGCTTTATGCGTTATGCGTTACTCCTTATGAGTTATGAGTTATAAGTTATGCGTAATGCGTTATGCTTTATGCGTTATGCGTTATGAGTTAAGCGGTATGCGTTATGCGTTATGCGTTATGCGTTTTGCGGTATTCGTTATGCGTTGTGCATTATGCGTTATGCGTTGTGCGTTATGGGTTATGATTTATGCGTTATGCGATATGAGTTATGCGTTATGCGTTATGCGTTATGCGTTATGCGTTATGCGTTATGCGTTATGCTTTATGCGTCATGCGGGATCCGTTATGCGTTAGGCGTTATGCGATTTGCGGTATTCGTTAAGCGTTGTGCATTATGCGTTATGCGTTATGCGTTATGCGTTATGGGTTATGGGTTATGCGTTATTCGTTATGAGTAATGAGTTATAAGTTATGCGTTATGCGCTATGCTTTATGCGTTATGCGTTATGCGTTATGCGTTATGCGTTATGCGTTATGCGTTATGCGTTATGCGTTATGCGTTATGCGTTATGCGTTATGCGTTTTGCGTTATGCGTTATGCGTTATGCGTTGTGCGTTATGCGTTATGCGTTATGCGTTATGTGTTATGCTTTAAGCGTTATGCGTTACGCGTTACGCTTTATGCGTTATGCATTATGCGTTATGCGTTATACGTTATGCGTTATGCGTTATGCGTTATGCGTTATTCGTTATGAGTAATGCGTTATAAGTTATGCGTTATGCGTTATGCTTTATGCATTATGCGTTATGCGTTATGCGTTATGCGTTATGCGTTATGCGTTATGCGTTATGCGTTATGCTTTATGCGTTATGAGTTACTCCTTATGAGTTATGAGTTATAAGTTATGCGTAATGCGTTATGCGTTATGCGTTATGCGTTATGCGTTATGCGTTATGCTTTATGCGTTATTCGTTATGCGTTATGCGTTATGCGTTATGCGTTATGCGTTATGCGTTATGCGTTATGCGTTATCCGTTATGCGTTATGCGTTATGCGTTATTCGTTATGAGTAATGAGTTATAAGTTATGCGTTATGCGTTATGCTTTATGCTTTATGCGTTATGAGTTACTCCTTATGAGTTATGAGTTATAAGTTATGCGTAATGCGTTATGCGTTATGCGTTATGCGTTATGCGTTATGCGTTATGCTTTATGCGTTATTCGTTATGCGTTATGCGTTATGCGTTATGCGTTATGCGTTATGCGTTATGCGTTATGCGTTATCCGTTATGCGTTATGCGTTATGCGTTATAAGTTATGCGTTATGCGTTATGCTTTATGCGTTATGCGTTATGCTTTATGCGTTATGCGTTATGCGTTATGCGTTATGCGTTATGCGTTATGCGTTATGCGTTTTGCGTTATGCGTTATGCGTTATGCGTTATGCGTTATGCGTTATGCGTTATGCGTTATCCGTTATGCGTTATGCGTTATGCGTTATTCGTTATGAGTAATGCGTTATAAGTTATGCGTTATGCGTTATGCTTTATGCATTATGCGTTATGCGTTATGCGTTATGCGTTATGCGTTATGCGTTATGCGTTATGCGTTATGCTTTATGCGTTATGCGTTACTCCTTATGAGTTATGAGTTATAAGTTATGCGTAATGCGTTATGCGTTATGCGTTATGCTTTATGCGTTATGCGTTATGCGTTATGCGTTATGCGTTATGCGTTATGCGTTATGCGTTATGCGTTATGCGTTATGCGTTATGCGTTATGCGTTATGCCTTATGCGTTATGCGTTATTCGTTATGAGTAATGAGTTATAAGTTATGCGTTATGCGTTATGCGTTATGCGTTATCCGTTATGCGTGATCCGTTATGCGTTATGCGTTATGCGTTATGCGTTATGCGTTATGCGTTATGCGTTATGCGTTATGCGTTATGCGTTATGCGTTATGCGTTATGCGTTATGCGTTATGCGTTATGCGTTATGCGTTATGCGTTATGCGTTATGCTTTATGCGTTATGCGTTACTCCTTATGAGTTATGAGTTATAAGTTATGCGTAATGCGTTATGCTTTATGCGTTATGCGTTATGAGTTAAGCGGTATGCGTTATGCGTTATGCGTTATGCGTTTTGCGGTATTCGTTATGCGTTGTGCATTATGCGTTATGCGTTGTGCGTTATGGGTTATGATTTATGCGTTATGCGTTATGCGTTATGCGTTATGCGTTATGCGTTATGCGTTATGCGTTATGCTTTATGCGTCATGCGGGATCCGTTATGCGTTAGGCGTTATGCGATTTGCGGTATTCGTTAAGCGTTGTGCATTATGCGTTATGCGTTATGCGTTATGGGTTATGGGTTATGCGTTATGCTTTATGCGTTATTCATTTTGCGTTATGCGTTATTCGTTATGAGTTATGAGTTATAAGTTATGCATAATGCGTAATGCCTTATGAGTTATGCATTATAAGTTATGCGTTATGCATAATGCGTTATACGTTATGTATTATGCGTTATGCCTTATGCGTTATGCGATATGCGTCATGCATCAAGCCTTATGTGATATGCGATATGCGTCATGCATCAAGCCTTATGCGTTATGGGTTATGCGTTAACGTTATGCGTTATGCGTTATGATTTATGCTTTATGCGTTATGCGTTATGCGTGATCCGACATGCGTTATGCATTTTGCGTTATGCGTTATTCGTTATGAGTTATGAGTTATAAGTTATGCGTAATGCGTTATGCGTTATGCGTTATGCATTATGCTTTATCCGTTATGCGTTATGCGTTATGCTTTATGCGTTATGCGTTATGCGTTATGCGTTGTGCGTTATGCGATATGCGTTATGCGTTATGAGTAACGAGTTATAAGTTATGCGTTATGCGTAATGCGTTATGCGTTATGCGTTATGCGTTATGCTTTATGCGTTATGCGTTATGCGTTATGCTTTATGCGTTATTCGTTATGCGTTATGCGTTATGCGTTATGCGTTATGCGTTATGCGTTATGCATTATGCGTTATGCGTTATGCGTTATGCATTATGCGTTATGCGTTATGCGTTATGCGTTATGCGATATGCGTTATGCGTTATGAGTAATGAGTTATAAGTTATGCGTTATGCGTAATGCGTTATGCGTTATGCGTTATGCGTTATGCGTTATGCTTTATGCATAATGCGTTATGCGTTATGCGTTATGCATTATGCTTTATCCGTTATGCGTTATGCGTTATGCTTTATGCGTTATGCGTTATGCGTTATGCGTTATGCGTTATGCGTTATGCGTTATGCGTTATGCGTTATGCGTTATGCGTTATGCGTTATGCGTTATGCGTTATGCGTTATGCGTTATACGGTATGCGTTATGCGTTATGCGTTATGCGTTATGCGTTATGCGTTATGCGTTATGCGTTATGCGTTATGCGTTATGCGTTATGCGTTATGCGTTATGCGTTATGCGTTATGCTTTATGCGTTATGCGTTATGCGTTATGCTTTATGCGTTATGCGTTACTCCTTATGAGTTATGAGTTATTAGTTATGCGTAATGCGTTATGCGTTATGCGTTATGCATTATTCTTTATCCGTTATGCGTTAATGCGTTATGCTTTATGCGTTATGCGTTATGCGTTATGAGTAATGAGTTATAAGTTATGCGTTATGCGTTATTCGTTATGAGTAATGAGTTATAAGTTATGCGTTATGCGTTATGCTTTATGCGTTATGCGTTATGCGTTATGCTTTATGCGTTATGCGTTACTCCTTATGAGTTATGAGTTATAAGTTATGCGTAATGCGGTATGCGTTATACGTTATACGTTATGCGTTATGCGTTATGCGTTATGCGTTATGCGTTATGCGTTATGCGTTGTGCGTTATGCGTTATGCGTTATGCGTTATGCGTTATGCGTTATGCGTTATGCGTTATGCGTTATGCGTTATGCGTTATGCTTTATGCGTTATGCGTTATGCGTTATGCGTTATGCGTTATACGGTATGCGTTATGCGTTATGCGTTATGCGTTATGCGTTATGCGTTATGCGTTATGCGTTATGCGTTATGCGTTATGCGTTATGCGTTATGCTTTATGCGTTATGCGTTATGCGTTATGCGTTATGCTTTATGCGTTATGCGTTACTCCTTATGAGTTATGAGTTATAAGTTATGCGTAATGCGTTATGCGTTATGCGTTATGCATTATTCTTTATCCGTTATGCGTTATGCGTTATGCTTTATGCGTTATTCATTTTGCGTTATGCGTTATTCGTTATGAGTTATGAGTTATAAGTTATGCGTAATTTGTTATGCCTTATGAGTTATGCATTATGCGTTATGCGTTATGCATAATGCGTTATACGTTATGTATTATGCGTAATGCCTTATGCGTTATGCGATATGCGTCATGCATCAAGCCTTATGCGATATGCGATATGCGTCATGCATCAAGCCTTATGCGATATGCGATATGCGTCATGCATCAAGCCTTATGCGTTATGGGTTATGCGTTAACGTTATGCGTTATGCGTTATGCGTTATGCGTTATGCGTTATGCGTTATGCGTTATGCGTGATCCGACATGCGTTATGCATTTTGCGTTATGCGTTATTCGTTATGAGTTATGCGTTGTGCGTTATGCGTTATGCGTTATGCGTTATGCGTTATGCGTTATGCGTTATGCGTTATGCGTTATGCGTTATGCGTTATGCTTTATGCGTTATGCGTTATGCGTTATGCGTTATGCGTTATACGGTATGCGTTATGCGTTATGCGTTATGCGTTATGCGTTATGCGTTATGCGTTATGCCTTATGCGTTATGCGTTATTCGTTATGAGTAATGAGTTATAAGTTATGCGTTATGCGTTATGCGTTATGCGTTATGCGTTATGCGTTATGCGTTATGCGTTATGCGTTATGCGTTATGCGTTATGCGTTATACGGTATGCGTTATGCGTTATGCGTTATGCGTTATGCGTTATGCGTTATGCGTTATGCGTTATGCGTTATGCGTTATGCGTTATGCGTTATGCGTTATGCGTTCTGCGTTATGCGTTATGCGTCATGCTTTATGCGTTATGCGTTATGCGTTATGCGTTATGCTTTATGCGTTATGCGTTACTCCTTATGAGTTATGAGTTATAAGTTATGCGTAATGCGTTATGCGTTATGCGTTATGCATTATTCTTTATCCGTTATGCGTTATGCGTTATGCTTTATGCGTTATGCGTTATGCGTTATGAGTAATGAGTTATAAGTTATGCGTTATGCGTTATTCGTTATGAGTAATGAGTTATAAGTTATGCGTTATGCGTTATGCTTTATGCTTTATGCTTTATGCGTTATGCGTTATGCGTTATGCTTTATGCGTTATGCGTTATGCGTTATGCGTTATGAGTAATGAGTTATAAGTTATGCGTTATGCGTTATTCGTTATGAGTAATGAGTTATAAGTTATGCGTTATGCGTTATGCTTTATGCGTTATGCGTTATGCGTTATGCTTTATGCGTTATGCGTTACTCCTTATGAGTTATGAGTTATAAGTTATGCGTAATGCGGTATGCGTTATACGTTATACGTTATGCGTTATGCGTTATGCGTTATGCGTTATGCGTTATGCGTTATGCGTTATGCGTTATGCGTTATGCGTTATGCGTTATGCGCTATGCGTTATGCATTATGCGTTATGCGTTATGCGTTCTGCGTTAAGCGTTATGCGTTTTGCTGTATTCGTTATGCGTTGTGCATTATGCGTTATGCGTTATGTGTTATGCTTTATGCGTTATGCGTTATGCGTTATGCGTTATGTGTTATGCTTTATGCGTTTTGCGTTATGCGTTACGCTTTATGCGTTATGCATTATGCGTTATGCGTTATGCGTTATGCGTTATGCATTATGCGTTATGCGTTATGCGTGATCCGTTATGCGTTAAGCGTTATGCGTTTTGCTGTATTCGTAATGCGTTGTGCATTATGCGTTATGCGTTATGTGTTATGCGTTATGCGTTATGCGGTATACGTTATGCGTTATGCGTTATGCGTGATCCGTTATGTGTTAGGCGATATACGTTTTGCGGTATTCGTTATGCGTTGTGCGTTATGCTTTATGCGTTATGCGTTACTCCTTATGAGTTATGAGTTATGCGTAATGCGTTATGCGTTATGCGTTATGCTTTATGCGTTATGCGTTACTCCTTATGAGTTATGAGTTATAAGTTATGCGTAATGCGTTATGCTTTATGCGTTATGCGTTATGCGTTATGCGTTATGCGTTATGCGTTATGCGTTATTCGTTATGCGTTATGCTTTATGCGTTATGCGTTACTCCTTATGAGTTATGAGTTATAAGTTATGCGTAATGCGTTATGCTTTATGCGTTATGCGTTATGCGTTATGCGTTATGCGTTATTCGTTATGCGTTATGCGTTATGCGTTATGCGTTATGCGTTATGCGTTATGCGTTATGCGTTATGCGTTATGCGTTATGCGTTATGCGTGATCCGACATGCGTTATGCATTTTGCGTTATGCGTTATGCGTTATGCGTTATGCGTTATGCGTTATGCGTGATCCGACATGCGTTATGCATTTTGCGTTATGCGTTATTCGTTATGAGTAATAAGTTATAAGTTATGCATAATGCGTTATGCGTTATGCGTTATGCATTATGCTTTATCCGTTATGCGTTATGCGTTATGCTTTATGCGTTATGCGTTATGCGTTATGCGTTATGCGTTATGCGTTATGCGTTATGAGTAATGAGTTATGCGTTATGCGTTATGCGTTATGCGTTATGCGTTGTGCGTTATGCGTTATGCGTTATGCGCTATGCGTTATGCATTATGCGTTATGCGTTATGCGTTATGCGTTAAGCGTTATGCGTTTTGCTTTATTCGTTATGCGTTGTGCATTATGCGTTATGCGTTATGTGTTATGCTTTAAGCGTTATGCGTTACGCGTTACGCTTTATGCGTTATGCATTATGCGTTATGCGTTATACGTTATGCGTTATGCGTTATGCGATATGCGTTATGCGTTATGCGTTATGCTTTATGCGTTATGCGTTATTAGTTACACGTTATGCGTTATGCGTAATGCGTTATGCGTTATGCGTTATGCTTTATGCGTTATGCGTTATGCGTTATGCGTTATGCGTTATGCGTTATGCCTTATGCGTTATGCGTTATTCGTTATGAGTAATGAGTTATAAGTTATGCGTTATGCGTTATGCGTTATGCCTTATGCGTTATGCGTTATTCGTTATGAGTAATGAGTTATAAGTTATGCGTTATGCGTTATGCGTTATGCGTTATCCGTTATGCGTGATCCGTTATGCGTTATGCGTTATGCGTTATGCGTTATGCGTTATGCGTTATGCGTTATGCGTTATGCGTTATGCGTTATGCGTTATGCGTTATGCGTTATGCGTTATGCGTTATGCGTTATGCGTTATGCGTTATGCGCTATGCTTTATGCGTTATGCGTTACTCCTTATGAGTTATGAGTTATAAGTTATGCGTAATGCGTTATGCTTTATGCGTTATGCGTTATGAGTTAAGCGGTATGCGTTATGCGTTATGCGTTTTGCGGTATTCGTTATGCGTTGTGCATTATGCGTTATGCGTTGTGCGTTATGGGTTATGATTTATGCGTTATGCGATATGAGTTATGCATTATGCGTTATGCGTTATGCATAATGCGTTATACGTTATGTATTATGCGTTATGCCTTATGCGTTATGCGATATGCGTCATGCATCAAGCCTTATGCGATATGCGATATGCGTCATGCATCAAGCCTTATGCGTTATGGGTTATGCGTTAACGTTATGCGTTATGCGTTATGATTTATGCTTTATGCGTTATGCGTTATGCGTGATCCGACATGCGTTATGCATTTTGCGTTATGCGTTATTCGTTATGAGTTATGAGTTATAAGTTATGCGTAATGCGTTATGCGTTATGCGTTATGCATTATGCTTTATCCGTTATGCGTTATGCGTTATGCTTTATGCGTTATGCGTTATGCGTTATGCGTTATGCGTTATGCGATATGCGTTATGCGTTATGAGTAATGAGTTATAAGTTATGCGTTATGCGTAATGCGTTATGCGTTATGCGTTATGCGTTATGCTTTATGCGTTATGCGTTATGCGTTATGCTTTATGCGTTATTCGTTATGCGTTATGCGTTATGCGTTATGCGTTATGCGTTATGCGTTATCCGTTATGCGTTATGCGTTATGCGTTATTCGTTATGAGTAATGAGTTATAAGTTATGCGTTATGCGTTATGCTTTATGCGTTATGCGTTATGCGTTATGCGTTATGCGTTATGCGTTATGCGTTATGCGTTATGCGTTATGCGTTATGCGTTATGCGTTATGCGTTATGCGTTTTGCGTTATGCGTTATGCGTTATGCGTTGTGCGTTATGCGTTATGCGTTATGTGTTATGCTTTAAGCGTTATGCGTTACGCGTTACGCTTTATGCGTTATGCATTATGCGTTATGCGTTATACGTTATGCGTTATGCGTTATGCGTTATGCGTTATGCGTTATGCGTTATTCGTTATGAGTAATGCGTTATAAGTTATGCGTTATGCGTTATGCTTTATGCATTATGCGTTATGCGTTATGCGTTATGCGTTATGCGTTATGCGTTATGCGTTATGCGTTATGCTTTATGCGTTATGCGTTACTCCTTATGAGTTATGAGTTATAAGTTGTGCGTAATGCGTTATGCGTTATGCGTTATGCATTATTCTTTATCCGTTATGCGTTATGCGTTATGCTTTATGCGTTATGCGTTATGCGTTATGAGTATTGAGTTATAAGTTATGCGTTATGCGTTATTCGTTATGAGTAATGAGTTATAAGTTATGCGTTATGCGTTATGCTTTATGCTTTATGCTTTATGCGTTATGCGTTATGCGTTATGCTTTATGCGTTATGCGTTATGCGTTATGCGTTATGAGTAATGAGTTATAAGTTATGCGTTATGCGTTATTCGTTATGAGTAATGAGTTATAAGTTATGCGTTATGCGTTATGCTTTATGCGTTATGCGTTATGCGTTATGCTTTATGCGTTATGCGTTACTCCTTATGAGTTATGAGTTATAAGTTATGCGTAATGCGGTATGCGTTATACGTTATACGTTATGCGTTATGCGTTATGCGTTATGCGTTATGCGTTATGCGTTATGCGTTATGCGTTATGCGTTATGCGTGATGCGTTATGCGTTATGCGCTATGCGTTATGCATTATGCGTTATGCGTTATGCGTTCTGCGTTAAGCGTTATGCGTTTTGCTGTATTCGTTATGCGTTGTGCATTATGCGTTATGCGTTATGTGTTATGCTTTATGCGTTATGCGTTATGCGTTATGCGTTATGTGTTATGCTTTATGCGTTTTGCGTTATGCGTTACGCTTTATGCGTTATGCATTATGCGTTATGCGTTATGCGTGATCCGTTATGCGTTAAGCGTTATGCGTTTTGCTGTATTCGTAATGCGTTGTGCATTATGCGTTATGCGTTATGTGTTATGCGTTATGCGTTATGCGGTATACGTTATGCGTTATGCGTTATGCGTGATCCGTTATGTGTTAGGCGATATACGTTTTGCGGTATTCGTTATGCGTTGTGCGTTATGCTTTATGCGTTATGCGTTACTCCTTATGAGTTATGAGTTATGCGTAATGCGTTATGCGTTATGCGTTATGCTTTATGCGTTATGCGTTACTCCTTATGAGTTATGAGTTATAAGTTATGCGTAATGCGTTATGCTTTATGCGTTATGCGTTATGCGTTATGCGTTATGCGTTATGCGTTATGCGTTATTCGTTATGCGTTATGCTTTATGCGTTATGCGTTACTCCTTATGAGTTATGAGTTATAAGTTATGCGTAATGCGTTATGCTTTATGCGTTATGCGTTATGCGTTATGCGTTATGCGTTATTCGTTATGCGTTATGCGTTATGCGTTATGCGTTATGCGTTATGCGTTATGCGTTATGCGTTATGCGTTATGCGTTATGCGTTATGCGTTATGCGTTATGCGTGATCCGACATGCGTTATGCATTTTGCGTTGTGCGTTATGCGTTATGCGTTATGCGTTATGCGTTATGCGTTATGCGTTATGCGTTATGCGTTATGCGTTATGCGTTATGCGTTATGCGTTATGCGTTATGCGTTATGCGTTATGCGTTATGCGTTATGCGTTATGCGTTATGCGTTATGCGTTATGCGTTATGCGTTATGCGTTATGCGCTATGCTTTATGCGTTATGCGTTACTCCTTATGAGTTATGAGTTATAAGTTATGCGTAATGCGTTATGCTTTATGCGTTATGCGTTATGAGTTAAGCGGTATGCGTTATGCGTTATGCGTTTTGCGGTATTCGTTATGCGTTATGCATTATGCGTTATGCGTTGTGCGTTATGGGTTATGATTTATGCGTTATGCGATATGAGTTATGCGTTATGCGTTATGCGTTATGCGTTATGCGTTATGCTTTATGCGTCATGCGTGATCCGTTATGCGTTAGGCGTTATGCGGTTTGGTGGTATTCGTTAAGCGTTGTGCATTATGCGTTATGCGTTATGCGTTATGGGTTATGGGTTATGCGTTATGCTTTATGCGTTATTCATTTTGCGTTATGCGTTATTCGTTATGAGTTATGAGTTATAAGTTATGCGTAATGCGTAATGCCTTATGAGTTATGAATTATGCGTTATGCGTTATGCATAATGCGTTATACGTTATGTATTATGCGTTATGCCTTATGCGTTATGCGATATGCGTCATGCATCAAGCCTTATGCGATATGCGATATGCGTCATGCATCAAGCCTTATGCGTTATGGGTTATGCGTTAACGTTATGCGTTATGCGTTATGATTTATGCTTTATGCGTTATGCGTTATGCGTGATCCGACATGCGTTATGCATTTTGCGTTATGCGTTATTCGTTATGAGTTATGAGTTATAAGTTATGCGTAATGCGTTATGCGTAATGCGTTATGCGTTATGCGTTATGCGTTATGCTTTATGCGTTATGCGTTATGCGTTATGCTTTATGCGTTATTCGTTATGCGTTATGCGTTATGCGTTATGCGTTATGCGTTATGCGTTATGCGTTATCCGTTATGCGTTATGCGTTATGCGTTATTCGTTATGAGTAATGAGTTATAAGTTATGCGTTATGCGTTATGCTTTATGCGTTATGCGTTATGCGTTATGCGTTATGCGTTATGCGTTATGCGTTATGCGTTATGCGTTATGCGTTATGCGTTATGCGTTATGCGTTATGCGTTATGCGTTATGCGTTTTGCGTTATGCGTTATGCGTTATGCGTTGTGCGTTATGCGTTATGCGTTATGTGTTATGCTTTAAGCGTTATGCGTTACGCGTTACGCTTTATGCGTTATGCATTATGCGTTATGCGTTATACGTTATGCGTTATGCGTTATGCGTTATGCGTTATGCGTTATGCGTTATTCGTTATGAGTAATGCGTTATAAGTTATGCGTTATGCGTTATGCTTTATGCATTATGCGTTATGCGTTATGCGTTATGCGTTATGCGTTATGCGTTATGCGTTATGCCTTATGCGTTATGCTTTATGCGTTATGCGTTACTCCTTATGAGTTATGAGTTATAAGTTATGCGTAATGCGTTATGCGTTATGCGTTATGCGTTATGCGTTATGCGTTATGCTTTATGCGTTATTCGTTATGCGTTATGCGTTATGCGTTATGCGTTATGCGTTATGCGTTATCCGTTATGCGTTATGCGTTATGCGTTATTCGTTATGAGTAATGAGTTATAAGTTATGCGTTATGCGTTATGCTTTATGCGTTATGCGTTATGCGTTATGCGTTATGCGTTATGCGTTATGCGTTATGCGTTATGCGTTATGCGTTGTGCGTTATACGTTTGCGTTATGCGTTATGCGTTATGCGTTATGCGTTATGCGTCATGCGTTATGAGTTATGCGTTATGCGTTATGCGTTATGAGTTATGCGTTATGCGTTATGCGTTATGCGTTATGCGTTATGCGTTATGCGTTATGCGTTATGCGTTATGCTTTATGCGTTATGCATTATGCGTTATGCGTTATGCGTTATGCGATATGCGTTATGCGTTATGCGTTATGCGTTATGCGTTATGCGTTATGCGTTATGCGTTATGCGTTATGCGTTATGCGTTATGCTTTATGCGTTATGCGTTACTCCTTATGAGTTATGAGTTATAAGTTATGCGTAATGCGTTATGCGTTATGCGTTATGCTTTATGCGTTATGCGTTATGCGTTATGCGTTATGCGTTATGCGTTATGCGTTATGCGTTATGCGTTATGCCTTATGCGTTATGCGTTATTCGTTATGAGTAATGAGTTATAAGTTATGCGTTATGCGTTATGCGTTATGCGTTATCCGTTATGCGTGATCCGTTATGCGTTATGCGTTATGCGTTATGCGTCATGCGTTATGCGTTATGCGTTATGCGTTATGCGTTATGCGTTATGCGTTATGCGTTATGCGTTATGCGTTATGCTTTATGCGTTATGCGTTACTCCTTATGAGTTATGAGTTATAAGTTATGCGTAATGCGTTATGCTTTATGCGTTATGCGTTATGAGTTAAGCGGTATGCGTTATGCGTTATGCGTTATGCGTTTTGCGGTATTCGTTATGCGTTGTGCATTATGCGTTATGCGTTGTGCGTTATGGGTTATGATTTATGCGTTATGCGATATGAGTTATGCGTTATGCGTTATGCGTTATGCGTTATGCGTTATGCTTTATGCGTCATGCGGGATCCGTTATGCGTTAGGCGTTATGCGATTTGCGGTATTCGTTAAGCGTTGTGCATTATGCGTTATGCGTTATGCGTTATGGGTTATGGGTTATGCGTTATGCTTTATGCGTTATTCATTTTGCGTTATGCGTTATTCGTTATGAGTTATGAGTTATAAGTTATGCGTAATGCGTAATGCCTTATGAGTTATGCATTATAAGTTATGCGTTATGCATAATGCGTTATACGTTATGTATTATGCGTTATGCCTTATGCGTTATGCGATATGCGTCATGCATCAAGCCTTATGCGATATGCGATATGCGTCATGCATCAAGCCTTATGCGTTATGGGTTATGCGTTAACGTTATGCGCTATGCGTTATGATTTATGCTTTATGCGTTATGCGTTATGCGTGATCCGACATGCGTTATGCATTTTGCGTTATGCGTTATTCGTTATGAGTTATGAGTTATAAGTTATGCGTAATGCGTTATGCGTTATGCGTTATGCATTATGCTTTATCCGTTATGCGTTATGCGTTATGCTTTATGCGTTATGCGTTATGCGTTATGCGTTGTGCGTTATGCGATATGCGTTATGCGTTATGAGTAACGAGTTATAAGTTATGCGTTATGCGTAATGCGTTATGCGTTATGCGTTATGCGTTATGCTTTATGCGTTATGCGTTATGCATTATGCTTTATGCGTTATTCGTTATGCGTTATGCGTTATGCGTTATGCGTTATGCGTTATGCGTTATGCGTTATGCATTATGCGTTATGCGTTATGCGTTATGCATTATGCGTTATGCGTTATGCGTTATGCGTTATGCGATATGCGTTATGCGTTATGAGTAATGAGTTATAAGTTATGCGTTATGCGTAATGCGTTATGCGTTATGCGTTATGCGTTATGCGTTATGCTTTATGCATAATGCGTTATGCGTTATGCGTTATGCATTATGCTTTATCCGTTATGCGTTATGCGTTATGCTTTATGCGTTATGCGTTATGCGTTATGCGTTATGCGTTATGCGTTATGCGTTATGCGTTATGCGTTATGCGTTATGCGTTATGCGTTATACGTTATACGTTATGCGTTATGCGTTATGCGTTATGCGTTATGCGTTATGCGTTATGCGTTGTGCGTTATGCGTTATGCGTTATGCGTTATGCGTTATGCGTTATGCGTTATGCGTTATGCGTTATGCGTTATGCGTTATGCTTTATGCGTTATGCGTTATGCGTTATGCGTTATGCGTTATACGGTATGCGTTATGCGTTATGCGTTATGCGTTATGCGTTATGCGTTATGCGTTATGCGTTATGCGTTATGCGTTATGCGTTATGCGTTATGCTTTATGCGTTATGCGTTATGCGTTATGCGTTATGCTTTATGCGTTATGCGTTACTCCTTATGAGTTATGAGTTATAAGTTATGCGTAATGCGTTATGCGTTATGCGTTATGCATTATTCTTTATCCGTTATGCGTTATGCGTTATGCTTTATGCGTTATACGTTATGCGTTATGAGTAATGAGTTATAAGTTATGCGTTATGCGTTATTCGTTATGAGTAATAAGTTATAAGTTATGCGTTATGCGTTATGCTTTATGCGTTATGCGTTATGCGTTATGCGTTATGCTTTATGCGTTATGCGTTACTCCTTATGAGTTATGAGTTATAAGTTATGCGTAATGCGGTATGCGTTATACGTTATACGTTATGCATTATGCGTTATGCGTTATGCGTTATGCGTTATGCGTTATGCGTTATGCGTTATGCGTTATGCGTTTTGCGTTATGCGTTATGCGTTATGCGTTGTGCGTTATACGTTTGCGTTATGCGTTATGCGTTATGCGTTATGCGTCATGCGTTATGCGTTATGCGTTATGCGTTATGCGTTATGCGTTATGCGTTATGCGTTATGCGTTATGCGTTATGCGTTATGCGTAATGCGTTATGTTTTATGCGTTATGCATTATGCGTTATGCGTTATGCGTTATGCGATATGCGTTATGCGTTATGCGTTATTCGTTATGAGTAATGCGTTATAAGTTATGCGTTATGCGTTATGCTTTATGCATTATGCGTTATGCGTTATCCATTTTGCGTTATGCGTTATTCGTTATGAGTTATGCGTTATGCGTTTTGCGTTATGCGTTATGCGTTATGCGTTGTGCGTTATACGTTTGCGTTATGCGTTATGCGTTATGCGTTATGCGTCATGCGTTATGCGTTATGCGTTATGCGTTATGCGTTAAGCATTATGCGTTATGCGTAATGCGTTATGCGATATGCGTTATGCGTTATGCGTTATTCGTTATGAGTAATGCGTTATAAGTTATGCGTTATGCGTTATGCTTTATGCATTATGCGTTATGCGTTATGCGTTATGCGTTATGCGTTATGCGTTATGCGTTATGCGTTATGCGTTATGCGTTATGCTTTATGCGTTATGCGTTACTCCTTATGAGTTATGAGTTATAAGTTATGCGTAATGCGTTATGCGTTATGCGTTATGCTTTATGCGTTATGCGTTATGCGTTATGCGTTATGCGTTATGCGTTATGCGTTATGCGTTATGCGTTATGCGTTATGCGTTATGCGTTATGCGTTATGCGTTATGCGTTATGCCTTATGCGTTATGCGTTATTCGTTATGAGTAATGAGTTATAAGTTATGCGTTATGCGTTATGCGTTATGCGTTATGCGTTATGCGTGATCCGTTATGCGTTATGCGATTTGCGGTATTCGTTAAGCGTTGTGCATTATGCGTTATGCGTTATGCGTTATGGGTTATGGGTTATGCGTTATGCTTTATGCGTTATTCATTTTGCGTTATGCGTTATTCGTTATGAGTTATGAGTTATAAGTTATGCGTAATGCGTAATGCCTTATGAGTTATGCATTATAAGTTATGCGTTATGCATAATGCGTTATACGTTATGTATTATGCGTTATGCCTTATGCGTTATGCGATATGCGTCATGCATCAAGCCTTATGCGATATGCGATATGCGTCATGCATCAAGCCTTATGCGTTATGGGTTATGCGTTAACGTTATGCGTTATGCGTTATGATTTATGCTTTATGCGTTATGCGTTATGCGTGATCCGACATGCGTTATGCATTTTGCGTTATGCGTTATTCGTTATGAGTTATGAGTTATAAGTTATGCGTAATGCGTTAAGCGTTATGCGTTATGCATTATGCTTTATCCGTTATGCGTTATGCGTTATGCTTTATGCGTTATGCGTTATGCGTTATGCGTTATGCGTTATGCGTTATGCGTTATGCGTTATGCGTTATGCGTTATGCGTTATGCGTTTTGCGTTATGCGTTATGCGTTATGCGTTGTGCGTTATACGTTTGCGTTATGCGTTATGCGTTATGCGTTATGCGTCATGCGTTATGCGTTATGCGTTATGCGTTATGCGTTATGCGTTATGCGTTATGCGTTATGCGTTATGCGTTATGCGTAATGCGTTATGTTTTATGCGTTATGCATTATGCGTTATGCGTTATGCGTTATGCGATATGCGTTATGCGTTATGCGTTATTCGTTATGAGTAATGCGTTATAAGTTATGCGTTATGCGTTATGCTTTATGCATTATGCGTTATGCGTTATCCATTTTGCGTTATGCGTTATTCGTTATGAGTTATGCGTTATGCGTTTTGCGTTATGCGTTATGCGTTATGCGTTGTGCGTTATACGTTTGCGTTATGCGTTATGCGTTATGCGTTATGCGTCATGCGTTATGCGTTATGCGTTATGCGTTATGCGTTAAGCATTATGCGTTATGCGTTATGCGTTATGCGATATGCGTTATGCGTTATGCGTTATTCGTTATGAGTAATGCGTTATAAGTTATGCGTTATGCGTTATGCTTTATGCATTATGCGTTATGCGTTATGCGTTATGCGTTATGCGTTATGCGTTATGCGTTATGCGTTATGCGTTATGCTTTATGCGTTATGCGTTACTCCTTATGAGTTATGAGTTATAAGTTATGCGTAATGCGTTATGCGTTATGCGTTATGCTTTATGCGTTATGCGTTATGCGTTATGCGTTATGCGTTATGCGTTATGCGTTATGCGTTATGCGTTATGCGTTATGCGTTATGCTTTATGCGTTATGCGTTATGCGTTATGCGTTATGCGTTATGCGTTATGCGTTATTCGTTATGAGTAATGAGTTATAAGTTATGCGTTATGCGTTATGCGTTATGCGTTATGCGTTATGCGTGATCCGTTATGCGTTATGCGATTTGCGGTATTCGTTAAGCGTTGTGCATTATGCGTTATGCGTTATGCGTTATGGGTTATGGGTTATGCGTTATGCTTTATGCGTTATTCATTTTGCGTTATGCGTTATTCGTTATGAGTTATGAGTTATAAGTTATGCGTAATGCGTAATGCCTTATGAGTTATGCATTATAAGTTATGCGTTATGCATAATGCGTTATACGTTATGTATTATGCGTTATGCCTTATGCGTTATGCGATATGCGTCATGCATCAAGCCTTATGCGATATGCGATATGCGTCATGCATCAAGCCTTATGCGTTATGGGTTATGCGTTAACGTTATGCGTTATGCGTTATGATTTATGCTTTATGCGTTATGCGTTATGCGTGATCCGACATGCGTTATGCATTTTGCGTTATGCGTTATTCGTTATGAGTTATGAGTTATAAGTTATGCGTAATGCGTTAAGCGTTATGCGTTATGCATTATGCTTTATCCGTTATGCGTTATGCGTTATGCTTTATGCGTTATGCGTTATGCGTTATGCGTTATGCGTTATGAGATATGCGTTATGCGTTATGAGTAACGAGTTATAAGTTATGCGTTATGCGTAATGCGTTATGCGTTATGCGTTATGCGTTATGCGTTATGCTTTATGCGTTATGCGTTATGCGTTATGCTTTATGCGTTATTCGTTATGCGTTATGCGTTATGCGTTATGCGTTATGCGTTATGCGTTATGCGTTATGCGTTATGCGTTATGCATTATGCGTTATGCGTTATGCGTTATGCATTATGCGTTATGCGTTATGCGTTATGCGATATGCGTTATGCGTTATGAGTAATGAGTTATAAGTTATGCGTTATGCATAATGCGTTATGCGTTATGCGTTATGCGTTATGAGTAATGAGTTATAAGTTATGCGTTATGCTTTATGCGTTATGCGTTATGCGTTATGAGTAATGAGTTATAAGTTATGCGTTATGCGTTATTCGTTATGAGTAATGAGTTATAAGTTATGCGTTATGCGTTATGCTTTATGCGTTATGCGTTATGCGTTATGCGTTATGCTTTATGCGTTATGCGTTACTCCTTATGAGTTATGAGTTATAAGTTATGCGTAATGCGGTATGCGTTATACGTTATACGTTATGCGTTATGCGTTATGCGTTATGCGTTATGCGTTATGCGTTATGCGTTATGCGTTATGCTTTATGCGTTATGCGTTATGCGTTATGCGTTATGCGTTATACGGTATGCGTTATGCGTTATGCGTTATGCGTTATGCGTTATGCGTTATGCGTTATGCGTTATGCGTTATGCGTTATGCGTTATGCGTTATGCGTTATGCGTTATGCGTTATGCGTTATGCGTTATACGGTATGCGTTATGCGTTATGCGTTATGCGTTATGCGTTATGCGTTATGCGTTATGCGTTATGCGTTATGCGTTATGCGTTATGCGTTATGCGTTATGCTTTATGCGTTATGCGTTATGCGTTATGCTTTATGCGTTATTCGTTATGCGTTATGCGTTATGCGTTATGCGTTATGCGTTATGCGTTATGCGTTATGCGTTATGCGTTATGCATTATGCGTTATGCGTTATGCGTTATGCATTATGCGTTATGCGTTATGCGTTATGCGATATGCGTTATGCGTTATGAGTAATGAGTTATAAGTTATGCGTTATGCATAATGCGTTATGCGTTATGCGTTATGCGTTATGAGTAATGAGTTATAAGTTATGCGTTATGCTTTATGCGTTATGCGTTATGCGTTATGAGTAATGAGTTATAAGTTATGCGTTATGCGTTATTCGTTATGAGTAATGAGTTATAAGTTATGCGTTATGCGTTATGCTTTATGCGTTATGCGTTATGCGTTATGCGTTATGCGTTATGCGTTATGCGTTACTCCTTATGAGTTATGAGTTATAAGTTATGCGTAATGCGGTATGCGTTATACGTTATACGTTATGCGTTATGCGTTATGCGTTATGCGTTATGCGTTATGCGTTATGCGTTATGCGTTATGCTTTATGCGTTATGCGTTATGCGTTATGCGTTATGCGTTATACGGTATGCGTTATGCGTTATGCGTTATGCGTTATGCGTTATGCGTTATGCGTTATGCGTTATGCGTTATGCGTTATGCGTTATGCGTTATGCGTTATGCATTATGCGTTATGCGTTATGCGTTATGCGATATGCGTTATGCGTTATGCTTTATGCGTTATTCATTTTGCGTTATGCGTTATTCGTTATGAGTTATGAGTTATAAGTTATGCGTAATGCGTAATGCCTTATGAGTTATGCATTATAAGTTATGCGTTATGCATAATGCGTTATACGTTATGTATTATGCGTTATGCCTTATGCGTTATGCGATATGCGTCATGCATCAAGCCTTATGCGATATGCGATATGCGTCATGCATCAAGCCTTATGCGTTATGGGTTATGCGTTAACGTTATGCGTTATGCGTTATGATTTATGCTTTATGCGTTATGCGTTATGCGTGATCCGACATGCGTTATGCATTTTGCGTTATGCGTTATTCGTTATGAGTTATGAGTTATAAGTTATGCGTAATGCGTTAAGCGTTATGCGTTATGCATTATGCTTTATCCGTTATGCGTTATGCGTTATGCTTTATGCGTTATGCGTTATGCGTTATGCGTTATGCGTTATGCGTTATGCGTTATGCGTTATGCGTTATGCGTTATGCGTTATGCGTTTTGCGTTATGCGTTATGCGTTATGCGTTGTGCGTTATACGTTTGCGTTATGCGTTATGCGTTATGCGTTATGCGTCATGCGTTATGCGTTATGCGTTATGCGTTATGCGTTATGCGTTATGCGTTATGCGTTATGCGTTATGCGTTATGCGTAATGCGTTATGTTTTATGCGTTATGCGTTATGCGTTATGCGTTATGCGTTATGCGATATGCGTTATGCGTTATGCGTTATTCGTTATGAGTAATGCGTTATAAGTTATGCGTTATGCGTTATGCTTTATGCATTATGCGTTATGCGTTATCCATTTTGCGTTATGCGTTATTCGTTATGAGTTATGCGTTATGCGTTTTGCGTTATGCGTTATGCGTTATGCGTTGTGCGTTATACGTTTGCGTTATGCGTTATGCGTTATGCGTTATGCGTTATGCGTTATGCGTTATGCGTTATGCGTTATGCGTTAAGCATTATGCGTTATGCGTTATGCGTTATGCGATATGCGTTATGCGTTATGCGTTATTCGTTATGAGTAATGCGTTATAAGTTATGCGTTATGCGTTATGCTTTATGCATTATGCGTTATGCGTTATGCGTTATGCGTTATGCGTTATGCGTTATGCGTTATGCGTTATGCGTTATGCGTTATGCTTTATGCGTTATGCGTTACTCCTTATGAGTTATGAGTTATAAGTTATGCGTAATGCGTTATGCGTTATGCGTTATGCTTTATGCGTTATGCGTTATGCGTTATGAGTTATGCGTTATGCGTTATGCGTTATGCGTTATGCGTTATGCGTTATGCGTTATGCGTTATGCGTTATGCGTTATGCGTTATGCGTTATGCCTTATGCGTTATGCGTTATTCGTTATGAGTAATGAGTTATAAGTTATGCGTTATGCGTTATGCGTTATGCGTTATCCGTTATGCGTGATCCGTTATGCGTTATGCGATTTGCGGTATTCGTTAAGCGTTGTGCATTATGCGTTATGCGTTATGCGTTATGGGTTATGGGTTATGCGTTATGCTTTATGCGTTATTCATTTTGCGTTATGCGTTATTCGTTATGAGTTATGAGTTATAAGTTATGCGTAATGCGTAATGCCTTATGAGTTATGCATTATAAGTTATGCGTTATGCATAATGCGTTATACGTTATGTATTATGCGTTATGCCTTATGCGTTATGCGATATGCGTCATGCATCAAGCCTTATGCGATATGCGATATGCGTCATGCATCAAGCCTTATGCGTTATGGGTTATGCGTTAACGTTATGCGTTATGCGTTATGATTTATGCTTTATGCGTTATGCGTTATGCGTGATCCGACATGCGTTATGCATTTTGCGTTATGCGTTATTCGTTATGAGTTATGAGTTATAAGTTATGCGTAATGCGTTAAGCGTTATGCGTTATGCATTATGCTTTATCCGTTATGCGTTATGCGTTATGCTTTATGCGTTATGCGTTATGCGTTATGCGTTATGCGTTATGCGTTATGAGATATGCGTTATGCGTTATGAGTAACGAGTTATAAGTTATGCGTTATGCGTAATGCGTTATGCGTTATGCGTTATGCGTTATGCGTTATGCTTTATGCGTTATGCGTTATGCGTTATGCTTTATGCGTTATTCGTTATGCGTTATGCGTTATGCGTTATGCGTTATGCGTTATGCGTTATGCGTTATGCGTTATGCGTTATGCATTATGCGTTATGCGTTATGCGTTATGCATTATGCGTTATGCGTTATGCGTTATGCGATATGCGTTATGCGTTATGAGTAATGAGTTATAAGTTATGCGTTATGCATAATGCGTTATGCGTTATGCGTTATGCGTTATGAGTAATGAGTTATAAGTTATGCGTTATGCTTTATGCGTTATGCGTTATGCGTTATGAGTAATGAGTTATAAGTTATGCGTTATGCGTTATTCGTTATGAGTAATGAGTTATAAGTTATGCGTTATGCGTTATGCTTTATGCGTTATGCGTTATGCGTTATGCGTTATGCTTTATGCGTTATGCGTTACTCCTTATGAGTTATGAGTTATAAGTTATGCGTAATGCGGTATGCGTTATACGTTATACGTTATGCGTTATGCGTTATGCGTTATGCGTTATGCGTTATGCGTTATGCGTTATGCGTTATGCGTTATGCTTTATGCGTTATGCGTTATGCGTTATGCGTTATGCGTTATACGGTATGCGTTATGCGTTATGCGTTATGCGTTATGCGTTATGCGTTATGCGTTATGCGTTATGCGTTATGCGTTATGCGTTATGCGTTATGCGTTATGCATTATGCGTTATGCTTTATGCGTGATCCGACATGCGTTATGCATTTTGCGTTATGCGTTATTCGTTATGAGTTATGAGTTATAAGTTATGCGTAATGCGTTAAGCGTTATGCGTTATGCATTATGCTTTATCCGTTATGCGTTATGCGTTATGCTTTATGCGTTATGCGTTATGCGTTATGCGTTATGCGTTATGAGATATGCGTTATGCGTTATGAGTAACGAGTTATAAGTTATGCGTTATGCGTAATGCGTTATGCGTTATGCGTTATGCGTTATGCGTTATGCTTTATGCGTTATGCGTTATGCGTTATGCTTTATGCGTTATTCGTTATGCGTTATGCGTTATGCGTTATGCGTTATGCGTTATGCGTTATGCGTTATGCGTTATGCGTTATGCATTATGCGTTATGCGTTATGCGTTATGCATTATGCGTTATGCGTTATGCGTTATGCGATATGCGTTATGCGTTATGAGTAATGAGTTATAAGTTATGCGTTATGCATAATGCGTTATGCGTTATGCGTTATGCGTTATGAGTAATGAGTTATAAGTTATGCGTTATGCTTTATGCGTTATGCGTTATGCGTTATGAGTAATGAGTTATAAGTTATGCGTTATGCGTTATTCGTTATGAGTAATGAGTTATAAGTTATGCGTTATGCGTTATGCTTTATGCGTTATGCGTTATGCGTTATGCGTTATGCTTTATGCGTTATGCGTTACTCCTTATGAGTTATGAGTTATAAGTTATGCGTAATGCGGTATGCGTTATACGTTATACGTTATGCGTTATGCGTTATGCGTTATGCGTTATGCGTTATGCGTTATGCGTTATGCGTTATGCTTTATGCGTTATGCGTTATGCGTTATGCGTTATGCGTTATACGGTATGCGTTATGCGTTATGCGTTATGCGTTATGCGTTATGCGTTATGCGTTATGCGTTATGCGTTATACGTTATGCGTTATGCGTTATGCGTTATGCATTATGCGTTATGCGTTATGCGTTATGCGATATGCGTTATGCGTTATGCTTTATGCGTTATTCATTTTGCGTTATGCGTTATTCGTTATGAGTTATGAGTTATAAGTTATGCGTAATGCGTAATGCCTTATGAGTTATGCATTATAAGTTATGCGTTATGCATAATGCGTTATACGTTATGTATTATGCGTTATGCCTTATGCGTTATGCGATATGCGTCATGCATCAAGCCTTATGCGATATGCGATATGCGTCATGCATCAAGCCTTATGCGTTATGGGTTATGCGTTAACGTTATGCGTTATGCGTTATGATTTATGCTTTATGCGTTATGCGTTATGCGTGATCCGACATGCGTTATGCATTTTGCGTTATGCGTTATTCGTTATGAGTTATGAGTTATAAGTTATGCGTAATGCGTTAAGCGTTATGCGTTATGCATTATGCTTTATCCGTTATGCGTTATGCGTTATGCTTTATGCGTTATGCGTTATGCGTTATGCGTTATGCGTTATGCGTTATGCGTTATGCGTTATGCGTTATGCGTTATGCGTTATGCGTTATGCGTTTTGCGTTATGCGTTATGCGTTATGCGTTGTGCGTTATACGTTTGCGTTATGCGTTATGCGTTATGCGTTATGCGTCATGCGTTATGCGTTATGCGTTATGCGTTATGCGTTATGCGTTATGCGTTATGCGTTATGCGTTATGCGTTATGCGTAATGCGTTATGTTTTATGCGTTATGCATTATGCGTTATGCGTTATGCGTTATGCGATATGCGTTATGCGTTATGCGTTATTCGTTATGATTTATGCGTTATGCGTTATGCGTTATGCGTTATGCTTTATGCATTATGCGTTATGCGTTATCCATTTTGCGTTATGCGTTATTCGTTATGAGTTATGCGTTATGCGTTTTGCGTTATGCGTTATGCGTTATGCGTTGTGCGTTATACGTTTGCGTTATGCGTTATGCGTTATGCGTTATGCGTTATGCGTTATGCGTTATGCGTTATGCGTTATGCGTTAAGCATTATGCGTTATGCGTTATGCGTTATGCGTTATGCGTTATGCGTTATGCGTTATTCGTTATGAGTAATGCGTTATAAGTTATGCGTTATGCGTTATGCTTTATGCATTATGCGTTATGCGTTATGCGTTATGCGTTATGCGTTATGCGTTATGCGTTATGCGTTATGCGTTATGCGTTATGCTTTATGCGTTATGCGTTACTCCTTATGAGTTATGAGTTATAAGTTATGCGTAATGCGTTATGCGTTATGCGTTATGCTTTATGCGTTATGCGTTATGCGTTATGCGTTATGCGTTATGCGTTATGCGTTATGCGTTATGCGTTATGCGTTATGCGTTATGCGTTATGCGTTATGCGTTATGCGTTATGCGTTATGCCTTATGCGTTATGCGTTATTCGTTATGAGTAATGAGTTATAAGTTATGCGTTATGCGTTATGCGTTATCCGTTATGCGTGATCCGTTATGCGTTATGCGATTTGCGGTATTCGTTAAGCGTTGTGCATTATGCGTTATGCGTTATGCGTTATGGGTTATGGGTTATGCGTTATGCTTTATGCGTTATTCATTTTGCGTTATGCGTTATTCGTTATGAGTTATGAGTTATAAGTTATGCGTAATGCGTAATGCCTTATGAGTTATGCATTATAAGTTATGCGTTATGCATAATGCGTTATACGTTATGTATTATGCGTTATACCTTATGCGTTATGCGATATGCGTCATGCATCAAGCCTTATGCGATATGCGATATGCGTCATGCATCAAGCCTTATGCGTTATGGGTTATGCGTTAACGTTATGCGTTATGCGTTATGATTTATGCTTTATGCGTTATGCGTTATGCGTGATCCGACATGCGTTATGCATTTTGCGTTATGCGTTATTCGTTATGAGTTATGAGTTATAAGTTATGCGTAATGCGTTAAGCGTTATGCGTTATGCATTATGCTTTATCCGTTATGCGTTATGCGTTATGCTTTATGCGTTATGCGTTATGCGTTATGCGTTATGCGTTATGCGTTATGAGATATGCGTTATGCGTTATGAGTAACGAGTTATAAGTTATGCGTTATGCGTAATGCGTTATGCGTTATGCGTTATGCGTTATGCGTTATGCTTTATGCGTTATGCGTTATGCGTTATGCTTTATGCGTTATTCGTTATGCGTTATGCGTTATGCGTTATGCGTTATGCGTTATGCGTTATGCGTTATGCGTTATGCGTTATGCATTATGCGTTATGCGTTATGCGTTATGCATTATGCGTTATGCGTTATGCGTTATGCGATATGCGTTATGCGTTATGAGTAATGAGTTATAAGTTATGCGTTATGCATAATGCGTTATGCGTTATGCGTTATGCGTTATGAGTAATGAGTTATAAGTTATGCGTTATGCTTTATGCGTTATGCGTTATGCGTTATGAGTAATGAGTTATAAGTTATGCGTTATGCGTTATTCGTTATGAGTAATGAGTTATAAGTTATGCGTTATGCGTTATGCTTTATGCGTTATGCGTTATGCGTTATGCGTTATGCTTTATGCGTTATGCGTTACTCCTTATGAGTTATGAGTTATAAGTTATGCGTAATGCGGTATGCGTTATACGTTATACGTTATGCGTTATGCGTTATGCGTTATGCGTTATGCGTTATGCGTTATGCGTTATGCGTTATGCTTTATGCGTTATGCGTTATGCGTTATGCGTTATGCGTTATACGGTATGCGTTATGCGTTATGCGTTATGCGTTATGCGTTATGCGTTATGCGTTATGCGTTATGCGTTATGCGTTATGCGTTATGCGTTATGCATTATGCGTTATGCGTTATGCGTTATGCGATATGCGTTATGCGTTATGAGTAATGAGTTATAAGTTATGCGTTATGCATAATGCGTTATGCGTTATGCGTTATGCGTTATGAGTAATGAGTTATAAGTTATGCGTTATGCTTTATGCGTTATGCGTTATGCGTTATGAGTAATGAGTTATAAGTTATGCGTTATGCGTTATTCGTTATGAGTAATGAGTTATAAGTTATGCGTTATGCGTTATGCTTTATGCGTTATGCGTTATGCGTTATGCGTAATGTTTTATGCGTTATGCGTTACTCCTTATGAGTTATGAGTTATAAGTTATGCGTAATGCGGTATGCGTTATACGTTATACGTTATGCGTTATGCGTTATGCGTTATGCGTTATGCGTTATGCGTTATGCGTTATGCGTTATGCGTTATACGGTATGCGTTATGCGTTATGCGTTATGCGTTATGCGTTATGCGTTATGCGTTATGCGTTATGCGTTATGCGTTATGCGTTATGCGTTATGCGTTATGCTTTATGCGTTATGCGTTATGCGTTATGCGTTATGCTTTATGCGTTATGCGTTACTCCTTATGAGTTATGAGATATAAGTTATGCGTAATGCGTTATGCGTTATGCGTTATGCATTATTCTTTATCCGTTATGCGTTATGCGTTATGCTTTATGCGTTATACGTTATGCGTTATGAGTAATGAGTTATAAGTTATGCGTTATGCGTTATTCGTTATGAGTAATGAGTTATAAGTTATGCGTTATGCGTTATGCTTTATGCGTTATGCGTTATGCGTTATGCGTTATGCTTTATGCGTTATGCGTTACTCCTTATGAGTTATGAGTTATAAGTTATGCGTAATGCGGTATGCGTTATACGTTATACGTTATGCATTATGCGTTATGCGTTATGCGTTATGCGTTATGCGTTGTGCGTTATGCGTTATGCGTTATGCGCTATGCGTTATGCATTATGCGTTATGCGTTATGCGTTATGCGTTAAGCGTTATGCGTTTTGCTTTATTCGTTATGCGTTGTGCATTATGCGTTATGCGTTATGTGTTATGCTTTATGCGTTATGCGTTATGCGTTACGCTTTATGCGTTATGCATTATGCGTTATGCGTTATGCGTTATGCATTATGCGTTATGCGTTATGCGTGATCCGTTATGCGTTAAGCGTTATGCGTTTTGCTGTATTCGTAATGCGTTGTGCATTATACGTTATGCGTTATGTGTTATGCGTTATGCGTTATGCGTTATACGTTATGCGTTATGCGTTATGCGTGATCCGTTATGTGTTAGGCGATATACGTTTTGCGGTATTCGTTATGCGTTATGCGTTATGCGTTATCCGTTGTTCGTTATGCGTTATGCGTTGTGCGTTATACGTTTGCGTTATGCGTTATGCGTTATACGGTATGCGTTATGCGTTATACGTTATGCGTTATGCGTTATGCGATATGCGTTATGCGTTATGCTTTATGCGTTATGCGTTATTAGTTACACGTTATGCGTTATGCGTTATGCGTTAGGGGTTATGCGTTATGCGTTATGCGTTAGGCGTTATGCGTTATGCGTTATGCGTTATGCGTTATGCGTTATGCGTTATGCGTTATGCGTTATGCGTTATGCGTTATGCTTTATGCGTTATGCATTATGCGTTATGCGTTATGCGATATGCGTTATGCGTTATGCGTTATTCGTTATGAGTAATGCGTTATAAGTTATGCGTTATGCGTTATGCTTTATGCATTATGCGTTATGCGTTATGCGTTATGCGTTATGCGTTAGCGTTATGCGTTATGCGTTATGCTTTATGCGTTATGCGTTACTCCTTATGAGTTATGAGTTATACGTTATGCGTAATGCGTTATGCGTTATGCGTTATGCTTTATGCGTTATGCGTTATGCGTTATGCGTTATGCGTTATGCGTTATGCGTTATGCGTTATGCGTGATCCGATTATGCGTTATGCGTTATGCGTTATGCGTTATGCGTTATGCGTTATGCGTGATCCGACATGCGTTATCCATTTTGCGTTATGCGTTATTCGTTATGAGTTATGAGTTATGCGTTATGCGTTGTGCGTTATACGTTTGCGTTATGCGTTATGCGTTATGCGTTATGCGTTATGCGTTATGCGTTATGCGTCATGCGTTATGCGTTATGCGTTATGCGTTATGCGTTATGCGTTATGCGTTATGCGTTATGCGTTATGCGTTATGCGTTATGCGTTATGCATTATGCTTTATCCGTTATGCGTTATGCGTTATGCTTTATGCGTTATGCGTTTTGCGTTATGCGTTATGCGTTATGCGTTATGCCTTATGCGTTATGCGTTATGCGTTATGCGTTATGCGTTAGGGGTTATGCGTTATGCGTTATGCGTTAGGCGTTATGCGTTATGCGTTATGCGTTATGAGTTATACGTTATGCGTTATGCGTTAGGGGTTATGCGTTATGCGTTATGCGTTATGCTTTATGCGTTATGCATTATGCGTTATGCGTTATGCGATATGCGTTATCCGTTATGCGTTATGCGTTATGCGTTATTCGTTATGAGTAATGAGTTATAAGTTATGCGTTATGCGTTATGCTTTATGCGTTATGCGTTATGCGTTATGCGTTATGCGTTATGCGTTATGCGTTATGCGTTATGCGTTATGCGTTTTGCGTTATGCGTTATGCGTTATGCATTGTGCGTTATACGTTTGCGTTATGCGTTATGCGTTATGCGTTATGCTTTATGCGTTATGCATTATGCGTTATGCGTTATGCGTTATGCGATATGCGTTATGCGTTATGCGTTATTCGTTATGAGTAATGCGTTATAAGTTATGCGTTATGCGTTATGCTTTATGCATTATGCGTTATGCGTTATGCGTTATGCGTTATGCGTTATGCGTTATGCGTTATGCTTTATGCGTTATGCGTTACTCCTTATGAGTTATGAGTTATAAGTTATGCGTAATGCGTTATGCGTTATGCGTTATGCTTTATGCGTTATGCGTTATGCGTTATGCGTTATGCGTTATGCGTGATCCGTTATGCGTTATGCGTTATGCGTTATGCGTTATGCGTTATGCGTTATGCGTTATGCGTTATGCGTTATGCGTTGTGCGTTATACGTTTGCGTTATGCGTTATGCGTTATGCGTTATGCGTTATGCGTTATGCGTTATGCGTTATGCGTTATGCGTTATGCGTTATGCCTTATGCGTTATGCGTTATTCGTTATGAGTAATGAGTTATAAGTTATGCGTTATGCGTTATGCGTTATGCGTTATGCGTTATGCGTTATTCGTTATGAGTAATGAGTTATAAGTTATGCGTTATGCGTTATGCGTTATGCGTTGTGCGTTATACGTTTGCGTTATGCGTTATGCGTTATGCGTTATGCGTCATGCGTTATGCGTTATGCGTTATGCGTTATGCGTTATGCGTTATGCGTTATGCGTTATGCGTTATGCGTTATGCGTAATGCGTTATGTTTTATGCGTTATGCATTATGCGTTATGCGTTATGCGATATGCGTTATGCGTTATGCGTTATTCGTTATGAGTAATGCGTTATAAGTTATGCGTTATGCGTTATGCTTTATGCATTATGCGTTATGCGTTATCCATTTTGCGTTATGCGTTATTCGTTATGAGTTATGCGTTATGCGTTTTGCGTTATGCGTTATGCGTTATGCGTTGTGCGTTATACGTTTGCGTTATGCGTTATGCGTTATGCGTTATGCGTCATGCGTTATGCGTTATGCGTTATGCGTTATGCGTTAAGCATTATGCGTTATGCGTTATGCGTTATGCGATATGCGTTATGCGTTATGCGTTTTGCGTTATGCGTTATGCGTTATGCGTTATGCGTTATGCGTTATGCGTTATGCGTTATGCGTTATGCATTATGCTTTATCCGTTATGCGTTATGCGTTATGCTTTATGCGTTATGCGTTTTGCGTTATGCGTTATGCATTATGCGTTATGCGTTATGCGTTATGCGTTATGCGTTATGCGTTATGCGTTATGCGTTTTGCGTTATGCGTTATGCGTTATGCATTGTGCGTTATACGTTTGCGTTATGCGTTATGCGTTATGCGTTATGCTTTATGCGTTATGCATTATGCGTTATGCGTTATGCGTTATGCGATATGCGTTATGCGTTATGCGTTATTCGTTATGAGTAATGCGTTATAAGTTATGCGTTATGCGTTATGCTTTATGCATTATGCGTTATGAGTTACTCCTTATGAGTTATGAGTTATAAGTTATGCGTAATGCGTTATGCGTTATGCGTTATGCTTTATGCGTAATGCGTTATGCGTTATGCGTTATGCGTTATGCGTTATGCGTTATGCGTTATGCGTTATGCGTTATGCGTTATGCGTTATGCGTTATGCGTTATGCCTTATGCGTCATGCGTTATGCGTTATGCGTTATGCGTTATGCGTTAAGCATTATGCGTTATGCGTTATGCGTTATGCGATATGCGTTATGCGTTATGCGTTATGCGTTATGCGTTATGCGTTATGCGTTATGCGTTATGCGTTATGCGTTATGCGTTATGCGTTATGCATTATGCTTTATCCGTTATGCGTTATGCGTTATGCTTTATGCGTTATGCGTTTTGCGTTATGCGTTATGCATTATGCGTTATGCGTTATGCGTTATGCGTTATGCGTTATGCGTTATGCGTTATGCGTTTTGCGTTATGCGTTATGCGTTATGCATTGTGCGTTATACGTTTGCGTTATGCGTTATGCGTTATGCGTTATGCTTTATGCGTTATGCATTATGCGTTATGCGTTATGCGTTATGCGATATGCGTTATGCGTTATGCGTTATTCGTTATGAGTAATGCGTTATAAGTTATGCGTTATGCGTTATGCTTTATGCATTATGCGTTATGAGTTACTCCTTATGAGTTATGAGTTATAAGTTATGCGTAATGCGTTATGCGTTATGCGTTATGCTTTATGCGTAATGCGTTATGCGTTATGCGTTATGCGTTATGCGTTATGCGTTATGCGTTATGCGTTATGCGTTATGCGTTATGCGTTATGCGTTATGCGTTATGCCTTATGCGTTATGCGTTATTCGTTATGAGTAATGAGTTATAAGTTATGCGTTATGCGTTATGCGTTATGCGTTATGCGTTATGCGTTATGCGTTATGCGTTATTCGTTATGAGTAATGAGTTATAAGTTATGCGTTATGCGTAATGCGTTATGCGTTATGCGTTATGCGTTATGCTTTATGCGTTATGCGTTATGCGTTATGCTTTATGCGTTATTCGTTATGCGTTATGCGTTATGCGTTATGCGTTATGCGTTATGCGTTATGCGTTATGCGTTATGCGTTATGCGTTATGCGTTATGCGTGATCCGACATGCGTTATGCATTTTGCGTTATGCGTTATTCGTTATGAGTTATGAGTTATAAGTTATGCGTAATGCGTTATGCGTTATGCATTATGCTTTATCCGTTATGCGTTATGCGTTATGCTTTATGCGTTATGCGTTATGAGTTATGCGTTATACGTTATGCGTTATGCGTTATGCGTGATCCGTTATGTGTTAGGCGATATACGTTTTGCGGTATTCGTTATGCGTTATGATTTATGCTTTATGCGTTATGCGTTATGCCTGATCCGACATGCGTTATGCATTATGCGTTATGCGTTATTCGTTATGAGTTATGAGTTATAAGTTATGCGTAATGCGTTATGCGTTATGCGTTATGCATTATGCTTTATCCGTTATGCGTTATGCGTTATGCTTTATGCGTTATGCGTTATGCGTTATGCGTTATGCGTTATGCGTTATGCGTTATTCGTTATGAGTAATGAGTTATAAGTTATGCGTTATGCGTAATGCGTTATGCGTTATGCGTTATGCGTTATGCTTTATGCGTTATGAGTTATGCGTTATGCTTTATGCGTTATTCGTTATGCGTTATGCGTTATGCGTTATGCGTTATGCGTTATGCGTTATGCGTTAGCGTTATGCGTTATGCGTTATGCTTTATGCGTTATGCGTTACTCCTTATGAGTTATGAGTTATACGTTATGCGTAATGCGTTATGCGTTATGCGTTATGCTTTATGCGTTATGCGTTATGCGTTATGCGTTATGCGTTATGCGTTATGCGTTATGCGTTATGCGTTATGCGTGATCCGTTATGCGTTATGCGTTATGCGTTATGCGTTATGCGTTATGCGTTATGCGTTATGCGTGATCCGACATGCGTTATCCATTTTGCGTTATGCGTTATTCGTTATGAGTTATGAGTTATGCGTTATGCGTTGTGCGTTATACGTTTGCGTTATGCGTTATGCGTTATGCGTTATGCGTTATGCGTTATGCGTTATGCGTCATGCGTTATGCGTTATGCGTTATGCGTTATGCGTTATGCGTTATGCGTTATGCGTTATGCGTTATGCGTTATGCGTTATGCGTTATGCATTATGCTTTATCCGTTATGCGTTATGCGTTATGCTTTATGCGTTATGCGTTTTGCGTTATGCGTTATGCGTTATGCGTTATGCGTTATACGTTATGCGTTATGCGTTATGCGTCATGCGTTATGCGTTATGCGTTATGCGTTATGCGTTATGCGTTATGCGTTATGCGTTATGCGTTATGCGTTATGCGTTATGCGTTATGCGTTATGCGTTATGCGTTATGCGTTAGGGGTTATGCGTTATGCGTTATGCGTTAGGCGTTATGCGTTATGCGTTATGCGTTATGAGTTATACGTTATGCGTTATGCGTTAGGGGTTATGCGTTATGCGTTATGCGTTATGCTTTATGCGTTATGCATTATGCGTTATGCGTTATGCGATATGCGTTATCCGTTATGCGTTATGCGTTATGCGTTATTCGTTATGAGTAATGAGTTATAAGTTATGCGTTATGCGTTATGCTTTATGCGTTATGCGTTATGCGTTATGCGTTATGCGTTATGCGTTATGCGTTATGCGTTATGCGTTATGCGTTATGCGTTATGCGTTATGCGATATGCGTTATGCGTTATGCGTTATGCGTTATGCATTGTGCGTTATACGTTTGCGTTATGCGTTATGCGTTATGCGTTATGCTTTATGCGTTATGCATTATGCGTTATGCGTTATGCGTTATGCGATATGCGTTATGCGTTATGCGTTATGCGATATGCGTTATGCGTTATGAGTAATGAGTTATAAGTTATGCGTTATGCATAATGCGTTATGCGTTATGCGTTATGCGTTATGCGTTATGAGTAATGAGTTATAAGTTATGCGTTATGCTTTATGCGTTATGCGTTATGCGTTATGAGTAATGAGTTATAAGTTATGCGTTATGCGTTATTCGTTATGAGTAATGAGTTATAAGTTATGCGTTATGCGTTATGCTTTATTCGTTATGCGTTATGCGTTATGCTTTATGCGTTATGCGTTACTCCTTATGAGTTATGAGTTATAAGTTATGCGTAATGCGGTATGCGTTATACGTTATACGTTATGCGTTATGCGTTATGCGTTATGCGTTATGCGTTATGCGTTATGCGTTATGCGTTATGCTTTATGCGTTATGCGTTATGCGTTATGCGTTATGCGTTATACGGTATGCGTTATGCGTTATGCGTTATGCGTTATGCGTTATGCGTTATGCGTTATGCGTTATGCGTTATGCGTTATGCGTTATGCGTTATGCGTTATGCTTTATGCGTTATGCGTTATGCGTTATGCGTTATGCTTTATGCGTTATGCGTTACTCCTTATGAGTTATGAGATATAAGTTATGCGTAATGCGTTATGCGTTATGCGTTATGCATTATGCTTTATCCGTTATGCGTTATGCGTTATGCTTTATGCGTTATACGTTATGCGTTATGAGTAATGAGTTATAAGTTATGCGTTATGCGTTATTCGTTATGAGTAATGAGTTATAAGTTATGCGTTATGCGTTATGCTTTATGCGTTATGCGTTATGCGTTATGCGTTATGCTTTATGCGTTATGCGTTACTCCTTATGAGTTATGAGTTATAAGTTATGCGTAATGCGGTATGCGTTATACGTTATACGTTATGCATTATGCGTTATGCGTTATGCGTTATGCGTTATGCGTTATGCGTTGTGCGTTATGCGTTATGCGTTATGCGTTATGCGTTATGCTTTATGCGTTATGCGTTATGCGTTATGCTTTATGCGTTATTCGTTATGCGTTATGCGTTATGCGTTATGCGTTATGCGTTATGCGTTATGCGTTATGCGTTATGCATTATGCGTTATGCGTTATGCGTTATGCATTATGCGTTATGCGTTATGCGTTATGCGATATGCGTTATGCGTTATGAGTAATGAGTTATAAGTTATGCGTTATGCGTAATGCGTTATGCGTTATGCGTTATGCGTTATGAGTAATGAGTTATAAGTTATGCGTTATGCTTTATGCGTTATGCGTTATGCGTTATGAGTAATGAGTTATAAGTTATGCGTTATGCGCTATTCGTTATGAGTAATGAGTTATAAGTTATGCGTTATGCGTTATGCTTTATGCGTTATGCGTTATGCGTTATGCGTTATGCTTTATGCGTTATGCGTTACTCCTTATGAGTTATGAGTTATAAGTTATGCGTAATGCGGTATGCGTTATACGTTATACGTTATGCGTTATGCGTTATGCGTTATGCGTTATGCGTTATGCGTTATGCGTTATGCGTTATGCGTTATGCGTTATACGGTATGCGTTATGCGTTATGCGTTATGCGTTATGCGTTATGCGTTATGCGTTATGCGTTATGCGTTATGCGTTATGCGTTATGCGTTATGCGTTATGCTTTATGCGTTATGCGTTATGCGTTATGCGTTATGCTTTATGCGTTATGCGTTACTCCTTATGAGTTATGAGATATAAGTTATGCGTAATGCGTTATGCGTTATGCGTTATGCGATATGCGTTATGCGTTATGCGTTATGCGTTATGCGTTATGCGTTATGCTTTATGCGTTATGCGTTATGCGTTATGCGTTATGCTTTATGCGTTATGCGTTACTCCTTATGAGTTATGAGATATAAGTTATGCGTAATGCGTTATGCGTTATGCGTTATGCATTATGCTTTATCCGTTATGCGTTATGCGTTATGCTTTATGCGTTATACGTTATGCGTTATGAGTAATGAGTTATAAGTTATGCGTTTTGCGTTATTCGTTATGAGTAATGAGTTATAAGTTATGCGTTATGCGTTATGCTTTATGCGTTATGCGTTATGCGTTATGCGTTATGCTTTATGCGTTATGCGTTACTCCTTATGAGTTATGAGTTATAAGTTATGCGTAATGCGGTATGCGTTATACGTTATACGTTATGCATTATGCGTTATGCGTTATGCGTTATGCGTTATGCGTTATGCGTTATGCGTTTTGCGTTATGCGTTATGCGTTATGCGCTATGCGTTATGCATTATGCGTTATGCGTTATGCGTTATGCGTTAAGCGTTATGCGTTTTGCTTTATTCGTTATGCGTTGTGCATTATGCGTTATGCGTTATGTGTTATGCTTTATGCGTTATGCGTTATGCGTTACGCTTTATGCGTTATGCATTATGCGTTATGCGTTATGCGTTATGCATTATGCGTTATGCGTTATGCATGATCCGTTATGCGTTAAGCGTTATGCGTTTTGCTGTATTCGTAATGCGTTGTGCATTATGCGTTATGCGTTATGTGTTATGCGTTATGCGTTATGCGTTATACGTTATGCGTTATGCGTTATGCGTGATCCGTTATGTGTTAGGCGATATACGTTTTGCGGTATTCGTTATGCGTTATGCGTTATGCGTTATCCGTTGTTCGTTATGCGTTATGCTTTGTGCGTTATACGTTTGCGTTATGCGTTATGCGTTATACGGTATGCGTTATGCGTTATACGTTATGCGTTATGCGTTATGCGTTATGCGTTATGCGTTATGCTTTATGCGTTATGCGTTATTAGTTACACGTTATGCGTTATGCGTTATGCGTTAGGGGTTATGCGTTATGCGTTATGCGTTAGGCGTTATGCGTTATGCGTTATGCGTTATGCGTTATGCGTTATGCGTTATGCGTTATGCTTTATGCGTTATGCATTATGCGTTATGCGTTATGCGATATGCGTTATGCGTTATGCGTTATTCGTTATGAGTAATGCGTTATAAGTTATGCGTTATGCGTTATGCTTTATGCTTTATGCGTTATGCGTTATGCGTTATGCGTTATGCGTTAGCGTTATGCGTTATGCGTTATGCTTTATGCGTTATGCGTTACTCCTTATGAGTTATGAGTTATACGTTATGCGTAATGCGTTATGCGTTATGCGTTATGCGTTATGCGTTATGCGTTATGCGTTATGCGTTATGCGTTATGCGTTATGCGTTATGCGTTATGCGTGATCCGTTATGCGTTATGCGTTATGCGTTATGCGTTATGCGTTATGCGTTATGCGTGATCCGACATGCGTTATCCATTTTGCGTTATGCGTTATTCGTTATGAGTTATGAGTTATGCGTCATGCGTTGTGCGTTATACGTTTGCGTTATGCGTTATGCGTTATGCGTTATGCGTTATGCGTTATGTGTCATGCGTTATGCGTTATGCGTTATGCGTTATGCGTTATGCGTTATGCGTTATGCGTTATGCGTTATGCGTTATGCGTTATGCGTTATGCATTATGCTTTATCCGTTATGCGTTATGCGTTATGCTTTATGCGTTATGCGTTTTGCGTTATGCGTTATGCGTTATGCGTTATGCGTTATACGTTATGCGTTATGCGTTATGCGTCATGCGTTATGCGTTATGCGTTATGCGTTATGCGTTATGCGTTATGCGTTATGCGTTATGCGTTATGCGTTATGCGTTATGCGTTAGGGGTTATGCGTTATGCGTTATGCGTTAGGCGTTATGCGTTATGCGTTATGCGTTATGAGTTATACGTTATGCGTTATGCGTTAGGGGTTATGCGTTATGCGTTATGCGTTATGCTTTATGCGTTATGCATTATGCGTTATGCGTTATGCGTTATGCGTTATGCGTTATGCGTTATGCGTTATGCGTTATGCGTTATGCGTTAGGGGTTATGCGTTATGCGTTATGCGTTATGCGTTATGCGTTATGCGTTATGCGTTATGCGTTATGCGTTATGCGTTATGCGTTATGCGTTATGCGTTATGCGTTATGCGTTATGCTTTATGCGTTATGCGTTATGCGTTATGCGTTATGCGTTATGCTTTATGCGTTATGCGTTACTCCTTATGAGTTATGAGATATAAGTTATGCGTAATGCGTTATGCGTTATGCGTTATGCATTATTCTTTATCCGTTATGCGTTATGCGTTATGCTTTATGCGTTATACGTTATGCGTTATGAGTAATGAGTTATAAGTTATGCGTTATGCGTTATTCGTTATGAGTAATGAGTTATAAGTTATGCGTTATGCGTTATGCTTTATGCGTTATGCGTTATGCGTTATGCGTTATGCGTTATGCTTTATGCGTTATGCGTTACTCCTTATGAGTTATGAGTTATAAGTTATGCGTAATGCGGTATGCGTTATACGTTATACGTTATGCATTATGCGTTATGCGTTATGCGTTATGCGTTATGCGTTATGCGTGATCCGTTATGCGTTAAGCGTTATGCGTTTTGCTGTATTCGTAATGCGTTGTGCATTATGCGTTATGCGTTATGCGTTATGCGTTATGCGTTATGCGTTATGCTTTATGCGTTATGCGTTACTCCTTATGAGTTATGAGTTATAAGTTATGCGTAATGCGGTATGCGTTATACGTTATACGTTATGCGTTATGCGTTATGCGTTATGCGTTATGCGTTATGCGTTATGCGTTATGCGTTATGCGTTATGCGTTATACGGTATGCGTTATGCGTTATGCGTTATGCGTTATGCGTTATGCGTTATGCGTTATGCGTTATGCGTTATGCGTTATGCGTTATGCGTTATGCGTTATGCGTTATGCTTTATGCGTTATGCGTTATGCGTTATGCGTTATGCTTTATGCGTTATGCGTTACTCCTTATGAGTTATGAGATATAAGTTATGCGTAATGCGTTATGCGTTATGCGTTATGCATTATTCTTTATCCGTTATGCGTTATGCGTTATGCTTTATGCGTTATACGTTATGCGTTATGAGTAATGAGTTATAAGTTATGCGTTATGCGTTATTCGTTATGAGTAATGAGTTATAAGTTATGCGTTATGCGTTATGCCCTATGCGTTATGCGTTATGCGTTATGCGTTATGCGTTATGCGTTATGCGTTATGCGTTATGCGTTATGCGTTATGCGTTATGCGTTATGCGTTATGCGTTATGCGTTATGCGTTATGCGTTATGCGTTATGCGTTATGCGTTATGCGTTATGCGTTATACGTTATGCGTTATGCGTTATGCGTCATGCGTTATGCGTTATGCGTTATGCGTTATGCGTTATGCGTTATGCGTTATGCGTTATGCGTTATGCGTTATGCGTTATGCGTTATGCGTTATGCGTTATGCGTTATGCGTTAGGGGTTATGCGTTATGCGTTATGCGTTAGGCGTTATGCGTTATGCGTTATGCGTTATGAGTTATACGTTATGCGTTATGCGTTAGGGGTTATGCGTTATGCGTTATGCGTTATGCTTTATGCGTTATGCATTATGCGTTATGCGTTATGCGATATGCGTTATCCGTTATGCGTTATGCGTTATGCGTTATTCGTTATGAGTAATGAGTTATAAGTTATGCGTTATGCGTTATGCTTTATGCGTTATGCGTTATGCGTTATGCGTTATGCGTTATGCGTTATGCGTTATGCGTTATGCGTTATGCGTTATGCGTTATGCGTTATGCGATATGCGTTATGCGTTATGCGTTATGCGTTATGCATTGTGCGTTATACGTTTGCGTTATGCGTTATGCGTTATGCGTTATGCTTTATGCGTTATGCATTATGCGTTATGCGTTATGCGTTATGCGATATGCGTTATGCGTTATGCGTTATGCGATATGCGTTATGCGTTATGAGTAATGAGTTATAAGTTATGCGTTATGCATAATGCGTTATGCGTTATGCGTTATGCGTTATGCGTTATGAGTAATGAGTTATAAGTTATGCGTTATGCTTTATGCGTTATGCGTTATGCGTTATGAGTAATGAGTTATAAGTTATGCGTTATGCGTTATTCGTTATGAGTAATGAGTTATAAGTTATGCGTTATGCGTTATGCTTTATTCGTTATGCGTTATGCGTTATGCTTTATGCGTTATGCGTTACTCCTTATGAGTTATGAGTTATAAGTTATGCGTAATGCGGTATGCGTTATACGTTATACGTTATGCGTTATGCGTTATGCGTTATGCGTTATGCGTTATGCGTTATGCGTTATGCGTTATGCTTTATGCGTTATGCGTTATGCGTTATGCGTTATGCGTTATACGGTATGCGTTATGCGTTATGCGTTATGCGTTATGCGTTATGCGTTATGCGTTATGCGTTATGCGTTATGCGTTATGCGTTATGCGTTATGCGTTATGCTTTATGCGTTATGCGTTATGCGTTATGCGTTATGCTTTATGCGTTATGCGTTACTCCTTATGAGTTATGAGATATAAGTTATGCGTAATGCGTTATGCGTTATGCGTTATGCATTATTCTTTATCCGTTATGCGTTATGCGTTATGCTTTATGCGTTATACGTTATGCGTTATGAGTAATGAGTTATAAGTTATGCGTTATGCGTTATTCGTTATGAGTAATGAGTTATAAGTTATGCGTTAGGCGTTATGCTTTATGCGTTATGCGTTATGCGTTATGCGTTATGCTTTATGCGTTATGCGTTACTCCTTATGAGTTATGAGTTATAAGTTATGCGTAATGCGGTATGCGTTATACGTTATACGTTATGCATTATGCGTTATGCGTTATGCGTTATGCGTTATGCGTTATGCGTTGTGCGTTATGCGTTATGCGTTATGCGTTATGCGTTATGCTTTATGCGTTATGCGTTATGCGTTATGCTTTATGCGTTATTCGTTATGCGTTATGCGTTATGCGTTATGCGTTATGCGTTATGCGTTATGCGTTATGCGTTATGCATTATGCGTTATGCGTTATGCGTTATGCATTATGCGTTATGCGTTATGCGTTATGCGATATGCGTTATGCGTTATGAGTAATGAGTTATAAGTTATGCGTTATGCGTAATGCGTTATGCGTTATGCGTTATGCGTTATGAGTAATGAGTTATAAGTTATGCGTTATGCTTTATGCGTTATGCGTTATGCGTTATGAGTAATGAGTTATAAGTTATGCGTTATGCGCTATTCGTTATGAGTAATGAGTTATAAGTTATGCGTTATGCGTTATGCTTTATGCGTTATGCGTTATGCGTTATGCGTTATGCTTTATGCGTTATGCGTTACTCCTTATGAGTTATGAGTTATAAGTTATGCGTAATGCGGTATGCGTTATACGTTATACGTTATGCGTTATGCGTTATGCGTTATGCGTTATGCGTTATGCGTTATGCGTTATGCGTTATGCGTTATGCGTTATACGGTATGCGTTATGCGTTATGCGTTATGCGTTATGCGTTATGCGTTATGCGTTATGCGTTATGCGTTATGCGTTATGCGTTATGCGTTATGCGTTATGCTTTATGCGTTATGCGTTATGCGTTATGCGTTATGCTTTATGCGTTATGCGTTACTCCTTATGAGTTATGAGATATAAGTTATGCGTAATGCGTTATGCGTTATGCGTTATGCGATATGCGTTATGCGTTATGCGTTATGCGTTATGCGTTATGCGTTATGCGTTATGCGTTATGCGTTATGCGTTATGCGTTATGCTTTATGCGTTATGCGTTACTCCTTATGAGTTATGAGATATAAGTTATGCGTAATGCGTTATGCGTTATGCGTTATGCATTATTCTTTATCCGTTATGCGTTATGCGTTATGCTTTATGCGTTATACGTTATGCGTTATGAGTAATGAGTTATAAGTTATGCGTTTTGCGTTATTCGTTATGAGTAATGAGTTATAAGTTATGCGTTATGCGTTATGCTTTATGCGTTATGCGTTATGCGTTATGCGTTATGCTTTATGCGTTATGCGTTACTCCTTATGAGTTATGAGTTATAAGTTATGCGTAATGCGGTATGCGTTATACGTTATACGTTATGCATTATGCGTTATGCGTTATGCGTTATGCGTTATGCGTTATGCGTTATGCGTTGTGCGTTATGCGTTATGCGTTATGCGATATGCGTTATGCATTATGCGTTATGCGTTATGCGTTATGCGTTAAGCGTTATGCGTTTTGCTTTATTCGTTATGCGTTGTGCATTATGCGTTATGCGTTATGTGTTATGCTTTATGCGTTATGCGTTATGCGTTACGCTTTATGCGTTATGCATTATGCGTTATGCGTTATGCGTTATGCATTATGCGTTATGCGTTATGCATGATCCGTTATGCGTTAAGCGTTATGCGTTTTGCTGTATTCGTAATGCGTTGTGCATTATGCGTTATGCGTTATGTGTTATGCGTTATGCGTTATGCGTTATACGTTATGCGTTATGCGTTATGCGTGATCCGTTATGTGTTAGGCGATATACGTTTTGCGGTATTCGTTATGCGTTATGCGTTATGCGTTATCCGTTGTTCGTTATGCGTTATGCGTTGTGCGTTATACGTTTGCGTTATGCGTTATGCGTTATACGGTATGCGTTATGCGTTATACGTTATGCGTTATGCGTTATGCGATATGCGTTATGCGTTATGCTTTATGCGTTATGCGTTATTAGTTACACGTTATGCGTTATGCGTTATCCGTTAGGGGTTATGCGTTATGCGTTATGCGTTAGGCGTTATGCGTTATGCGTTATGCGTTATGCGTTATGCGTTATGCGTTATGCGTTATGCTTTATGCGTTATGCATTATGCGTTATGCGTTATGCGATATGCGTTATGCGTTATGCGTTATTCGTTATGAGTAATGCGTTATAAGTTATGCGTTATGCGTTATGCTTTATGCATTATGCGTTATGCGTTATGCGTTATGCGTTATGCGTTAGCGTTATGCGTTATGCGTTATGCTTTATGCGTTATGCGTTACTCCTTATGAGTTATGAGTTATACGTTATGCGTAATGCGTTATGCGTTATGCGTTATGCTTTATGCGTTATGCGTTATGCGTTATGCGTTATGCGTTATGCGTTATGCGTTATGCGTTATGCGTGATCCGTTATGCGTTATGCGTTATGCGTTATGCGTTATGCGTTATGCGTTATGCGTGATCCGACATGCGTTATCCATTTTGCGTTATGCGTTATTCGTTATGAGTTATGAGTTATGCGTCATGCGTTGTGCGTTATACGTTTGCGTTATGCGTTATGCGTTATGCGTTATGCGTTATGCGTTATGTGTCATGCGTTATGCGTTATGCGTTATGCGTTATGCGTTATGCGTTATGCGTTATGCGTTATGCGTTATGCGTTATGCGTTATGCGTTATGCATTATGCTTTATCCGTTATGCGTTATGCGTTATGCTTTATGCGTTATGCGTTTTGCGTTATGCGTTATGCGTTATGCGTTATGCGTTATACGTTATGCGTTATGCGTTATGCGTCATGCGTTATGCGTTATGCGTTATGCGTTATGCGTTATGCGTTATGCGTTATGCGTTATGCGTTATGCGTTATGCGTTATGCGTTAGGGGTTATGCGTTATGCGTTATGCGTTAGGCGTTATGCGTTATGCGTTATGCGTTATGAGTTATACGTTATGCGTTATGCGTTAGGGGTTATGCGTTATGCGTTATGCGTTATGCTTTATGCGTTATGCATTATGCGTTATGCGTTATGCGTTATGCGTTATGCGTTATGCGTTATGCGTTATGCGTTATGCGTTATGCGTTATGCGTTAGGGGTTATGCGTTATGCGTTATGCGTTATGCGTTATGCGTTATGCGTTATGCGTTATGCGTTATGCGTTATGCGTTATGCGTTATGCGTTATGCGTTATGCGTTATGCGTTATGCTTTATGCGTTATGCGTTATGCGTTATGCGTTATGCGTTATGCTTTATGCGTTATGCGTTACTCCTTATGAGTTATGAGATATAAGTTATGCGTAATGCGTTATGCGTTATGCGTTATGCATTATTCTTTATCCGTTATGCGTTATGCGTTATGCTTTATGCGTTATACGTTATGCGTTATGAGTAATGAGTTATAAGTTATGCGTTATGCGTTATTCGTTATGAGTAATGAGTTATAAGTTATGCGTTATGCGTTATGCTTTATGCGTTATGCGTTATGCGTTATGCGTTATGCGTTATGCTTTATGCGTTATGCGTTACTCCTTATGAGTTATGAGTTATAAGTTATGCGTAATGCGGTATGCGTTATACGTTATACGTTATGCATTATGCGTTATGCGTTATGCGTTATGCGTTATGCGTTATGCGTGATCCGTTATGCGTTAAGCGTTATGCGTTTTGCTGTATTCGTAATGCGTTGTGCATTATGCGTTATGCGTTATGCGTTATGCGTTATGCGTTATGCGTTATGCTTTATGCGTTATGCGTTACTCCTTATGAGTTATGAGTTATAAGTTATGCGTAATGCGGTATGCGTTATACGTTATACGTTATGCGTTATGCGTTATGCGTTATGCGTTATGCGTTATGCGTTATGCGTTATGCGTTATGCGTTATGCGTTATACGGTATGCGTTATGCGTTATGCGTTATGCGTTATGCGTTATGCGTTATGCGTTATGCGTTATGCGTTATGCGTTATGCGTTATGCGTTATGCGTTATGCGTTATGCTTTATGCGTTATGCGTTATGCGTTATGCGTTATGCTTTATGCGTTATGCGTTACTCCTTATGAGTTATGAGATATAAGTTATGCGTAATGCGTTATGCGTTATGCGTTATGCATTATTCTTTATCCGTTATGCGTTATGCGTTATGCTTTATGCGTTATACGTTATGCGTTATGAGTAATGAGTTATAAGTTATGCGTTATGCGTTATTCGTTATGAGTAATGAGTTATAAGTTATGCGTTATGCGTTATGCCCTATGCGTTATGCGTTATGCGTTATGCGTTATGCTTTATGCGTTATGCGTTACTCCTTATGAGTTATGAGTTATAAGTTATGCGTAATGCGGTATGCGTTATACGTTATACGTTATGCATTATGCGTTATGCGTTATGCGTTATGCGTTATGCGTTGTGCGTTATGCGTTATGCGTTATGCGCTATGCGTTATGCATTATGCGTTATGCGTTATGCGTTATGCGTTAAGCGTTATGCGTTTTGCTTTATTCGTTATGCGTTGTGCATTATGCGTTATTCGTTATGTGTTATGCTTTATGCGTTATGCGTTATGCGTTACGCTTTATGCGTTATGCATTATGCGTTATGCGTTATGCGTTATGCATTATGCGTTATGCGTTATGCGTGATCCGTTATGCGTTAAGCGTTATGCGTTTTGCTGTATTCGTAATGCGTTGTGCATTATGCGTTATGCGTTATGTGTTATGCGTTATGCGTTATGCGTTATACGTTATGCGTTATGCGTTATGCGTGATCCGTTATGTGTTAGGCGATATACGTTTTGCGGTATTCGTTATGCGTTATGCGTTATGCGTTATCCGTTGTTCGTTATGCGTTATGCGTTGTGCGTTATACGTTTGCGTTATGCGTTATGCGTTATACGGTATGCGTTATGCGTTATACGTTATGCGTTATGCGTTATGCGATATGCGTTATGCGTTATGCTTTATGCGTTATGCGTTATTAGTTACACGTTATGCGTTATGCGTTATGCGTTAGGGGTTATGCGTTATGCGTTATGCGTTAGGCGTTATGCGTTATGCGTTATGCGTTATGCGTTATGCGTTATGCGTTATGCGTTATGCGTTATGCGTTATGCGTTATGCTTTATGCGTTATGCATTATGCGTTATGCGTTATGCGATATGCGTTATGCGTTATGCGTTATTCGTTATGAGTAATGCGTTATAAGTTATGCGTTATGCGTTATGCTTTATGCATTATGCGTTATGCGTTATGCGTTATGCGTTATGCGTTAGCGTTATGCGTTATGCGTTATGCTTTATGCGTTATGCGTTACTCCTTATGAGTTATGAGTTATACGTTATGCGTAATGCGTTATGCGTTATGCGTTATGCTTTATGCGTTATGCGTTATGCGTTATGCGTTATGCGTTATGCGTTATGCGTTATGCGTTATGCGTGATCCGTTATGCGTTATGCGTTATGCGTTATGCGTTATGCGTTATGCGTTATGCGTTATGCGTGATCCGACATGCGTTATCCATTTTGCGTTATGCGTTATTCGTTATGAGTTATGAGTTATGCGTTATGCGTTGTGCGTTATACGTTTGCGTTATGCGTTATGCGTTATGCGTTATGCGTTATGCGTTATGCGTCATGCGTTATGCGTTATGCGTTATGCGTTATGCGTTATGCGTTATGCGTTATGCGTTATGCGTTATGCGTTATGCGTTATGCGTTATGCATTATGCTTTATCCGTTATGCGTTATGCGTTATGCTTTATGCGTTATGCGTTTTGCGTTATGCGTTATGCGTTATGCGTTATGCGTTATACGTTATGCGTTATGCGTTATGCGTCATGCGTTATGCGTTATGCGTTATGCGTTATGCGTTATGCGTTATGCGTTATGCGTTATGCGTTATGCGTTATGCGTTATGCGTTATGCGTTATGCGTTAGGGGTTATGCGTTATGCGTTATGCGTTAGGCGTTATGCGTTATGCGTTATGCGTTATGAGTTATACGTTATGCGTTATGCGTTAGGGGTTATGCGTTATGCGTTATGCGTTATGCTTTATGCGTTATGCATTATGCGTTATGCGTTATGCGATATGCGTTATCCGTTATGCGTTATGCGTTATGCGTTATGCGTTATGCGTTATGCGTTATGCGTTATGCGTTATGCGTTATGCGTTGTGCGTTATACGTTTGCGTTATGCGTTATGCGTTATGCGTTATGCTTTATGCGTCATGCGTTATGCGTTATGCGTTATGCGTTATGCGTTATGCGTTATGCGTTATGCGTTATGCGTTATGCGTTATGCGTTATGCGTTATGCGTTATGCATTATGCTTTATCCGTTATGCGTTATGCGTTATGCTTTATGCGTTATGCGTTTTGCGTTATGCGTTATGCGTTATGCGTTATGCGTTATGCGATATGCGTTATGCGTTATGCGTTATTCGTTATGAGTAATGCGTTATAAGTTATGCGTTATGCGTTATGCTTTATGCATTATGCGTTATGCGTTATGCGTTATGCGTTATGCGTTATGCGTTATGCGTTATGCGTTATGCTTTATGCGTTATGCGTTACTCCTTATGAGTTATGAGTTATAAGTTATGCGTAATGCGTTATGCGTTATGCGTTATGCGTTATGCGTTATGCGTTATGCGTTATGCGTGATCCGTTATGCGTTATGCGTTATGCGTTATGCGTTATGCGTTATGCGTTATGCGTTATGCGTTATGCGTTATGCGTTATGCGTTGTGCGTTATACGTTTGCGTTATGCGTTATGCGTTATGCGTTATGCTTTATGCGTTATGCATTATGCGTTATGCGTTATGCGTTATGCGATATGCGTTATGCGTTATGCGTTATTCGTTATGAGTAATGCGTTATAAGTTATGCGTTATGCGTTATGCTTTATGCATTATGCGTTATGCGTTATGCGTTATGCGTTATGCGTTATGCGTTATGCGTTATGCTTTATGCGTTATGCGTTACTCCTTATGAGTTATGAGTTATAAGTTATGCGTAATGCGTTATGCGTTATGCGTTATGCTTTATGCGTTATGCGTTATGCGTTATGCGTTATGCGTTATGCGTTATGCGTTATGCGTTATGCGTTATGCGTTATGCGTTATGCGTTATGCCTTATGCGTTATGCGTTATTCGTTATGAGTAATGAGTTATAAGTTATGCGTTATGCGTTATGCGTTATGCGTTATGCGTTATTCGTTATGAGTAATGAGTTATAAGTTATGCGTTATGCGTAATGCGTTATGCGTTATGCGTTATGCGTTATGCGTTATGCTTTATGCGTTATGCGTTATGCGTTATGCTTTATGCGTTATTCGTTATGCGTTATGCGTTATGCGTTATGCGTTATGCGTTATGCGTTATGCGTTATGCGTAATGCGTTATGCGTTATGCATTATGCTTTATCCGTTATGCGTTATGCGTTATGCTTTATGCGTTATGCGTTATGAGTTATGCGTTATACGTTATGCGTTATGCGTTATGCGTGATCCGTTATGTGTTAGGCGATATACGTTTTGCGGTATTCGTTATGCGTTATGATTTATGCTTTATGCGTTATGCGTTATGCGTTATGCGTTATGCGTTATGCGTTATGCGTTATGCGTTGTGCGTTATACGTTTGCGTTATGCGTTATGCGTTATGCGTTATGCTTTATGCGTCATGCGTTATGCGTTATGCGTTATGCGTTATGCGTTATGCGTTATGCGTTATGCGTTATGCGTTATGCGTTATGCGTTATGCGTTATGCGTTATGCGTTATGCGTTATGCATTATGCTTTATCCGTTATGCGTTATGCGTTATGCTTTATGCGTTATGCGTTTTGCGTTATGCGTTATGCGTTATGCGTTATGCGTTATGCGATATGCGTTATGCGTTATGCGTTATTCGTTATGAGTAATGCGTTATAAGTTATGCGTTATGCGTTATGCTTTATGCATTATGCGTTATGCGTTATGCGTTATGCGTTATGCGTTATGCGTTATGCGTTATGCTTTATGCGTTATGCGTTACTCCTTATGAGTTATGAGTTATAAGTTATGCGTAATGCGTTATGCGTTATGCGTTATGCTTTATGCGTTATGCGTTATGCGTTATGCGTTATGCGTTATGCGTGATCCGTTATGCGTTATGCGTTATGCGTTATGCGTTATGCGTTATGCGTTATGCGTTATGCGTTATGCGTTATGCGTTATGCGTTGTGCGTTATACGTTTGCGTTATGCGTTATGCGTTATGCGTTATGCTTTATGCGTTATGCATTATGCGTTATGCGTTATGCGTTATGCGATATGCGTTATGCGTTATGCGTTATTCGTTATGAGTAATGCGTTATAAGTTATGCGTTATGCGTTATGCTTTATGCATTATGCGTTATGCGTTATGCGTTATGCGTTATGCGTTATGCGTTATGCGTTATGCTTTATGCGTTATGCGTTATGCGTTATGCGTTATGCGTTATGCGTGATCCGTTATGCGTTATGCTTTATGCATTATGCGTTATGCGTTATGCGTTATGCGTTATGCGTTATGCGTTATGCGTTATGCTTTATGCGTTATGCGTTACTCCTTATGAGTTATGAGTTATAAGTTATGCGTAATGCGTTATGCGTTATGCGTTATGCTTTATGCGTTATGCGTTATGCGTTATGCGTTATGCGTTATGCGTTATGCGTTATGCGTTATGCGTTATGCGTTATGCGTTATGCCTTATGCGTTATGCGTTATTCGTTATGAGTAATGAGTTATAAGTTATGCGTTATGCGTTATGCGTTATGCGTTATGCGTTATTCGTTATGAGTAATGAGTTATAAGTTATGCGTTATGCGTAATGCGTTATGCGTTATGCGTTATGCGTTATGCGTTATGCTTTATGCGTTATGCGTTATGCGTTATGCTTTATGCGTTATTCGTTATGCGTTATGCGTTATGCGTTATGCGTTATGCGTTATGCGTTATGCGTTATGCGTTATGCGTTATGCGTTATGCGTTATGCGTTATGCGTGATCCGACATGCGTTATGCATTTTGCGTTATGCGTTATTCGTTATGAGTTATGAGTTATAAGTTATGCGTAATGCGTTATGCGTTATGCATTATGCTTTATCCGTTATGCGTTATGCGTTATGCTTTATGCGTTATGCGTTATGAGTTATGCGTTATACGTTATGCGTTATGCGTTATGCGTGATCCGTTATGTGTTAGGCGATATACGTTTTGCGGTATTCGTTATGCGTTATGATTTATGCTTTATGCGTTATGCGTTATGCCTGATCCGACATGCGTTATGCATTATGCGTTATGCGTTATTCGTTATGAGTTATGAGTTATAAGTTATGCGTAATGCGTTATGCGATATGCGTTATGCATTATGCTTTATCCGTTATGCGTTATGCGTTATGCTTTATGCGTTATGCGTTATGCGTTATGCGTTATGCGTTATGCGTTATGCGTTATTCGTTATGAGTAATGAGTTATAAGTTATGCGTTATGCGTAATGCGTTATGCGTTATGCGTTATGCGTTATGCGTTATGCTTTATGCGTTATGAGTTATGCGTTATGCTTTATGCGTTATTCGTTATGCGTTATGCGTTATGCGTTATGCGTTATGCGTTATGCGTTATGCGTTAGCGTTATGCGTTATGCGTTATGCTTTATGCGTTATGCGTTACTCCTTATGAGTTATGAGTTATACGTTATGCGTAATGCGTTATGCGTTATGCGTTATGCTTTATGCGTTATGCGTTATGCGTTATGCGTTATGCGTTATGCGTTATGCGTTATGCGTTATGCGTGATCCGTTATGCGTTATGCGTTATGCGTTATGCGTTATGCGTTATGCGTTATGCGTGATCCGACATGCGTTATCCATTTTGCGTTATGCGTTATGCGTTATTCGTTATGAGTTATGAGTTATGCGTTATGCGTTGTGCGTTATACGTATGCGTTATGCGTTATGCGTTATGCGTTATGCGTTATGCGTTATGCGTCATGCGTTATGCGTTATGCGTTATGCGTTATGCGTTATGCGTTATGCGTTATGCGTTATGCGTTATGCGTTATGCGTTATGCGTTATGCGTTATGCATTATGCTTTATCCGTTATGCGTTATGCGTTATGCTTTATGCGTTATGCGTTTTGCGTTATGCGTTATGCGTTATGCGTTATGCGTTATACGTTATGCGTTATGCGTTATGCGTCATGCGTTATGCGTTATGCGTTATGCGTTATGCGTTATGCGTTATGCGTTATGCGTTATGCGTTATGCGTTATGCGTTATGCGTTATGCGTTAGGGGTTATGCGTTATGCGTTATGCGTTAGGCGTTATGCGTTATGCGTTATGCGTTATGAGTTATACGTTATGCGTTATGCGTTAGGGGTTATGCGTTATGCGTTATGCGTTATGCGTTATGCTTTATGCGTTATGCATTATGCGTTATGCGTTATGCGATATGCGTTATCCGTTATGCGTTATGCGTTATGCGTTATTCGTTATGAGTAATGAGTTATGCGTTATGCATTGTGCGTTATACGTTTGCGTTATGCGTTATGCGTTATGCGTTATGCTTTATGCGTTATGCATTATGCGTTATGCGTTATGCGTTATGCGATATGCGTTATGCGTTATGCGTTATTCGTTATGAGTAATGCGTTATAAGTTATGCGTTATGCGTTATGCTTTATGCATTATGCGTTATGCGTTATGCGTTATGCGTTATGCGTTATGCGTTATGCGTTATGCTTTATGCGTTATGCGTTACTCCTTATGAGTTATGAGTTATAAGTTATGCGTAATGCGTTATGCGTTATGCGTTATGCTTTATGCGTTATGCGTTATGCGTTATGCGTTATGCGTTATGCGTTATGCGTTATGCGTTATGCGTTATGCCTTATGCGTTATGCGTTATTCGTTATGAGTAATGAGTTATAAGTTATGCGTTATGCGTTATGCGTTATGCGTTATGCGTTATGCGTGATCCGTTATGCGTTATGCGTTATGCGTTATGCGTTATGCGTTATGCGTTATGCGTTATGCGTTATGCGTTATGCGTTATGCGTTATGCGTTATGCGTTATGCGTTGTGCGTTATACGTTTGCGTTATGCGTTATGCGTTATGCGTTATGCTTTATGCGTTATGCATTATGCGTTATGCGTTATGCGTTATGCGATATGCGTTATGCGTTATGCGTTATTCGTTATGAGTAATGCGTTATAAGTTATGCGTTATGCGTTATGCTTTATGCATTATGCGTTATGCGTTATGCGTTATGCGTTATGCGTTATGCGTTATGCTTTATGCGTTATGCGTTACTCCTTATGAGTTATGAGTTATAAGTTATGCGTAATGCGTTATGCGTTATGCGTTATGCTTTATGCGTTATGCGTTATGCGTTATGCGTTATGCGTTATGCGTTATGCGTTATGCGTTATGCGTTATGCGTTATGCCTTATGCGTTATGCGTTATTCGTTATGAGTAATGAGTTATAAGTTATGCGTTATGCGTTATGCGTTATGCGTTATGCGTTATGCGTTATTCGTTATGAGTAATGAGTTATAAGTTATGCGTTATGCGTAATGCGTTATGCGTTATGCGTTATGCGTTATGCGTTTTGCGTTATGCGTTATGCGTTATGCGTTATGCGTTATACGTTATGCGTTATGCGTTATGCGTCATGCGTTATGCGTTATGCGTTATGCGTTATGCGTTATGCGTTATGCGTTATGCGTTATGCGTTATGCGTTATGCGTTATGCGTTATGCGTTAAGGGTTATGCGTTATGCGTTATGCGTTAGGCGTTATGCGTTATGCGTTATGCGTTATGAGTTATACGTTATGCGTTATGCGTTAGGGGTTATGCGTTATGCGTTATGCGTTATGCGTTATGCTTTATGCGTTATGCATTATGCGTTATGCGTTATGCGATATGCGTTATCCGTTATGCGTTATGCGTTAGCGTTATTCGTTATGAGTAATGAGTTATGCGTTATGCATTGTGCGTTATACGTTTGCGTTATGCGTTATGCGTTATGCGTTATGCTTTATGCGTTATGCATTATGCGTTATGCGTTATGCGTTATGCGATATGCGTTATGCGTTATGCGTTATTCGTTATGAGTAATGCGTTATAAGTTATGCGTTATGCGTTATGCTTTATGCATTATGCGTTATGCGTTATGCGTTATGCGTTATGCGTTATGCGTTATGCGTTATGCTTTATGCGTTATGCGTTACTCCTTATGAGTTATGAGTTATAAGTTATGCGTAATGCGTTATGCGTTATGCGTTATGCTTTATGCGTTATGCGTTATGCGTTATGCGTTATGCGTTATGCGTTATGCGTTATGCGTTATGCGTTATGCGTTATGCCTTATGCGTTATGCGTTATTCGTTATGAGTAATGAGTTATAAGTTATGCGTTATGCGTTATGCGTTATGCGTTATGCGTTATGCGTGATCCGTTATGCGTTATGCGTTATGCGTTATGCGTTATGCGTTATGCGTTATGCGTTATGCGTTATGCGTTATGCGTTATGCGTTATGCGTTATGCGTTATGCGTTATGCGTTGTGCGTTATACGTTTGCGTTATGCGTTATGCGTTATGCGTTATGCTTTATGCGTTATGCATTATGCGTTATGCGTTATGCGTTATGCGATATGCGTTATGCGTTATGCGTTATTCGTTATGAGTAATGCGTTATAAGTTATGCGTTATGCGTTATGCTTTATGCATTATGCGTTATGCGTTATGCGTTATGCGTTATGCGTTATGCGTTATGCGTTATGCTTTATGCGTTATGCGTTACTCCTTATGAGTTATGAGTTATAAGTTATGCGTAATGCGTTATGCGTTATGCGTTATGCTTTATGCGTTATGCGTTATGCGTTATGCGTTATGCGTTATGCGTTATGCGTTATGCGTTATGCGTTATGCGTTATGCGTTATGCCTTATGCGTTATGCGTTATTCGTTATGAGTAATGAGTTATAAGTTATGCGTTATGCGTTATGCGTTATGCGTTATGCGTTATGCGTTATGCGTTATTCGTTATGAGTAATGAGTTATAAGTTATGCGTTATGCGTAATGCGTTATGCGTTATGCGTTATGCGTTATGCGTTATGCTTTATGCGTTATGCGTTATGCGTTATGCTTTATGCGTTATTCGTTATGCGTTATGCGTTATGCGTTATGCGTTATGCGCTATGCGTTATGCGTTATGCGTTATGCGTTATGCGTTATGCGTGATCCGACATGCGTCATGCATTTTGCGTTATGCGTTATTCGTTATGAGTTATGAGTTATAAGTTATGCGTAATGCGTTATGCGTTATGCATTATGCTTTATCCGTTATGCGTTATGCGTTATGCTTTATGCGTTATGCGTTATGAGTTATGCGTTATACGTTATGCGTTATGCGTTATGCGTGATCCGTTATGTGTTAGGCGATATACGTTTTGCGGTATTCGTTATGCGTTATGATTTATGCTTTATGCGTTATGCGTTATGCGTGATCCGACATGCGTTATGCATTATGCGTTATGCGTTATTCGTTATGAGTTATGAGTTATAAGTTATGCGTAATGCGTTATGCGTTATGCGTTATGCATTATGCTTTATCCGTTATGCGTTATGCGTTATGCTTTATGCGTTATGCGTTATGCGTTATGCGTTATGCGTTATGCGTTATTCGTTATGAGTAATGAGTTATAAGTTATGCGTTATGCGTAATGCGTTATGCGTTATGCGTTATGCGTTATGCTTTATGCGTTATGAGTTATGCGTTATGCTTTATGCGTTATTCGTTATGCGTTATGCGTTATGCGTTATGCGTTATGCGTTATGCGTTATGCGCTATGCGTTATGCATTATGCGTTATGCGTTATGCGTTATGCGTTAAGCGTTATGCGTTATGCGTTATGCATTATGCTTTATCCGTTATGCGTTATGCGTTATGCGTTATGCGTTATGCGCTATGCGTTATGCATTATGCGTTATGCGTTATGCGTTTTGCGTTATGCGTTATGCGTTATGCATTGTGCGTTATACGTTTGCGTTATGCGTTATGCGTTATGCGTTATGCTTTATGCGTTATGCATTATGCGTTATGCGTTATGCGTTATGCGATATGCGTTATGCGTTATGCGTTATTCGTTATGAGTAATGCGTTATAAGTTATGCGTTATGCGTTATGCTTTATGCATTATGCGTTATGCGTTATGCGTTATGCGTTATGCGTTATGCGTTATGCGTTATGCGTTATGCGTTATGCTTTATGCGTTATGCGTTACTCCTTATGAGTTATGAGTTATAAGTTATGCGTAATGCGTTATGCGTTATGCGTTACGCTTTATGCGTTATGCGTTATGCGTTATGCGTTATGCGTTATGCGTTATGCGTTATGCGTTATGCGTTATGCGTTATGCGTTATGCCTTATGCGTTATGCGTTATTCGTTATGAGCAATGAGTTATAAGTTATGCGTTATGCGTTATGCGTTATGCGTTATGCGTGATCCGTTATGCGTTATGCGTTATGCGTTATGCGTTATGCGTTATGCGTTATGCGTTATGCGTTATGCGTTATGCGTTATGCGTTATGCGTTATGCGTTGTGCGTTATACGTTTGCGTTATGCGTTATGCGTTATGCGTTATGCTTTCTGCGTTATGCATTATGCGTTATGCGTTATGCGTTATGCGATATGCGTTATGCGTTATGCGTTATTCGTTATGAGTAATGCGTTATAAGTTATGCGTTATGCGTTATGCTTTATGCATTATGCGTTATGCGTTATGCGTTATGCGTTATGCGTTATGCGTTATGCTTTATGCGTTATGCGTTACTCCTTATGAGTTATGAGTTATAAGTTATGCGTAATGCGTTATGCGTTATGCGTTATGCGTTATGCGTTATGCGTTATGCGTTATGCGTTATGCGTTATGCGTTATGCGTTATGCGTTATGCGTTATGCGTTATGCGTTATGCGTTATGCCTTATGCGTTATGCGTTATTCGTTATGAGTAATGAGTTATAAGTTATGCGTTATGCGTTATGCGTTATGCGTTATGCGTTATTCGTTATGAGTAATGAGTTATAAGTTATGCGTTATGCGTAATGCGTTATGCGTTATGCGTTATGCGTTATGCGTTATGCTTTATGCGTTATGCGTTATGCGATATACGTTATGCGTTATTCGTTATGCGTTATGCGTTATGCGTTATGCGTTATGCGTTATGCGTTATGCGTTATGCGTTATGCGTTATGCGTTATGCGTGATCCGACATGCGTTATGCATTTTGCGTTATGCGTTATTCGTTATGAGTTATGAGTTATAAGTTATGCGTAATGCGTTATGCGTTATGCATTATGCTTTATCCGTTATGCGTTATGCGTTATGCTTTATGCGTTATGCGTTATGAGTTATGCGTTATACGTTATGCGTTATGCGTTATGCGTGATCCGTTATGTGTTAGGCGATATACGTTTTGCGGTATTCGTTATGCGTTATGATTTATGCTTTATGCGTTATGCGTTATGCGTGATCCGACATGCGTTATGCATTATGCGTTATGCGTTATTCGTTATGAGTTATGAGTTATAAGTTATGCGTAATGCGTTATGCGTTATGCGTTATGCATTATGCTTTATCCGTTATGCGTTATGCGTTATGCTTTATGCGTTATGCGTTATGCGTTATGCGTTATGCGTTATGCGTTATGCGTTATTCGTTATGAGTAATGAGTTATAAGTTATGCGTTATGCGTAATGCGTTATGCGTTATGCTTTATGCGTTATGAGTTATGCGTTATGCTTTATGCGTTATTCGTTATGCGTTATGCGTTATGCGTTATGCGTTATGCGTTATGCGTTATGCGCTATGCGTTATGCATTATGCGTTATGCGTTATGCGTTATGCGTTAAGCGTTATGCGTTATGCGTTATGCATTATGCTTTATCCGTTATGCGTTATGCGTTATGCGTTATGCGTTATGCGCTATGCGTTATGCGTTATGCGTTATGCGTTAAGCGTTATGCGTTATGCGTTATGCATTATGCTTTATCCGTTATGCGTTATGCGTTATGCATTATGCGTTATGCGTTATGCGTTATGCGTTATGCGATATGCGTTATGCGTTATGCGTTATTCGTTATGAGTAATGAGTTATAAGTTATGCGTTATGCGTAATGCGTTATGCGTTATGAATTATGCGTTATGCTTTATGCGTTATGCGTTATGCGTTATGAGTAATGAGTTATAAGTTATGCGTTATGCGTTATGCTTTATGCGTTATGCGTTATGCGTTATGCGTTATGCTTTATGCGTTATGCGTTACTCCTTATGAGTTATGAGTTATAAGTTATGCGTAATGCGGTATGCGTTATACGTTATACGTTATGCATTATGCGTTATGCGTTATGCGTTATGCGTTATGCGTTATGCGTTGTGCGTTATGCGTTATGCGTTATGCGTTATGCGTTATGCGTTATGCGTTATGCGTTATTCGTTATGAGTAATGAGTTATAAGTTATGCGTTATGCGTAATGCGTTATGCGTTATGCTTTATGCGTTATGAGTTATGCGTTATGCTTTATGCGTTATTCGTTATGCGTTATGCGTTATGCGTTATGCGTTATGCGTTATGCGTTATGCGCTATGCGTTATGCGTTATGCGTTATGCGTTATGCGTTATGCGTTAAGCGTTATGCGTTATGCGTTATGCATTATGCTTTATCCGTTATGCGTTATGCGTTATGCGTTATGCGTTATGCGCTATGCGTTATGCGTTATGCGTTATGCGTTAAGCGTTATACGTTATGCGTTATGCATTATGCTTTATCCGTTATGCGTTATGCGTTATGCATTATGCGTTATGCGTTATGCGTTATGCGTTATGCGATATGCGTTATGCGTTATGCGTTATTCGTTATGAGTAATGAGTTATAAGTTATGCGTTATGCGTAATGCGTTATGCGTTATGAATTATGCGTTATGCTTTATGCGTTATGCGTTATGCGTTATGAGTAATGATTTATAAGTTATGCGTTATGCGTTATGCTTTATGCGTTATGCGTTATGCGTTATGCGTTATGCTTTATGCGTTATGCGTTACTCCTTATGAGTTATGAGTTATAAGTTATGCGTAATGCGGTATGCGTTATACGTTATACGTTATGCATTATGCGTTATGCGTTATGCGTTATGCGTTATGCGTTATGCGTTGTGCGTTATGCGTTATGCGTTATGCGCTATGCGTTATGCATTATGCGTTATGCGTTATGCGTTATGCGTTAAGCGTTATGCGTTTTGCTTTATTCGTTATGCGTTGTGCATTATGCGTTATGCGTTATGTGTTATGCTTTATGCGTTATGCGTTATGCGTTACGCTTTATGCGTTATGCATTAAGCGTTATGCGTTATGCGTTATGCGTTATGCGTTATGCGTTATGCGTTATGCGTTGTGCGTTATGCGTTATGCGTTATGCGTTATGCGTTATGCGTTATGCGTTATGCGTTATGCGTTATGCGTTATGCGTTATGCTTTATGCGTTATGCGTTATGCGTTATGCGTTATGCGTTATACGGTATGCGTTATGCGTTATGCGTTATGCGTTATGCGTAATGCGTTATGCGTTATGCGTTATGCGTTATGCGTTATGCGTTATGCGTTATGCGTTATGCGTTATGCGTTATGCGTTATGCGTTATGCGTTATGCTTTATGCGTTATGCGTTATGCGTTATGCGTTATGCTTTATGCGTTATGCGTTACTCCTTATGAGTTATGAGATATAAGTTATGCGTAATGCGTTATGCGTTATGCGTTATGCATTATTCTTTATCCGTTATGCGTTATGCGTTATGCTTTATGCGTTATACGTTATGCGTTATGAGTAATGAGTTATAAGTTATGCGTTATGCGTTATTCGTTATGAGTAATGAGTTATAAGTTATGCGTTATGCGTTATGCTTTATGCGTTATGCGTTATGCGTTATGCGTTATGCTTTATGCGTTATGCGTTACTCCTTATGAGTTATGAGTTATAAGTTATGCGTAATGCGGTATGCGTTATACGTTATACGTTATGCATTAAGCGTTATGCGTTATGCGTTATGCGTTATGCGTTATGCGTTATGCGTTGTGCGTTATGCGTTATGCGTTATGCGCTATGCGTTATGCATTATGCGTTATGCGTTATGCGTTATGCGTTAAGCGTTATGCGTTTTGCTTTATTCGTTATGCGTTGTGCATTATGCGTTATGCGTTATGTGTTATGCTTTATGCGTTATGCGTTATGCGTTACGCTTTATGCGTTATGCATTATGCGTTATGCGTCATGCGTTATGCATTATGCGTTATGCGTTATGCGTGATCCGTTATGCGTTAAGCGTTATGCGTTTTGTTGTATTCGTAATGCGTTGTGCATTATGCGTTATGCGTTATGTGTTATGCGTTATGCGTTATGCGTTATACGTTATGCGTTATGCGTTATGCGTGATCCGTTATGTGTTAGGCGATATACGTTTTGCGGTATTCGTTATGCGTTATGCGTTATGCGTTATCCGTTGTTCGTTATGCGTTATGCGTTGTGCGTTATACGTTTGCGTTATGCGTTATGCGTTATACGGTATGCGTTATGCGTTATGCGTTATTCGTTATGAGTAATGAGTTATAAGTTATGCGTTATGCGTTATGCTTTATGCGTTATGCGTTAGGGGTTATGCGTTATGCGTTATGCGTTAGGCGTTATGCGTTATGCGTTATGCGTTATGCGTTATGAGTTATGCGTTATGCGTTATGCTTTATGCGTTATTCGTTATGCGTTATGCGTTATGCGTTATGCGTTATGCGTTATGCGTTATGCGTTATGCGTTATGCGTTATGCGTTATGCGTGATCCGACATGCGTTATGCATTTTGCGTTATGCGTTATTCGTTATGAGTTATGAGTTATAAGTTATGCGTAATGCGTTATGCGTTATGCATTATGCTTTATCCGTTATGCGTTATGCGTTATGCTTTATGCGTTATGCGTTATGAGTTATGCGTTATACGTTATGCGTTATGCGTTATGCGTGATCCTTTATGTGTTAGGCGATATACGTTTTGCGGTATTCGTTATGCGTTATGATTTATGCTTTATGCGTTATGCGTTATGCGTGATCCGACATGCGTTATGCATTATGCGTTATGCGTTATTCGTTATGAGTTATGAGTTATAAGTTATGCGTAATGCGTTATGCGTTATGCGTTATGCATTATGCTTTATCCGTTATGCGTTATGCGTTATGCTTTATGCGTTATGCGTTATGCGTTATGCGTTATGCGTTATGCGTTATGCGTTATTCGTTATGAGTAATGAGTTATAAGTTATGCGTTATGCGTAATGCGTTATGCGTTATGCGTTATGCGTTATGCTTTATGCGTTATGAGTTATGCGTTATGCTTTATGCGTTATTCGTTATGCGTTATGCGTTATGCGTTATGCGTTATGCGTTATGCGTTATGCGATATGCGTTATGCGTTATGCGTTATGCGTTATGCGTTATGCGTTAAGCGTTATGCGTTATGCGTTATGCATTATGCTTTATCCGTTATGCGTTATGCGTTATGCGTTATGCGTTATGCGCTATGCGTTATGCATTATGCGTTATGCGTTATGCGTTATGCGTTATGCGTTATGCGTTATTCGTTATGCGTTATGCGTTATGCGTTGGGCGTTATACGTTTGCGTTATGCGTTATGCGTTATGCGTTATGCGTTATGCTTTATGCGTTATGCATTATGCGTTATGCGTTATGCGTTATGCTTTATGCGTTATGCGTTACTCCTTATGAGTTATGAGTTATAAGTTATGCGTAATGCGTTATGCGTTATGCGTTATGCTTTATGCGTTATGCGTTATGCGTTATGCGTTATGCGTTATGCGTTATGCGTTATGCGTTATGCGTTATGCGTTATGCGTTATGCGTTATGCGTTATGCCTTATGCGTTATGCGTTATTCGTTATGAGTAATGAGTTATAAGTTATGCGTTATGCGTTATGCGTTATGCGTTATGCGTTATGCGTTATTCGTTATGAGTAATGAGTTATAAGTTATGCGTTATGCGTTATGCGTTATGCGTTATGCGTTATGCGTTATGCGTTATGCTTTATGCGTTATGCGTTATGCGTTATGCTTTATGCGTTATTCGTTATGCGTTATGCGTTATGCGTTATGCGTTATGCGTTATGCGTAATGCGTTATGCGTTATGCGTTATGCGTTATGCGTGATCCGACATGCGTTATGCATTTTGCGTTATGCGTTATTCGTTATGAGTTATGAGTTATAAGTTATGCGTAATGCGTTATGCGTTATGCATTATGCTTTATCCGTTATGCGTTATGCGTTATGCTTTATGCGTTATGCGTTATGAGTTATGCGTTATACGTTATGCGTTATGCGTTATGCGTGATCCGTTATGTGTTAGGCGATATACGTTTTGCGGTATTCGTTATGCGTTATGATTTATGCTTTATGCGTTATGCGTTATGCCTGATCCGACATGCGTTATGCATTATGCGTTATGCGTTATTCGTTATGAGTTATGAGTTATAAGTTATGCGTAATGCGTTATGCGATATGCGTTATGCATTATGCTTTATCCGTTATGCGTTATGCGTTATGCTTTATGCGTTATGCGTTGTGCGTTATGCGTTATGCGTTATGCGTTATGCGTTATGCTTTATGCGTTATGCGTTACTCCTTATGAGTTATGAGTTATAAGTTATGCGTAATGCGTTATGCGTTATGCGTTATGCTTTATGCGTTATGCGTTATGCGTTATGCGTTATGCGTTATGCGTTATGCGTTATGCGTTATGCGTTATGCGTTATGCGTTATGCGTTATGCGTTATGCGTTGTGCGTTATGCGTTATGCGTTATGCGTTATGCGTTATGCGTTATGCGTTATGCGTTATGCGTTATGCGTTATGCGTTATGCTTTATGCGTTATGCGTTATGCGTTATGCGTTATGCGTTATACGGTATGCGTTATGCGTTATGCGTTATGCGTTATGCGTAATGCGTTATGCGTTATGCGTTATGCGTTATGCGTTATGCGTTATGCGTTATGCGTTATGCGTTATGCGTTATGCGTTATGCGTTATGCTTTATGCGTTATGCGTTATGCGTTATGCGTTATGCTTTATGCGTTATGCGTTACTCCTTATGAGTTATGAGATATAAGTTATGCGTAATGCGTTATGCGTTATGCGTTATGCATTATTCTTTATCCGTTATGCGTTATGCGTTATGCTTTATGCGTTATACGTTATGCGTTATGAGTAATGAGTTATAAGTTATGCGTTATGCGTTATTCGTTATGAGTAATGAGTTATTAGTTATGCGTTATGCGTTATGCTTTATGCGTTATGCGTTATGCGTTATGCGTTATGCTTTATGCGTTATGCGTTACTCCTTATGAGTTATGAGTTATAAGTTATGCGTAATGCGGTATGCGTTATACGTTATACGTTATGCATTAAGCGTTATGCGTTATGCGTTATGCGTTATGCGTTATGCGTTATGCGTTGTGCGTTATGCGTTATGCGTTATGCGCTATGCGTTATGCATTATGCGTTATGCGTTATGCGTTATGCGTTAAGCGTTATGCGTTTTGCTTTATTCGTTATGCGTTGTGCATTATGCGTTATGCGTTATGTGTTATGCTTTATGCGTTATGCGTTATGCGTTACGCTTTATGCGTTATGCATTATGCGTTATGCGTCATGCGTTATGCATTATGCGTTATGCGTTATGCGTGATCCGTTATGCGTTAAGCGTTATGCGTTTTGTTGTATTCGTAATGCGTTGTGCATTATGCGTTATGCGTTATGTGTTATGCGTTATGCGTTATGCGTTATACGTTATGCGTTATGCGTTATGCGTGATCCGTTATGTGTTAGGCGATATACGTTTTGCGGTATTCGTTATGCGTTATGCGTTATGCGTTATCCGTTGTTCGTTATGCGTTATGCGTTGTGCGTTATACGTTTGCGTTATGCGTTATGCGTTATGCGTTAAGCGTTATGCGTTATGCGTTATTCGTTATGAGTAATGAGTTATAAGTTATGCGTTATGCGTTATGCTTTATGCGTTATGCGTTAGGGGTTATGCGTTATGCGTTATGCGTTAGGCGTTATGCGTTATGCGTTATGCGTTATGCGTTATGAGTTATGCGTTATGCGTTATGCTTTATGCGTTATTCGTTATGCGTTATGCGTTATGCGTTATGCGTTATGCGTTATGCGTTATGCGTTATGCGTTATGCGTTATGCGTTATGCGTTATGCGTGATCCGACATGCGTTATGCATTTTGCGTTATGCGTTATTCGTTATGAGTTATGAGTTATAAGTTATGCGTAATGCGTTATGCGTTATGCATTATGCTTTATCCGTTATGCGTTATGCGTTATGCTTTATGCGTTATGCGTTATGAGTTATGCGTTATACGTTATGCGTTATGCGTTATGCGTGATCCGTTATGTGTTAGGCGATATACGTTTTGCGGTATTCGTTATGCGTTATGATTTATGCTTTATGCGTTATGCGTTATGCCTGATCCGACATGCGTTATGCATTATGCGTTATGCGTTATTCGTTATGAGTTATGAGTTATAAGTTATGCGTAATGCGTTATGCGATATGCGTTATGCATTATGCTTTATCCGTTATGCGTTATGCGTTATGCTTTATGCGTTATGCGTTGTGCGTTATGCGTTATGCGTTATGCGTTATGCGTTATGCTTTATGCGTTATGCGTTACTCCTTATGAGTTATGAGTTATAAGTTATGCGTAATGCGTTATGCGTTATGCGTTATGCTTTATGCGTTATGCGTTATGCGTTATGCGTTATGCGTTATGCGTTATGCGTTATGCGTTATGCGTTATGCGTTATGCGTTATGCGTTATGCGTTATGCGTTGTGCGTTATGCGTTATGCGTTATGCGTTATGCGTTATGCGTTATGCGTTATGCGTTATGCGTTATGCGTTATGCGTTATGCTTTATGCGTTATGCGTTATGCGTTATGCGTTATGCGTTATACGGTATGCGTTATGCGTTATGCGTTATGCGTTATGCGTAATGCGTTATGCGTTATGCGTTATGCGTTATGCGTTATGCGTTATGCGTTATGCGTTATGCGTTATGCGTTATGCGTTATGCGTTATGCGTTATGCTTTATGCGTTATGCGTTATGCGTTATGCGTTATGCTTTATGCGTTATGCGTTACTCCTTATGAGTTATGAGATATAAGTTATGCGTAATGCGTTATGCGTTATGCGTTATGCATTATTCTTTATCCGTTATGCGTTATGCGTTATGCTTTATGCGTTATACGTTATGCGTTATGAGTAATGAGTTATAAGTTATGCGTTATGCGTTATTCGTTATGAGTAATGAGTTATAAGTTATGCGTTATGCGTTATGCTTTATGCGTTATGCGTTATGCGTTATGCGTTATGCTTTATGCGTTATGCGTTACTCCTTATGAGTTATGAGTTATAAGTTATGCGTAATGCGGTATGCGTTATACGTTATACGTTATGCATTAAGCGTTATGCGTTATGCGTTATGCGTTATGCGTTATGCGTTATGCGTTGTGCGTTATGCGTTATGCGTTATGCGTTATGCGTTATGCATTATGCGTTATGCGTTATGCGTTATGCGTTAAGCGTTATGCGTTTTGCTTTATTCGTTATGCGTTGTGCATTATGCGTTATGCGTTATGTGTTATGCTTTATGCGTTATGCGTTATGCGTTACGCTTTATGCGTTATGCATTATGCGTTATGCGTCATGCGTTATGCATTATGCGTTATGCGTTATGCGTGATCCGTTATGCGTTAAGCGTTATGCGTTTTGTTGTATTCGTAATGCGTTGTGCATTATGCGTTATGCGTTATGTGTTATGCGTTATGCGTTATGCGTTATACGTTATGCGTTATGCGTTATGCGTGATCCGTTATGTGTTAGGCGATATACGTTTTGCGGTATTCGTTATGCGTTATGCGTTATGCGTTATCCGTTGTTCGTTATGCGTTATGCGTTGTGCGTTATACGTTTGCGTTATGCGTTATGCGTTATACGGTATGCGTTATGCGTTATGCGTTATTCGTTATGAGTAATGAGTTATAAGTTATGCGTTATGCGTTATGCTTTATGCGTTATGCGTTAGGGGTTATGCGTTATGCGTTATGCGTTAGGCGTTATGCGTTATGCGTTATGCGTTATGCGTTATGAGTTATGCGTTATGCGTTATGCTTTATGCGTTATTCGTTATGCGTTATGCGTTATGCGTTATGCGTTATGCGTTATGCGTTATGCGTTATGCGTTATGCGTTATGCGTTATGCGTTATGCGTGATCCGACATGCGTTATGCATTTTGCGTTATGCGTTATTCGTTATGAGTTATGAGTTATAAGTTATGCGTAATGCGTTATGCGTTATGCATTATGCTTTATCCGTTATGCGTTATGCGTTATGCTTTATGCGTTATGCGTTATGAGTTATGCGTTATACGTTATGCGTTATGCGTTATGCGTGATCCGTTATGAGTTAGGCGATATACGTTTTGCGGTATTCGTTATGCGTTATGATTTATGCTTTATGCGTTATGCGTTATGCGTGATCCGACATGCGTTATGCATTATGCGTTATGCGTTATTCGTTATGAGTTATGAGTTATAAGTTATGCGTAATGCGTTATGCGTTATGCGTTATGCATTATGCTTTATCCGTTATGCGTTATGCGTTATGCTTTATGCGTTATGCGTTATGCGTTATGCGTTATGCGTTATGCGTTATGCGTTATTCGTTATGAGTAATGAGTTATAAGTTATGCGTTATGCGTAATGCGTTATGCGTTATGCGTTATGCGTTATGCTTTATGCGTTATGAGTTATGCGTTATGCTTTATGCGTTATTCGTTATGCGTTATGCGTTATGCGTTATGCGTTATGCGTTATGCGTTATGCGCTATGCGTTATGCATTATGCGTTATGCGTTATGCGTTATGCGTTAAGCGTTATGCGTTATGCGTTATGCATTATGCTTTATCCGTTATGCGTTATGCGTTATGCGTTATGCGTTATGCGCTATGCGTTATGCATTATGCGTTATGCGTTATGCATTATGCGTTATGCGTTATGCGTTATGCTTTATGCGTTATGCGTTATTCGTTATGAGTAATGAGTTATAAGTTATGCGTTATGCGTTATGCGTTATGCGTTATGCGTTATGCGTTATTCGTTATGAGTAATGAGTTATAAGTTATGCGTTATGCGTAATGCGTTATGCGTTATGCGTTATGCGTTATGCGTTATGCTTTATGCGTTATGCGTTATGCGTTATGCTTTATGCGTTATTCGTTATGCGTTATGCGTTATGCGTTATGCGTTATGCGTTATGCGTAATGCGTTATGCGTTATGCGTTATGCGTTATGCGTGATCCGACATGCGTTATGCATTTTGCGTTATGCGTTATTCGTTATGAGTTATGAGTTATAAGTTATGCGTAATGCGTTATGCGTTATGCATTATGCTTTATCCGTTATGCGTTATGCGTTATGCTTTATGCGTTATGCGTTATGAGTTATGCGTTATACGTTATGCGTTATGCGTTATGCGTGATCCGTTATGTGTTAGGCGATATACGTTTTGCGGTATTCGTTATGCGTTATGATTTATGCTTTATGCGTTATGCGTTATGCCTGATCCGACATGCGTTATGCATTATGCGTTATGCGTTATTCGTTATGAGTTATGAGTTATAAGTTATGCGTAATGCGTTATGCGTTATGCGTTATGCATTATGCTTTATCCGTTATGCGTTATGCGTTATGCTTTATGCGTTATGCGTTGTGCGTTATGCGTTATGCGTTATGCGTTATGCGTTATGCTTTATGCGTTATGCGTTACTCCTTATGAGTTATGAGTTATAAGTTATGCGTAATGCGTTATGCGTTATGCGTTATGCTTTATGCGTTATGCGTTATGCGTTATGCGTTATGCGTTATGCGTTATGCGTTATGCGTTATGCGTTATGCGTTATGCGTTATGCGTTATGCGTTATGCGTTGTGCGTTATGCGTTATGCGTTATGCGTTATGCGTTATGCGTTATGCGTTATGCGTTATGCGTTATGCGTTATGCGTTATGCTTTATGCGTTATGCGTTATGCGTTATGCGTTATGCGTTATACGGTATGCGTTATGCGTTATGCGTTATGCGTTATGCGTAATGCGTTATGCGTTATGCGTTATGCGTTATGCGTTATGCGTTATGCGTTATGCGTTATGCGTTATGCGTTATGCGTTATGCTTTATGCGTTATGCGTTATGCGTTATGCGTTATGCTTTATGCGTTATGCGTTACTCCTTATGAGTTATGAGATATAAGTTATGCGTAATGCGTTATGCGTTATGCGTTATGCATTATTCTTTATCCGTTATGCGTTATGCGTTATGCTTTATGCGTTATACGTTATGCGTTATGAGTAATGAGTTATAAGTTATGCGTTATGCGTTATTCGTTATGAGTAATGAGTTATAAGTTATGCGTTATGCGTTATGCTTTATGCGTTATGCGTTATGCGTTATGCGTTATGCTTTATGCGTTATGCGTTACTCCTTATGAGTTATGAGTTATAAGTTATGCGTAATGCGGTATGCGTTATACGTTATACGTTATGCATTAAGCGTTATGCGTTATGCGTTATGCGTTATGCGTTATGCGTTATGCGTTATGCGTTATGCGTTATGCGTTATGCGCTATGCGTTATGCGTTATGCGTTATGCGTTATGCGTTATGCGTTAAGCGTTATGCGTTTTGCTTTATTCGTTATGCGTTGTGCATTATGCGTTATGCGTTATGTGTTATGCTTTATGCGTTATGCGTTATGCGTTACGCTTTATGCGTTATGCATTATGCGTTATGCGTCATGCGTTATGCATTATGCGTTATGCGTTATGCGTGATCCGTTATGCGTTAAGCGTTATGCGTTTTGTTGTATTCGTAATGCGTTGTGCATTATGCGTTATGCGTTATGTGTTATGCGTTATGCGTTATGCGTTATACGTTATGCGTTATGCGTTATGCGTGATCCGTTATGTGTTAGGCGATATACGTTTTGCGGTATTCGTTATGCGTTATGCGTTATGCGTTATCCGTTGTTCGTTATGCGTTATGCGTTGTGCGTTATACGTTTGCGTTATGCGTTATGCGTTATACGGTATGCGTTATGCGTTATGCGTTATTCGTTATGAGTAATGAGTTATAAGTTATGCGTTATGCGTTATGCTTTATGCGTTATGCGTTAGGGGTTATGCGTTATGCGTTATGCGTTAGGCGTTATGCGTTATGCGTTATGCGTTATGCGTTATGAGTTATGCGTTATGCGTTATGCTTTATGCGTTATTCGTTATGCGTTATGCGTTATGCGTTATGCGTTATGCGTTATGCGTTATGCGTTATGCGTTATGCGTTATGCGTTATGCGTTATGCGTGATCCGACATGCGTTATGCATTTTGCGTTATGCGTTATTCGTTATGAGTTATGAGTTATAAGTTATGCGTAATGCGTTATGCGTTATGCATTATGCTTTATCCGTTATGCGTTATGCGTTATGCTTTATGCGTTATGCGTTATGAGTTATGCGTTATACGTTATGCGTTATGCGTTATGCGTGATCCGTTATGTGTTAGGCGATATACGTTTTGCGGTATTCGTTATGCGTTATGATTTATGCTTTATGCGTTATGCGTTATGCGTGATCCGACATGCGTTATGCATTATGCGTTATGCGTTATTCGTTATGAGTTATGAGTTATAAGTTATGCGTAATGCGTTATGCGTTATGCGTTATGCATTATGCTTTATCCGTTATGCGTTATGCGTTATGCTTTATGCGTTATGCGTTATGCGTTATGCGTTATGCGTTATGCGTTATGCGTTATTCGTTATGAGTAATGAGTTATAAGTTATGCGTTATGCGTAATGCGTTATGCGTTATGCGTTATGCTTTATGCGTTATGAGTTATGCGTTATGCTTTATGCGTTATTCGTTATGCGTTATGCGTTATGCGTTATGCGTTATGCGTTATGCGTTATGCGCTATGCGTTATGCATTATGCGTTATGCGTTATGCGTTATGCGTTAAGCGTTATGCGTTATGCGTTATGCATTATGCTTTATCCGTTATGCGTTATGCGTTATGCGTTATGCGTTATGCGCTATGCGTTATGCATTATGCGTTATGCGTTATGCGTTATGCGTTATGCGTTATGCGTTATTCGTTATGCGTTATGCGTTATGCGTTGGGCGTTATACGTTTGCGTTATGCGTTATGCGTTATGCGTTATGCGTTATGCTTTATGCGTTATGCATTATGCGTTATGCGTTATGCGTTATGCTTTATGCGTTATGCGTTACTCCTTATGAGTTATGAGTTATAAGTTATGCGTAATGCGTTATGCGTTATGCGTTATGCTTTATGCGTTATGCGTTATGCGTTATGCGTTATGCGTTATGCGTTATGCGTTATGCGTTATGCGTTATGCGTTATGCGTTATGCGTTATGCGTTATGCCTTATGCGTTATGCGTTATTCGTTATGAGTAATGAGTTATAAGTTATGCGTTATGCGTTATGCGTTATGCGTTATGCGTTATGCGTTATTCGTTATGAGTAATGAGTTATAAGTTATGCGTTATGCGTTATGCGTTATGCGTTATGCGTTATGCGTTATGCGTTATGCTTTATGCGTTATGCGTTATGCGTTATGCTTTATGCGTTATTCGTTATGCGTTATGCGTTATGCGTTATGCGTTATGCGTTATGCGTAATGCGTTATGCGTTATGCGTTATGCGTTATGCGTGATCCGACATGCGTTATGCATTTTGCGTTATGCGTTATTCGTTATGAGTTATGAGTTATAAGTTATGCGTAATGCGTTATGCGTTATGCATTATGCTTTATCCGTTATGCGTTATGCGTTATGCTTTATGCGTTATGCGTTATGAGTTATGCGTTATGCGTTATGCGTTATGCGTTATGCGTGATCCGTTATGTGTTAGGCGATATACGTTTTGCGGTATTCGTTATGCGTTATGATTTATGCTTTATGCGTTATGCGTTATGCCTGATCCGACATGCGTTATGCATTATGCGTTATGCGTTATTCGTTATGAGTTATGAGTTATAAGTTATGCGTAATGCGTTATGCGATATGCGTTATGCATTATGCTTTATCCGTTATGCGTTATGCGTTATGCTTTATGCGTTATGCGTTATGCGTTATGCGTTATGCGTTATGCGTTATGCGTTATTCGTTATGAGTAATGAGTTATAAGTTATGCGTTATGCGTAATGCGTTATGCGTTATGCGTTATGCGTTATGCTTTATGCGTTATGAGTTATGCGTTATGCGTTATGCGTTATGCGTTATGCGTTATGCGTTATGCGTTATGCGTTATGCGTTATGCGTTATGCGTTAGCGTTATGCGTTATGCGTTATGCTTTATGCGTTATGCGTTACTCCTTATGAGTTATGAGTTATACGTTATGCGTAATGCGTTATGCGTTATGCGTTATGCTTTATGCGTTATGCGTTATGCGTTATGCGTTATGCGTTATGCGTTATGCGTTATGCGTTATGCGTTATGCGTGATCCGTTATGCGTTATGCGTTATGCGTTATGCGTTATGCGTTATGCGTGATCCGACATGCGTTATCCATTTTGCGTTATGCGTTATTCGTTATGAGTTATGAGTTATGCGTTGTGCGTTATACGTTTGCGTTATGCGTTATGCGTTATGCGTGATCCGACATGCGTTATCCATTTTGCGTTATGCGTTATTCGTTATGAGTTATGAGTTATGCGTTGTGCGTTATACGTTTGCGTTATGCGTTATGCGTTATGCGTTATGCGTTATGCGTTATGCGTTATGCGTCATGCGTTATGCGTTATGCGTTATGCGTTATGCGTTATGCGTTATGCGTTATGCGTTATGCGTTATGCGTTATGCGTTATGCGTTATGCGTTATGCATTATGCTTTATCCGTTATGCGTTATGCGTTATGCTTTATGCGTTATGCGTTTTGCGTTATGCGTTATGCGTTATGCGTTATGCGTTATACGTTATGCGTTATGCGTTATGCGTCATGCGTTATGCGTTATGCGTTATGCGTTATGCGTTATGCGTTATGCGTTATGCGTTATGCGTTATGCGTTATGCGTTATGCGTTATGCGTTATGCGTTATGCGTTATGCGTTAGGGGTTATGCGTTATGCGTTATGCGTTAGGCGTTATGCGTTATGCGTTATGCGTTATGAGTTATACGTTATGCGTTATGCGTTAGGGGTTATGCGTTATGCGTTATGCGTTATGCTTTATGCGTTATGCATTATGCGTTATGCGTTATGCGATATGCGTTATCCGTTATGCGTTATGCGTTATGCGTTATTCGTTATCAGTAATGAGTTATAAGTTATGCGTTATGCGTTATGCTTTATGCGTTATGCGTTATGCGTTATGCGTTATGCGTTATGCGTTATGCGTTATGCGTTATGCGTTATGCGTTTTGCGTTATGCGTTATGCGTTATGCGTTATGCATTGTGCGTTATACGTTTGCGTTATGCGTTATGCGTTATGCGTTATGCTTTATGCGTTATGCATTATGCGTTATGCGTTATGCGTTATGCGATATGCGTTATGCGTTATGCGTTATTCGTTATGAGTAATGCGTTATAAGTTATGCGTTATGCGTTATGCTTTATGCATTATGCGTTATGCGTTATGCGTTATGCGTTATGCGTTATGCGTTATGCGTTATGCTTTATGCGTTATGCGTTACTCCTTATGAGTTATGAGTTATAAGTTATGCGTAATGCGTTATGCGTTATGCGTTATGCTTTATGCGTTATGCGTTATGCGTTATGCGTTATGCGTTAAGCGTTATGCGTTATGCGTTATGCGTTATGCGTTATGCGTTATGCCTTATGCGTTATGCGTTATTCGTTATGAGTAATGAGTTATAAGTTATGCGTTATGCGTTATGCGTTATGCGTTATGCGTTATGCGTTATGCGTGATCCGTTATGCGTTATGCGTTATGCGTTATGCGTTATGCGATATGCGTTATGCGTTATGCGTTATGCGTTATGCGTTATGCGTTATGCGTTATGCGTTGTGCGTTATACGTTTGCGTTATGCGTTATGCGTTATGCGTTATGCTTTATGCGTTATGCATTATGCGTTATGCGTTATGCGTTATGCGATATGCGTTATGCGTTATGCGTTATTCGTTATGAGTAATGCGTTATAAGTTATGCGTTATGCGTTATGCTTTATGCATTATGCGTTATGCGTTATGCGTTATGCGTTATGCGTTATGCGTTATGCGTTATGCTTTATGCGTTATGCGTTACTCCTTATGAGTTATGAGTTATAAGTTATGCGTAATGCGTTATGCGTTATGCGTTATGCTTTATGCGTTATGCGTTATGCGTTATGCGTTATGCGTTATGCGTTATGCGTTATGCGTTATGCGTTATGCCTTATGCGTTATGCGTTATTCGTTATGAGTAATGAGTTATAAGTTATGCGTTATGCGTTATGCGTTATGCGTTATGCGTTATGCGTTATTCGTTATGAGTAATGAGTTATAAGTTATGCGTTATGCGTAATGCGTTATGCGTTATGCGTTATGCGTTATGCGTTATGCTTTATGCGTTATGCGTTATGCGTTATGCTTTATGCGTTATTCGTTATGCGTTATGCGTTATGCGTTATGCGTTATGCGTTATGCGTTATGCGTTATGCGTTATGCGTTATGCGTTATGCGTTATGCGTGATCCGACATGCGTTATGCATTTTGCGTTATGCGTTATTCGTTATGAGTTATGAGTTATAAGTTATGCGTAATGCGTTATGCGTTATGCATTATGCTTTATCCGTTATGCGTTATGCGTTATGCTTTATGCGTTATGCGTTATGAGTTATGCGTTATACGTTATGCGTTATGCGTTATGCGTGATCCGTTATGTGTTAGGCGATATACGTTTTGCGGTATTCGTTATGCGTTATGATTTATGCTTTATGCGTTATGCGTTATGCGTGATCCGACATGCGTTATGCATTATGCGTTATGCGTTATTCGTTATGAGTTATGAGTTATAAGTTATGCGTAATGCGTTATGCGTTATGCGTTATGCATTATGCTTTATCCGTTATGCGTTATGCGTTATGCTTTATGCGTTATGCGTTATGCGTTATGCGTTATGCGTTATGCGTTATGCGTTATTCGTTATGAGTAATGAGTTATAAGTTATGCGTTATGCGTAATGCGTTATGCGTTATGCGTTATGCGTTATGCTTTATGCGTTATGAGTTATGCGTTATGCTTTATGCGTTATTCGTTATGCGTTATGCGTTATGCGTTATGCGTTATGCGTTATGCGTTATGCGCTATGCGTTATGCATTATGCGTTATGCGTTATGCGTTATGCGTTAAGCGTTATGCGTTATGCGTTATGCATTATGCTTTATCCGTTATGCGTTAAGCGTTATGCGTTATGCGTTATGCGCTATGCGTTATGCATTATGCGTTATGCGTTATGCGTTTTGCGTTATGCGTTATGCGTTATGCATTGTGCGTTATACGTTTGCGTTATGCGTTATGCGTTATGCGTTATGCTTTATGCGTTATGCATTATGCGTTATGCGTTATGCGTTATGCGATATGCGTTATGCGTTATGCGTTATTCGTTATGAGTAATGCGTTATAAGTTATGCGTTATGCGTTATGCTTTATGCATTATGCGTTATGCGTTATGCGTTATGCGTTATGCGTTATGCGTTATGCGTTATGCTTTATGCGTTATGCGTTACTCCTTATGAGTTATGAGTTATAAGTTATGCGTAATGCGTTATGCGTTATGCGTTATGCTTTATGCGTTATGCGTTATGCGTTATGCGTTATGCGTTATGCGTTATGCGTTATGCGTTATGCGTTATGCGTTATGCGTTATGCGTTATGCGTTATGCCTTATGCGTTATGCGTTATTCGTTATGAGCAATGAGTTATAAGTTATGCGTTATGCGTTATGCGTTATGCGTTATGCGTTATGCATTATGCTTTATCCGTTATGCGTTATGCGTTATGCTTTATGCGTTATGCGTTATGCGTTATGCGTTATGCGTTATGCGTTATGCGTTATTCGTTATGAGTAATGAGTTATAAGTTATGCGTTATGCGTAATGCCTTATGCGTTATGCGTTATGCGTTATGCTTTATGCGTTATGAGTTATGCGTTATGCTTTATGCGTTATTCGTTATGCGTTATGCGTTATGCGTTATGCGTTATGCGTTATGCGTTATGCGTTATGCGTTATGCATTATGCGTTATGCGTTATGCGTTATGCGTTAAGCGTTATGCGTTATGCGTTATGCATTATGCTTTATCCGTTATGCGTTAAGCGTTATGCGTTATGCGTTATGCGCTATGCGTTATGCATTATGCGTTATGCGTTATGCGTTTTGCGTTATGCGTTATGCGTTATGCATTGTGCGTTATACGTTTGCGTTATGCGTTATGCGTTATGCGTTATGCTTTATGCGTTATGCATTATGCGTTATGCGTTATGCGTTATGCGATATGCGTTATGCGTTATGCGTTATTCGTTATGAGTAATGCGTTATAAGTTATGCGTTATGCGTTATGCTTTATGCATTATGCGTTATGCGTTATGCGTTATGCGTTATGCGTTATGCGTTATGCGTTATGCTTTATGCGTTATGCGTTACTCCTTATGAGTTATGAGTTATAAGTTATGCGTAATGCGTTATGCGTTATGCGTTATGCTTTATGCGTTATGCGTTATGCGTTATGCGTTATGCGTTATGCGTTATGCGTTACGCGTTATGCGTTATGCGTTATGCCTTATGCGTTATGCGTTATTCGTTATGAGCAATGAGTTATAAGTTATGCGTTATGCGTTATGCGTTATGCGTTATGCGTTATGCGTGATCCGTTATGCGTTATGCGTTATGCGTTATGCGTTATGCGTTATGCGTTATGCGTTATGCGTTATGCGTTATGCGTTATGCGTTATGCGTTATGCGTTATGCGTTGTGCGTTATACGTTTGCGTTATGCGTTATGCGTTATGCGTTATGCTTTATGCGTTATGCATTATGCGTTATGCGTTATGCGTTATGCGATATGCGTTATGCGTTATGCGTTATTCGTTATGAGTAATGCGTTATAAGTTATGCGTTATGCGTTATGCGTTATGCATTATGCGTTATGCGTTATGCGTTATGCGTTATGCGTTATGCGTTATGCGTTATGCTTTATGCGTTATGCGTTACTCCTTATGAGTTATGAGTTATAAGTTATGCGTAATGCGTTATGCGTTATGCGTTATGCTTTATGCGTTATGCGGTATGCGTTATGCGTTATGCGTTATGCGTTATGCGTTATGCGTTATGCGTTATGCGTTATGCGTTATGCGTTATGCGTTATGCCTTATGCGTTATGCGTTATTCGTTATGAGTAATGAGTTATAAGTTATGCGTTATGCGTTATGCGTTATGCGTTATGCGTTATGCGTTATTCGTTATGAGTAATGAGTTATAAGTTATGCGTTATGCGTAATGCGTAATGCGTTATGCGTTATGCGTTATGCGTTATGCGTTATGCTTTATGCGTTATGCGTTATGCGTTATGCTTTATGCGTTATTCGTTATGCGTTATGCGTTATGCGTTATGCGTTATGCGTTATGCGTTATGCGTTATGCGTTATGCGTTATGCGTTATGCGTTATGCGTTATGCGTGATCCGACATGCGTTATGCATTTTGCGTTATGCGTTATTCGTTATGAGTTATGAGTTATAAGTTATGCGTAATGCGTTATGCGTTATGCATTATGCTTTATCCGTTATGCGTTATGCGTTATGCTTTATGCGTTATGCGTTATGAGTTATGCGTTATACGTTATGCGTTATGCGTTATGCGTGATCCGTTATGTGTTAGGCGATATACGTTTTGCGGTATTCGTTATGCGTTATGATTTATGCTTTATGCGTTATGCGTTATGCGTGATCCGACATGCGTTATGCATTATGCGTTATGCGTTATTCGTTATGAGTTATGAGTTATAAGTTATGCGTAATGCGTTATGCGTTATGCGTTATGCATTATGCTTTATCCGTTATGCGTTATGCGTTATGCTTTATGCGTTATGCGTTATGCGTTATGCGTTATGCGTTATGCGTTATGCGTTATTCGTTATGAGTAATGTGTTATAAGTTATGCGTTATGCGTAATGCGTTATGCGTTATGCGTTATGCGTTATGCTTTATGCGTTATGAGTTATGCGTTATGCTTTATGCGTTATTCGTTATGCGTTATGCGTTATGCGTTATGCGTTATGCGTTATGCGTTATGCGTTATGCGCTATGCGTTATGCATTATGCGTTATGCGTTATGCGTTATGCGTTAAGCGTTATGCGTTATGCGTTATGCATTATGCTTTATCCGTTATGCGTTATGCGTTATGCGTTATGCGTTATGCGCTATGCGTTATGCATTATGCGTTATGCGTTATGCGTTATGCGTTAAGCGTTATGCGTTATGCGTTATGCATTATGCTTTATCCGTTATGCGTTATGCTTTATGCGTTATGCGTTATGCGTTATGCGTTATGCGATATGCGTTATGCGTTATGCGTTATTCGTTATGAGTAATGAGTTATAAGTTATGCGTTATGCGTAATGCGTTATGCGTTATGAATTATGCGTTATGCTTTATGCGTTATGCGTTATGCGTTATGAGTAATGAGTTATAAGTTATGCGTTATGCGTTATGCTTTATGCGTTATGCGTTATGCGTTATGCGTTATGCTTTATGCGTTATGCGTTACTCCTTATGAGTTATGAGTTATAAGTTATGCGTAATGCGGTATGCGTTATACGTTATACGTTATGCATTATGCGTTATGCGTTATGCGTTATGCGTTATGCGTTATGCGTTGTGCGTTATGCGTTATGCGTTATGCGCTATGCGTTATGCATTATGCGTTATGCGTTATGCGTTATGCGTTAAGCGTTATGCGTTTTGCTTTATTCGTTATGCGTTGTGCATTATGCGTTATGCGTTATGTGTTATGCTTTATGCGTTATGCGTTATGCGTTACGCTTTATGCGTTATGCATTATGCGTTATGCGTTATGCGTTATGCGTTATGCGTTATGCGTTATGCGTTATGCGTTATGCGTTGTGCGTTATGCGTTATGCGTTATGCGTTATGCGTTATGCGTTATGCGTTATGCGTTATGCGTTATGCGTTATGCGTTATGCGTTATGCTTTATGCGTTATGCGTTATGCGTTATGCGTTATGCGTTATACGGTATGCGTTATGCGTTATGCGTTATGCGTTATGCGTTATGCGTTATGCGTTATGCGTTATGCGTTATGCGTTATGCGTTATGCGTTATGCGTTATGCGTTATGCGTTATGCGTTATGCGTTATGCTTTATGCGTTATGCGTTATGCGTTATGCGTTATGCTTTATGCGTTATGCGTTACTCCTTATGAGTTATGAGATATAAGTTATGCGTAATGCGTTATGCGTTATGCGTTATGCATTATTCTTTATCCGTTATGCGTTATGCGTTATGCTTTATGCGTTATACGTTATGCGTTATGAGTAATGAGTTATAAGTTATGCGTTATGCGTTATTCGATATGAGTAATGAGTTATAAGTTATGCGTTATGCGTTATGCTTTATGCGTTATGCGTTATGCGTTATGCGTTATGCTTTATGCGTTATGCGTTACTCCTTATGAGTTATGAGTTATAAGTTATGCGTAATGCGGTATGCGTTATACGTTATACGTTATGCATTATGCGTTATGCGTTATGCGTTATGCGTTATGCGTTATGCGTTATGCGTTATGCGTTATGCGTTATGCGTTATGCGCTATGCGTTATGCATTATGCGTTATGCGTTATGCGTTATGCGTTAAGCGTTATGCGTTTTGCTTTATTCGTTATGCGTTGTGCATTATGCGTTATGCGTTATGTGTTATGCTTTATGCGTTATGCGTTATGCGTTACGCTTTATGCGTTATGCATTATGCGTTATGCGTTATGCGTTATGCATTATGCGTTATGCGTTATGCGTGATCCGTTATGCGTTAAGCGTTATGCGTTTTGTTGTATTCGTAATGCGTTGTGCATTATGCGTTATGCGTTATGTGTTATGCGTTATGCGTTATGCGTTATACGTTATGCGTTATGCGTTATGCGTGATCCGTTATGTGTTAGGCGATATACGTTTTGCGGTATTCGTTATGCGTTATGCGTTATGCGTTATCCGTTGTTCGTTATGCGTTATGCGTTGTGCGTTATACGTTTGCGTTATGCGTTATGCGTTATACGGTATGCGTTATGCGTTATGCGTTATTCGTTATGAGTAATGAGTTATAAGTTATGCGTTATGCGTTATGCTTTATGCGTTATGCGTTAGGGGTTATGCGTTATGCGTTATGCGTTAGGCGTTATGCGTTATGCGTTATGCGTTATGCGTTATGAGTTATGCGTTACTCCTTATGAGTTATGAGTTATAAGTTATGCGTAATGCGTTATGCGTTATGCGTTATGCTTTATGCGTTATGCGTTATGCGTTATGCGTTATGCGTTATGCGTTATGCGTTATGCGTTATGCGTTATGCGTTATGCCTTATGCGTTATGCGTTATTCGTTATGAGTAATGAGTTATAAGTTATGCGTTATGCGTTATGCGTTATGCGTTATGCATTATGCTTTATCCGTTATGCGTTATGCGTTATGCTTTATGCGTTATGCGTTATGCGTTATGCGTTATGCGTTATGCGTTATGCGTTATTCGTTATGAGTAATGAGTTATAAGTTATGCGTTATGCGTAATGCGTTATGCGTTATGCGTTATGCGTTATGCGTTATGCGTTATGCATTATGCGTTATGCGTTATTCGTTATGAGTTATGAGTTATAAGTTATGCGTAATGCGTTATGCGTTATGCGTTATGCATTATGCTTTATCCGTTATGCGTTATGCGTTATGCTTTATGCGTTATGCGTTATGCGTTATGCGTTATGCGTTATGCGTTATGCGTTATTCGTTATGAGTAATGAGTTATAAGTTATGCGTTATGCGTAATGCGTTGTGCGTTATGCGTTATGCGTTATGCTTTATGCGTTATGAGTTATGCGTTATGCTTTATGCGTTATTCGTTATGCGTTATGCGTTATGCGTTATGCGTTATGCGTTATGCGTTATGCGCTATGCGTTATGCATTATGCGTTATGCGTTATGCGTTATGCGTTAAGCGTTAAGCGTTATGCGTTATGCGTTATGCATTATGCTTTATCCGTTATGCGTTATGCGTTATGCGTTATGCGTTATGCGCTATGCGTTATGCATTATGCGTTATGCGTTATGCGTTATGCGTTAAGCGTTATGCGTTATGCGTTATGCATTATGCTTTATCCGTTATGCGTTATGCGTTATGCTTTATGCGTTATGCGTTATGCGTTATGCGTTATGCGATATGCGTTATGCGTTATGCGTTATTCGTTATGAGTAATGAGTTATAAGTTATGCGTTATGCGTAATGCGTTATGCGTTATGAATTATGCGTTATGCTTTATGCGTTATGCGTTATGCGTTATGAGTAATGAGTTATAAGTTATGCGTTATGCGTTATGCTTTATGCGTTATGCGTTATGCGTTATGCGTTATGCTTTATGCGTTATGCGTTACTCCTTATGAGTTATGAGTTATAAGTTATGCGTAATGCGGTATGCGTTATACGTTATACGTTATGCATTATGCGTTATGCGTTATGCGTTATGCGTTATGCGTTATGCGTTGTGCGTTATGCGTTGTGCGTTATGCGTTATGCGTTATGCGTTATGCGTTATGCGTTATGCGTTATGCGTTATGCGTTATGCGTTATGCGTTATGCTTTATGCGTTATGCGTTATGCGTTATGCGTTATGCGTTATACGGTATGCGTTATGCGTTATGCGTTATGCGTTATGCGTTATGCGTTATGCGTTATGCGTTATGCGTTATGCGTTATGCCTTATGCGTTATGCGTTATGCGTTATGCGTTATGCGTTATGCGTTATGCTTTATGCGTTATGCGTTATGCGTTATGCGTTATGCTTTATGCGTTATGCGTTACTCCTTATGAGTTATGAGATATAAGTTATGCGTAATGCGTTATGCGTTATGCGTTATGCATTATTCTTTATCCGTTATGCGTTATGCGTTATGCTTTATGCGTTATACGTTATGCGTTATGAGTAATGAGTTATAAGTTATGCGTTATGCGTTATTCGTTATGAGTAATGAGTTATAAGTTATGCGTTATGCGTTATGCTTTATGCGTTATGCGTTATGCGTTATGCGTTATGCTTTATGCGTTATGCGTTACTCCTTATGAGTTATGAGTTATAAGTTATGCGTAATGCGGTATGCGTTATACGTTATACGTTATGCATTATGCGTTATGCGTTATGCGTTATGCGTTATGCGTTATGCGTTATGCGTTATGCGTTATGCGTTATGCGTTATGCGCTATGCGTTATGCATTATGCGTTATGCGTTATGCGTTATGCGTTAAGCGTTATGCGTTTTGCTTTATTCGTTATGCGTTGTGCATTATGCGTTATGCGTTATGTGTTATGCTTTATGCGTTATGCGTTATGCGTTACGCTTTATGCGTTATGCATTATGCGTTATGCGTTATGCGTTATGCATTATGCGTTATGCGTTATGCGTGATCCGTTATGAGTTAAGCGTTATGCGTTTTGTTGTATTCGTAATGCGTTGTGCATTATGCGTTATGCGTTATGTGTTATGCGTTATGCGTTATGCGTTATACGTTATGCGTTATGCGTTATGCGTGATCCGTTATGTGTTAGGCGATATACGTTTTGCGGTATTCGTTATGCGTTATGCGTTATGCGTTATCCGTTGTTCGTTATGCGTTATGCGTTGTGCGTTATACGTTTGCGTTATGCGTTATGCGTTATACGGTATGCGTTATGCGTTATGCGTTATTCGTTATGAGTAATGAGTTATAAGTTATGCGTTATGCGTTATGCTTTATGCGTTATGCGTTAGGGGTTATGCGTTATGCGTTATGCGTTAGGCGTTATGCGTTATGCGTTATGCGTTATGCGTTATGAGTTATGCGTTACTCCTTATGAGTTATGAGTTATAAGTTATGCGTAATGCGTTATGCGTTATGCGTTATGCGTTATGCGTTATGCGTTATGCGTTATGCGTTATGCGTTATGCGTTATGCGTTATGCCTTATGCGTTATGCGTTATTCGTTATGAGTAATGAGTTATAAGTTATGCGTTATGCGTTATGCGTTATGCGTTATGCGTTATTCGTTATGAGTAATGAGTTATAAGTTATGCGTTATGCGTAATGCGTTATGCGTTATGCGTTATGCGTTATGCGTTATGCTTTATGCGTTATGCGTTATGCGTTATGCTTTATGCGTTATTCGTTATGCGTTATGCGTTATGCGTTATGCGTTATGCGTTATGCGTTATGCGTTATGCGTTATGCGTTATGCGTTATGCGTTATGCGTGATCCGACATGCGTTATGCATTTTGCGTTATGCGTTATTCGTTATGAGTTATGAGTTATAAGTTATGCGTAATGCGTTATGCGTTATGCATTATGCTTTATCCGTTATGCGTTATGCGTTATGCTTTATGCGTTATGCGTTATGAGTTATGCGTTATACGTTATGCGTTATGCGTTATGCGTGATCCGTTATGTGTTAGGCGATATACGTTTTGCGGTATTCGTTATGCGTTATGATTTATGCTTTATGCGTTATGCGTTATGCGTGATCCGACATGCGTTATGCATTATGCGTTATGCGTTATTCGTTATGAGTTATGAGTTATAAGTTATGCGTAATGCGTTATGCGTTATGCGTTATGCATTATGCTTTATCCGTTATGCGTTATGCGTTATGCTTTATGCGTTATGCGTTATGCGTTATGCGTTATGCGTTATGCGTTATTCGTTATGAGTAATGAGTTATAAGTTATGCGTTATGCGTAATGCGTTATGCGTTATGCGTTATGCGTTATGCTTTATGCGTTATGAGTTATGCGTTATGCTTTATGCGTTATTCGTTATGCGTTATGCGTTATGCGTTATGCGTTATGCGTTATGCGTTATGCGCTATGCGTTATGCGTTATGCGTTATGCGTTAAGCGTTATGCGTTATGCGTTATGCGTTATGCATTATGCTTTATCCGTTATGCGTTATGCGTTATGCGTTATGCGTTATGCGCTATGCGTTATGCATTATGCGTTATGCGTTATGCGTTTTGCGTTATGCGTTATGCGTTATGCATTGTGCGTTATACGTTTGCGTTATGCGTTATGCGTTATGCGTTATGCTTTATGCGTTATGCATTATGCGTTATGCGTTATGCGTTATGCGATATGCGTTATGCGTTATGCGTTATTCGTTATGAGTAATGCGTTATAAGTTATGCGTTATGCGTTATGCTTTATGCATTATGCGTTATGCGTTATGCGTTATGCGTTATGCGTTATGCGTTATGCGTTATGCTTTATGCGTTATGCGTTACTCCTTATGAGTTATGAGTTATAAGTTATGCGTAATGCGTTATGCGTTATGCGTTATGCTTTATGCGTTATGCGTTATGCGTTATGCGTTATGCGTTATGCGTTATGCGTTATGCGTTATGCGTTATGCGTTATGCGTTATGCGTTATGCCTTATGCGTTATGCGTTATTCGTTATGAGCAATGAGTTATAAGTTATGCGTTATGCGTTATGCGTTATGCGTTATGCGTTATGCGTGATCCGTTATGCGTTATGCGTTATGCGTTATGCGTTATGCGTTATGCGTTATGCGTTATGCGTTATGCGTTATGCGTTATGCGTTATGCGTTGTGCGTTATACGTTTGCGTTATGCGTTATGCGTTATGCGTTATGCTTTATGCGTTATGCATTATACGTTATGCGTTATGCGTTATGCGATATGCGTTATGCGTTATGCGTTATTCGTTATGAGTAATGCGTTATAAGTTATGCGTTATGCGTTATGCTTTATGCATTATGCGTTATGCGTTATGCGTTATGCGTTATGCGTTATGCTTTATGCGTTATGCGTTACTCCTTATGAGTTATGAGTTATAAGTTATGCGTAATGGGTTATGCGTTATGCGTTATGCTTTATGCGTTATGCGTTATGCGTTATGCGTTATGCGTTATGCGTTATGCGTTATGCGTTATGCGTTATGCGTTATGCGTTATGCGTTATGCCTTATGCGTTATGCGTTATTCGTTATGAATAATGAGTTATAAGTTATGCGTTATGCGTTATGCGTTATGCGTTATGCGTTATGCGTTATTCGTTATGAGTAATGAGTTATAAGTTATGCGTTATGCGTAATGCGTTATGCGTTATGCGTTATGCGTTATGCGTTATGCTTTATGCGTTATGCGTTATGCGTTATGCTTTATGCGTTATTCGTTATGCGTTATGCGTTATGCGTTATGCGTTATGCGTTATGCGTTATGCGTTATGAGTTATGCGTTATGCGTTATGCGTGATCCGACATGCGTTATGCATTTTGCGTTATGCTTTATTCGTTATGAGTTATGAGTTATAAGTTATGCGTAATGCGTTATGCGTTATGCATTATGCTTTATCCGTTATGCGTTATGCGTTATGCTTTATGCGTTATGCGTTATGAGTTATGCGTTATACGTTATGCGTTATGCGTTATGCGTGATCCGTTATGTGTTAGGCGATATACGTTTTGCGGTATTCGTAATGCGTTATGATTTATGCTTTATGCGTTATGCGTTATGCGTGATCCGACATGCGTTATGCATTATGCGTTATGCGTTATTCGTTATGAGTTATGAGTTATAAGTTATGCGTAATGCGTTATGCGTTATGCGTTATGCGTTATGCTTTATCCGTTATGCGTTATGCGTTATGCTTTATGCGTTATGCGTTATGCGTTATGCGTTATGCGTTATGCGTTATGCGTTATTCGTTATGAGTAATGAGTTATAAGTTATGCGTTATGCGTAATGCGTTATGCGTTATGCGTTATGCGTTATGCTTTATGCGTTATGAGTTATGCGTTATGCTTTATGCGTTATTCGTTATGCGTTATGCGTTATGCGTTATGCGTTATGCGTTATGCGTTATGCGCTATGCGTTATGCATTATGCGTTATGCGTTATGCGTTATGCGTTAAGCGTTATGCGTTATGCGTTATGCATTATGCTTTATCCGTTATGCGTTATGCGTTATGCGTTATGCGTTATGCGCTATGCGTTATGCATTATGCGTTATGCGTTATGCGTTATGCGTTAAGCGTTATGCGTTATGCGTTATGCATTATGCTTTATCCGTTATGCGTTATGCGTTATGCTTTATGCGTTATGCGTTATGCGTTATGCGTTATGCGATATGCGTTATGCGTTATGCGTTATTCGTTATGAGTAATGAGTTATAAGTTATGCGTTATGCGTAATGCGTTATGCGTTATGAATTATGCGTTATGCTTTATGCGTTATGCGTTATGTGTTATGAGTAATGAGTTATAAGTTATGCGTTATGCGTTATGCTTTATGCGTTATGCGTTATGCGTTATGCGTTATGCTTTATGCGTTATGCGTTACTCCTTATGAGTTATGAGTTATAAGTTATGCGTAATGCGGTATGCGTTATACGTTATACGTTATGCATTATGCGTTATGCGTTATGCGTTATGCGTTATGCGTTATGCGTTGTGCGTTATGCGTTATGCGTTATGCGCTATGCGTTATGCATTATGCGTTATGCGTTATGCATTATGCGTTATGCGTTATGCGTTATGCTTTATGCGTTATGCGTTATGCGTTATGCTTTATGCGTTATGCGTTACTCCTTATGAGTTATGAGTTATAAGTTATGCGTAATGCGTTATGCGTTATGCGTTATGCTTTATGCGTTATGCGTTATGCGTTATGCGTTATGCGTTATGCGTTATGCGTTATGCGTTATGCGTTATGCGTTATGCGTTATGCGTTATGCGTTATGCGTTATGCGTTATTCGTTATGAGCAATGAGTTATAAGTTATGCGTTATGCGTTATGCGTTATGCGTTATGCGTTATGCGTGATCCGTTATGCGTTATGCGTTATGCGTTATGCGTTATGCGTTATGCGTTATGCGTTATGCGTTATGCGTTATGCGTTATGCGTTATGCGTTATGCGTTGTGCGTTATACGTTTGCGTTATGCGTTATGCGTTATGCGTTATGCTTTATGCGTTATGCATTATACGTTATGCGTTATGCGTTATGCGATATGCGTTATGCGTTATGCGTTATTCGTTATGAGTAATGCGTTATAAGTTATGCGTTATGCGTTATGCTTTATGCATTATGCGTTATGCGTTATGCGTTATGCGTTATGCGTTATGCGTTATGCTTTATGCGTTATGCGTTACTCCTTATGAGTTATGAGTTATAAGTTATGCGTAATGCGTTATGCGTTATGCGTTATGCTTTATGCGTTATGCGTTATGCGTTATGCGTTATGCGTTATGCGTTATGCGTTATGCGTAATGCGTTATGCGTTATGAATTATGCGTTATGCTTTATGCGTTATGCGTTATGTGTTATGAGTAATGAGTTATAAGTTATGCGTTATGCGTTATGCTTTATGCGTTATGCGTTATGCGTTATGCGTTATGCTTTATGCGTTATGCGTTACTCCTTATGAGTTATGAGTTATAAGTTATGCGTAATGCGGTATGCGTTATACGTTATACGTTATGCATTATGCGTTATGCGTTATGCGTTATGCGTTATGCGTTATGCGTTGTGCGTTATGCGTTATGCGTTATGCGCTATGCGTTATGCATTATGCGTTATGCGTTATGCATTATGCGTTATGCGTTATGCGTTATGCTTTATGCGTTATGCGTTATGCGTTATGCTTTATGCGTTATGCGTTACTCCTTATGAGTTATGAGTTATAAGTTATGCGTAATGCGTTATGCGTTATGCGTTATGCTTTATGCGTTATGCGTTATGCGTTATGCGTTATGCGTTATGCGTTATGCGTTATGCGTTATGCGTTATGCGTTATGCGTTATGCGTTATGCGTTATGCGTTATGCGTTATTCGTTATGAGCAATGAGTTATAAGTTATGCGTTATGCGTTATGCGTTATGCGTTATGCGTTATGCGTGATCCGTTATGCGTTATGCGTTATGCGTTATGCGTTATGCGTTATGCGTTATGCGTTATGCGTTATGCGTTATGCGTTATGCGTTATGCGTTATGCGTTATGCGTTGTGCGTTATACGTTTGCGTTATGCGTTATGCGTTATGCGTTATGCTTTATGCGTTATGCATTATACGTTATGCGTTATGCGTTATGCGATATGCGTTATGCGTTATGCGTTATTCGTTATGAGTAATGCGTTATAAGTTATGCGTTATGCGTTATGCTTTATGCATTATGCGTTATGCGTTATGCGTTATGCGTTATGCGTTATGCGTTATGCTTTATGCGTTATGCGTTACTCCTTATGAGTTATGAGTTATAAGTTATGCGTAATGCGTTATGCGTTATGCGTTATGCTTTATGCGTTATGCGTTATGCGTTATGCGTTATGCGTTATGCGTTATGCGTTATGCGTTATGCGTTATGCGTTATGCGTTATGCGTTATGCGTTATGCGTTATGCCTTATGCGTTATGCGTTATTCGTTATGAGTAATGAGTTATAAGTTATGCGTTATGCGTTATGCGTTATGCGTTATGCGTTATGCGTTATTCGTTATGAGTAATGAGTTATAAGTTATGCGTTATGCGTAATGCGTTATGCGTTATGCGTTATGCGTTATGCGTTATGCTTTATGCGTTATGCGTTATGCGTTATGCTTTATGCGTTATTCGTTATGCGTTATGCGTTATGCGTTATGCGTTATGCGTTATGCGTTATGCGTTATGCGTTATGCGTTATGCGTTATGCGTGATCCGACATGCGTTATGCATTTTGCGTTATGCTTTATTCGTTATGAGTTATGAGTTATAAGTTATGCGTAATGCGTTATGCGTTATGCATTATGCTTTATCCGTTATGCGTTATGCGTTATGCTTTATGCGTTATGCGTTATGAGTTATGCGTTATACGTTATGCGTTATGCGTTATGCGTGATCCGTTATGTGTTAGGCGATATACGTTTTGCGGTATTCGTAATGCGTTATGATTTATGCTTTATGCGTTATGCGTTATGCGTGATCCGACATGCGTTATGCATTATGCGTTATGCGTTATTCGTTATGAGTTATGAGTTATAAGTTATGCGTAATGCGTTATGCGTTATGCGTTATGCATTATGCTTTATCCGTTATGCGTTATGCGTTATGCTTTATGCGTTATGCGTTATGCGTTATGCGTTATGCGTTATGCGTTATGCGTTATTCGTTATGAGTAATGAGTTATAAGTTATGCGTTATGCGTAATGCGTTATGCGTTATGCGTTATGCGTTATGCTTTATGCGTTATGAGTTATGCGTTATGCTTTATGCGTTATTCGTTATGCGTTATGCGTTATGCGTTATGCGTTATGCGTTATGCGTTATGCGCTATGCGTTATGCATTATGCGTTATGCGTTATGCGTTATGCGTTAAGCGTTATGCGTTATGCGTTATGCATTATGCTTTATCCGTTATGCGTTATGCGTTATGCGTTATGCGTTATGCGCTATGCGTTATGCATTATGCGTTATGCGTTATGCGTTATGCGTTATGCGTTATGCGTTATGCGTTATGCATTATGCTTTATCCGTTATGCGTTATGCGTTATGCTTTATGCGTTATGCGTTATGCGTTATGCGTTATGCGATATGCGTTATGCGTTATGCGTTATTCGTTATGAGTAATGAGTTATAAGTTATGCGTTATGCGTAATGCGTTATGCGTTATGAGTTATGCGTTATGCTTTATGCGTTATGCGTTATGCGTTATGAGTAATGAGTTATAAGTTATGCGTTATGCGTTATGCTTTATGCGTTATGCGTTATGCGTTATGCGTTATGCTTTATGCGTTATGCGTTACTCCTTATGAGTTATGAGTTATAAGTTATGCGTAATGCGGTATGCGTTATACGTTATACGTTATGCATTATGCGTTATGCGTTATGCGTTATGCGTTATGCGTTATGCGTTGTGCGTTATGCGTTATGCGTTATGCGCTATGCGTTATGCATTATGCGTTATGCGTTATGCGTTATGCGTTAAGCGTTATGCGTTTTGCTTTATTCGTTATGCGTTGTGCATTATGCGTTATGCGTTATGCGTAATGCGTTATGCGTTATGCGTTATGCGTTACGCTTTATGCGTTATGCATTATGCGTTATGCGTTATGCGTTATGCGTTATGCGTTATGCGTTATGCGTTATGCGTTGTGCGTTATGCGTTATGCGTTATGCGTTATGCGTTATGCGTTATGCGTTATGCGTGATCCGACATGCGTTATGCATTTTGCGTTATGCGTTATTCGTTATGAGTTATGAGTTATAAGTTATGCGTAATGCGTTATGCGTTATGCATTATGCTTTATCCGTTATGCGTTATGCGTTATGCTTTATGCGTTATGCGTTATGAGTTATGCGTTATACGTTATGCGTTATGCGTTATGCGTTATGCGTTATGCGTTATGCGTTATGCGTTATGCGCTATGCGTTATGCATTATGCGTTATGCGTTATGCGTTATGCGTTAAGCGTTATGCGTTATGCGTTATGCATTATGCTTTATCCGTTATGCGTTATGCGTTATGCGTTATGCGTTATGCGCTATGCGTTATGCATTATGCGTTATGCGTTATGCGTTATGCGTTAAGCGTTATGCGTTATGCGTTATGCGTTATGCGTTATCCGTTATGCGTTATGCGTTATGCTTTATGCGTTATGCGTTATGCGTTATGCGTTATGCGATATGCGTTATGCGTTATGCGTTATTCGTTATGAGTAATGAGTTATAAGTTATGCGTTATGCGTAATGCGTTATGCGTTATGAATTATGCGTTATGCTTTATGCGTTATGCGTTATGCGTTATGAGTAATGAGTTATAAGTTATGCGTTATGCGTTATGCTTTATGCGTTATGCGTTATGCGTTATGCGTTATGCTTTATGCGTTATGCGTTACTCCTTATGAGTTATGAGTTATAAGTTATGCGTAATGCGGTATGCGTTATACGTTATACGTTATGCATTATGCGTTATGCGTTATGCGTTATGCGTTATGCGTTGTGCGTTATGCGTTATGCGTTATGCGCTATGCGTTATGCATTATGCGTTATGCGTTATGCGTTATGCGTTATGCGTTATGCGTTATGCGTTATGCGTTATGCGTAATGCGTTATGCGTTATGAATTATGCGTTATGCTTTATGCGTTATGCGTTATGTGTTATGAGTAATGAGTTATAAGTTATGCGTTATGCGTTATGCTTTATGCGTTATGCGTTATGCGTTATGCGTTATGCTTTATGCGTTATGCGTTACTCCTTATGAGTTATGAGTTATAAGTTATGCGTAATGCGGTATGCGTTATACGTTATACGTTATGCATTATGCGTTATGCGTTATGCGTTATGCGTTATGCGTTATGCGTTGTGCGTTATGCGTTATGCGTTATGCGCTATGCGTTATGCATTATGCGTTATGCGTTATGCATTATGCGTTATGCGTTATGCGTTATGCTTTATGCGTTATGCGTTATGCGTTATGCTTTATGCGTTATGCGTTACTCCTTATGAGTTATGAGTTATAAGTTATGCGTAATGCGTTATGCGTTATGCGTTATGCTTTATGCGTTATGCGTTATGCGTTATGCGTTATGCGTTATGCGTTATGCGTTATGCGTTATGCGTTATGCGTTATGCGTTATGCGTTATGCGTTATGCGTTATGCGTTATTCGTTATGAGCAATGAGTTATAAGTTATGCGTTATGCGTTATGCGTTATGCGTTATGCGTTATGCGTGATCCGTTATGCGTTATGCGTTATGCGTTATGCGTTATGCGTTATGCGTTATGCGTTATGCGTTATGCGTTATGCGTTATGCGTTATGCGTTATGCGTTATGCGTTGTGCGTTATACGTTTGCGTTATGCGTTATGCGTTATGCGTTATGCTTTATGCGTTATGCATTATACGTTATGCGTTATGCGTTATGCGATATGCGTTATGCGTTATGCGTTATTCGTTATGAGTAATGCGTTATAAGTTATGCGTTATGCGTTATGCTTTATGCATTATGCGTTATGCGTTATGCGTTATGCGTTATGCGTTATGCGTTATGCTTTATGCGTTATGCGTTACTCCTTATGAGTTATGAGTTATAAGTTATGCGTAATGCGTTATGCGTTATGCGTTATGCTTTATGCGTTATGCGTTATGCGTTATGCGTTATGCGTTATGCGTTATGCGTTATGCGTTATGCGTTATGCGTTATGCGTTATGCCTTATGCGTTATGCGTTATTCGTTATGAGTAATGAGTTATAAGTTATGCGTTATGCGTTATGCGTTATGCGTTATGCGTTATGCGTTATTCGTTATGAGTAATGAGTTATAAGTTATGCGTTATGCGTAATGCGTTATGCGTTATGCGTTATGCGTTATGCGTTATGCTTTATGCGTTATGCGTTATGCGTTATGCTTTATGCGTTATTCGTTATGCGTTATGCGTTATGCGTTATGCGTTATGCGTTATGCGTTATGCGTTATGCGTTATGCGTTATGCGTTATGCGTTATGCGTGATCCGACATGCGTTATGCATTTTGCGTTATGCTTTATTCGTTATGAGTTATGAGTTATAAGTTATGCGTAATGCGTTATGCGTTATGCATTATGCTTTATCCGTTATGCGTTATGCGTTATGCTTTATGCGTTATGCGTTATGAGTTATGCGTTATGCGTTATGCGTTATGCGTTATGCGTGATCCGTTATGTGTTAGGCGATATACGTTTTGCGGTATTCGTAATGCGTTATGATTTATGCTTTATGCGTTATGCGTTATGCGTGATCCGACATGCGTTATGCATTATGCGTTATGCGTTATTCGTTATGAGTTATGAGTTATAAGTTATGCGTAATGCGTTATGCGTTATGCGTTATGCATTATGCTTTATCCGTTATGCGTTATGCGTTATGCGTTATGCGTTATGCGTTATGCGTTATGCGTTATGCGTTATGCGTTATGCGTTATTCGTTATGAGTAATGAGTTATAAGTTATGCGTTATGCGTAATGCGTTATGCGTTATGCGTTATGCGTTATGCTTTATGCGTTATGAGTTATGCGTTATGCTTTATGCGTTATTCGTTATGCGTTATGCGTTATGCGTTATGCGTTATGCGTTATGCGTTATGCGCTATGCGTTATGCATTATGCGTTATGCGTTATGCGTTATGCGTTAAGCGTTATGCGTTATGCGTTATGCATTATGCTTTATCCGTTATGCGTTATGCGTTATGCGTTATGCGTTATGCGCTATAAGTTATGCATTATGCGTTATGCGTTATGCGTTATGCGTTAAGCGTTATGCGTTATGCGTTATGCATTATGCTTTATCCGTTATGCGTTATGCGTTATGCTTTATGCGTTATGCGTTATGCGTTATGCGTTATGCGATATGCGTTATGCGTTATGCGTTATTCGTTATGAGTAATGAGTTATAAGTTATGCGTTATGCGTAATGCGTTATGCGTTATGAATTATGCGTTATGCTTTATGCGTTATGCGTTATGCGTTATGAGTAATGAGTTATAAGTTATGCGTTATGCGTTATGCTTTATGCGTTATGCGTTATGCGTTATGCGTTATGCTTTATGCGTTATGCGTTACTCCTTATGAGTTATGAGTTATAAGTTATGCGTAATGCGGTATGCGTTATACGTTATACGTTATGCATTATGCGTTATGCGTTATGCGTTATGCGTTATGCGTTATGCGTTGTGCGTTATGCGTTATGCGTTATGCGCTATGCGTTATGCATTATGCGTTATGCGTTATGCGTTATGCGTTAAGCGTTATGCGTTTTGCTTTATTCGTTATGCGTTGTGCATTATGCGTTATGCGTTATGCGTAATGCGTTATGCGTTATGCGTTACGCTTTATGCGTTATGCATTATGCGTTATGCGTTATGCGTTATGCGTTATGCGTTATGCGTTATGCGTTATGCGTTGTGCGTTATGCGTTATGCGTTATGCGTTATGCGTTATGCGTTATGCGTTATGCGTGATCCGACATGCGTTATGCATTTTGCGTTATGCGTTATTCGTTATGAGTTATGAGTTATAAGTTATGCGTAATGCGTTATGCGTTATGCATTATGCTTTATCCGTTATGCGTTATGCGTTATGCTTTATGCGTTATGCGTTATGAGTTATGCGTTATACGTTATGCGTTATGCGTTATGCGTTATGCGTTATGCGTTATGCGTTATGCGTTATGCGCTATGCGTTATGCATTATGCGTTATGCGTTATGCGTTATGCGTTAAGCGTTATGCGTTATGCGTTATGCATTATGCTTTATCCGTTATGCGTTATGCGTTATGCGTTATGCGTTATGCGCTATGCGTTATGCATTATGCGTTATGCGTTATGCGTTATGCGTTAAGCGTTATGCGTTATGCGTTATGCATTATGCTTTATCCGTTATGCGTTATGCGTTATGCTTTATGCGTTATGCGTTATGCGTTATGCGTTATGCGATATGCGTTATGCGTTATGCGTTATTCGTTATGAGTAATGAGTTATAAGTTATGCGTTATGCGTAATGCGTTATGCGTTATGAATTATGCGTTATGCTTTATGCGTTATGCGTTATGCGTTATGAGTAATGAGTTATAAGTTATGCGTTATGCGTTATGCTTTATGCGTTATGCGTTATGCGTTATGCGTTATGCTTTATGCGTTATGCGTTACTCCTTATGAGTTATGAGTTATAAGTTATGCGTAATGCGGTATGCGTTATACGTTATACGTTATGCATTATGCGTTATGCGTTATGCGTTATGCGTTATGCGTTGTGCGTTATGCGTTATGCGTTATGCGCTATGCGTTATGCATTATGCGTTATGCGTTATGCGTTATGCGTTAAGCGTTATGCGTTTTGCTTTATTCGTTATGCGTTGTGCATTATGCGTTATGCGTTATGTGTTATGCTTTATGCGTTATGCGTTATGCGTTACGCTTTATGCGTTATGCATTATGCGTTATGCGTTATGCGTTATGCGTTATGCGTTATGCGTTATGCGTTGTGCGTTATGCGTTATGCGTTATGCGTTATGCGTTATGCGTTATGCGTTATGCGTTATGCGTTATGCGTTATGCTTTATGCGTTATGCGTTATGCGTTATGCGTTATGCGTTATACGGTATGCGTTATGCGTTATGCGTTATGCGTTATGCGTTATGCGTTATGCGTTATGCGTTATGCGTTATGCGTTATGCGTTATGCGTTATGCGTTATGCGTTATGCGTTATGCGTTATGCGTTATGCTTTATGCGTTATGCGTTATGCGTTATGCGTTATGCTTTATGCGTTATGCGTTACTCCTTATGAGTTATGAGATATAAGTTATGCGTAATGCGTTATGCGTTATGCGTTATGCATTATTCTTTATCCGTTATGCGTTATGCGTTATGCTTTATGCGTTATACGTTATGCGTTATGAGTAATGAGTTATAAGTTATGCGTTATGCGTTATTCGTTATGAGTAATGAGTTATAAGTTATGCGTTATGCGTTATGCTTTATGCGTTATGCGTTATGCGTTATGCGTTATGCTTTATGCGTTATGCGTTACTCCTTATGAGTTATGAGTTATAAGTTATGCGTAATGCGGTATGCGTTATACGTTATACGTTATGCATTATGCGTTATGCGTTATGCGTTATGCGTTATGCGTTATGCGTTATGCGTTGTGCGTTATGCGTTATGCGTTATGCGCTATGCGTTATGCATTATGCGTTATGCGTTATGCGTTATGCGTTAAGCGTTATGCGTTTAGCTTTATTCGTTATGCGTTGTGCATTATGCGTTATGCGTTATGTGTTATGCTTTATGCGTTATGCGTTATGCGTTACGCTTTATGCGTTACGCTTTATGCGTTATGCATTATGCGTTATGCGTTATGCGTTATGCATTATGCGTTATGCGTTATGCGTGATCCGTTATGCGTTAAGCGTTATGCGTTTTGTTGTATTCGTAATGCGTTGTGCATTATGCGTTATGCATTATGTGTTATGCGTTATGCGTTATGCGTTATACGTTATGCGTTATGCGTTATGCGTGATCCGTTATGTGTTAGGCGATATACGTTTTGCGGTATTCGTTATGCGTTATGCGTTATGCGTTATCCGTTGTTCGTTATGCGTTATGCGTTGTGCGTTATACGTTTGCGTTATGCGTTATGCGTTATACGGTATGCGTTATGCGTTATGCGTTATTCGTTATGAGTAATGAGTTATAAGTTATGCGTTATGCGTTATGCTTTATGCGTTATGCGTTAGGGGTTATGCGTTATGCGTTATGCGTTAGGCGTTATGCGTTATGCGTTATGCGTTATGCGTTATGAGTTATACGTTATGCGTTATGCGTTAGGGGTTATGCGTTATGCGTTATGCGTTATGCTTTATGCGTTATGCATTATGCGTTATGCGTTATGCGATATGCGTTATCCGTTATGCGTTATGCGTTATGCGTTATTCGTTATGAGTAATGAGTTATAAGTTATGCGTTATGCGTTATGCTTTATGCGTTATGCGTTATGCGTTATGCGTTATGCGTTATGCGTTATGCGTTATGCGTTATGCGTTATGCGTTATGCGTTATGCGTTATTCGTTATGAGTAATGAGTTATAAGTTATGCGTTATGCGTTATGCTTTATGCGTTATGCGTTATGCGTTATGCGTTATGCGTTATGCGTTATGCGTTATGCGTTATGCGTTATGCGTTATGCGTTTTGCGTTATGCGTTATGCGTTATGCGTTGTGCGTTATACGTTTGCGTTATGCGTTATGCGTTATGCGTTATGCTTTATGCGTTATGCATTATGCGTTATGCGTTATGCGTTATGCTTTATGCATTATGCGTTATGCGTTATGCGTTATGCGTTATGCGTTATGCGTTATGCGTTAGCGTTATGCGTTATGCGTTATGCTTTATGCGTTATGCGTTACTCCTTATGAGTTATGAGTTATACGTTATGCGTAATGCGTTATGCGTTATGCGTTATGCTTTATGCGTTATGCGTTATGCGTTATGCGTTATGCGTTATGCGTTATGCGTTATGCGTGATCCGTTATGCGTTATGCGTTATGCGTTATGCGTTATGCGTTATGCGTTATGCGTGATCCGACATGCGTTATCCATTTTGCGTTATGCGTTATTCGTTATGAGTTATGAGTTATGCGTTATGCGTTGTGCGTTATACGTTTGCGTTATGCGTTATGCGTTATGCGTTATGCGTTATGCGTTATGCGTTATGCGTCATGCGTTATGCGTTATGCGTTATGCGTTATGCGTTATGCGTTATGCGTTATGCGTTAGGGGTTATGCGTTATGCGTTATGCGTTAGGCGTTATGCGTTATGCGTTATGCGTTATGCGTTATGAGTTATACGTTATGCGTTATGCGTTAGGGGTTATGCGTTATGCGTTATGCTTTATGCGTTATGCATTATGCGTTATGCGCTATCCGATATGCGTTATCCGTTATGCGTTATGCGTTATGCGTTATGCGTTATGCGTTATGCATTATGCGTTATGCGTTATGCGTTATGCGTTAAGCGTTATGCGTTATGCGTTATGCATTATGCTTTATCCGTTATGCGTTATGCGTTATGCGTTATGCGCTATGCGTTATGCATTATGCGTTATGCGTTATGCGTTATGCGTTAAGCGTTATGCGTTATGCGTTATGCATTATGCTTTATCCGTTATGCGTTATGCGTTATGCTTTATGCGTTATGCGTTATGCGTTATGCGTTATGCGATATGCGTTATGCGTTATGCGTTATTCGTTATGAGTAATGAGTTATAAGTTATGCGTTATGCGTAATGCGTTATGCGTTATGAATTATGCGTTATGCTTTATGCGTTATGCGTTATGCGTTATGAGTAATGAGTTATAAGTTATGCGTTATGCGTTATGCTTTATGCGTTATGCGTTATGCGTTATGCGTTATGCTTTATGCGTTATGCGTTACTCCTTATGAGTTATGAGTTATAAGTTATGCGTAATGCGGTATGCGTTATACGTTATACGTTATGCATTATGCGTTATGCGTTATGCGTTATGCGTTATGCGTTATGCGTTGTGCGTTATGCGTTATGCGTTATGCGCTATGCGTTATGCATTATGCGTTATGCGTTATGCGTTATGCGTTAAGCGTTATGCGTTTTGCTTTATTCGTTATGCGTTGTGCATTATGCGTTATGCGTTATGTGTTATGCTTTATGCGTTATGCGTTATGCGTTACGCTTTATGCGTTATGCATTATGCGTTATGCGTTATGCGTTATGCGTTATGCGTTATGCGTTATGCGTTATGCGTTGTGCGTTATGCGTTATGCGTTATGCGTTATGCGTTATGCGTTATGCGTTATGCGTTATGCGTTATGCGTTATGCGTTATGCCTTATGCGTTATGCGTTATTCGTTATGAGCAATGAGTTATAAGTTATGCGTTATGCGTTATGCGTTATGCGTTATGCGTTATGCGTGATCCGTTATGCGTTATGCGTTATGCGTTATGCGTTATGCGTTATGCGTTATGCGTTATGCGTTATGCGTTATGCGTTATGCGTTATGCGTTATGCGTTATGCGTTGTGCGTTATACGTTTGCGTTATGCGTTATGCGTTATGCGTTATGCTTTATGCGTTATGCATTATACGTTATGCGTTATGCGTTATGCGATATGCGTTATGCGTTATGCGTTATTCGTTATGAGTAATGCGTTATAAGTTATGCGTTATGCGTTATGCTTTATGCATTATGCGTTATGCGTTATGCGTTATGCGTTATGCGTTATGCGTTATGCTTTATGCGTTATGCGTTACTCCTTATGAGTTATGAGTTATAAGTTATGCGTAATGCGTTATGCGTTATGCGTTATGCTTTATGCGTTATGCGTTATGCGTTATGCGTTATGCGTTATTCGTTATGCGTTATGCGTTATGCGTTATGCGTTATGCGTTATGCGTTATGCCTTATGCGTTATGCGTTATTCGTTATGAGTAATGAGTTATAAGTTATGCGTTATGCGTAATGCGTTATGCGTTATGCGTTATGCGTTATGCGTTATGCTTTATGCGTTATGCGTTATGCGTTATGCTTTATGCGTTATTCGTTATGCGTTATGCGTTATGCGTTATGCGTTATGCGTTATGCGTTATGCGTTATGCGTTATGCGTTATGCGTTATGCGTGATCCGACATGCGTTATGCATTTTGCGTTATGCGTTATTCGTTATGAGTTATGAGTTATAAGTTATGCGTAATGCGTTATGCGTTATGCATTATGCTTTATCCGTTATGCGTTATGCGTTATGCTTTATGCGTTATGCGTTATGAGTTATGCGTTATACGTTATGCGTTATGCGTTATGCGTGATCCGTTATGTGTTAGGCGATATACGTTTTGCGGTATTCGTAATGCGTTATGATTTATGCTTTATGCGTTATGCGTTATGCGTGATCCGACATGCGTTATGCATTATGCGTTATGCGTTATTCGTTATGAGTTATGAGTTATAAGTTATGCGTAATGCGTTATGCGTTATGCGTTATGCATTATGCTTTATCCGTTATGCGTTATGCGTTATGCTTTATGCGTTATGCGTTATGCGTTATGCGTTATGCGTTATGCGTTATGCGTTATTCGTTATGAGTAATGAGTTATAAGTTATGCGTTATGCGTAATGCGTTATGCGTTATGCGTTATGCGTTATGCTTTATGCGTTATGAGTTATGCGTTATGCTTTATGCGTTATTCGTTATGCGTTATGCGTTATGCGTTATGCGTTATGCGTTATGCGTTATGCGCTATGCGTTATGCATTATGCGTTATGCGTTATGCGTTATGCGTTAAGCGTTATGCGTTATGCGTTATGCATTATGCTTTATCCGTTATGCGTTATGCGTTATGCGTTATGCGTTATGCGCTATGCGTTATGCATTATGCGTTATGCGTTATGCGTTATGCGTTAAGCGTTATGCGTTATGCGTTATGCATTATGCTTTATCCGTTATGCGTTATGCGTTATGCTTTATGCGTTATGCGTTATGCGTTATGCGTTATGCGATATGCGTTATGCGTTATGCGTTATTCGTTATGAGTAATGAGTTATAAGTTATGTGTTATGCGTAATGCGTTATGCGTTAAGAATTATGCGTTATGCTTTATGCGTTATGCGTTATGCGTTATGAGTAATGAGTTATAAGTTATGCGTTATGCGTTATGCTTTATGCGTTATGCGTTATGCGTTATGCGTTATGCTTTATGCGTTATGCGTTACTCCTTATGAGTTATGAGTTATAAGTTATGCGTAATGCGGTATGCGTTATACGTTATACGTTATGCATTATGCGTTATGCGTTATGCGTTATGCGTTATGCGTTATGCGTTATGCTTTATGCGTTATGCATTATGCGTTATGCGTTATGCGATATGCGTTATCCGTTATGCGTTATGCGTTATGCGTTATTCGTTATGAGTAATGAGTTATAAGTTATGCGTTATGCGTTATGCTTTATGCGTTATGCGTTATGCGTTATGCGTTATGCGTTATGCGTTATGCGTTATGCGTTATGCGTTATGCGTTATGCGTTATGCGTTATGCGTTATGCGTTATTCGTTATGAGTAATGAGTTATAAGTTATGCGTTATGCGTTATGCTTTATGCGTTATGCGTTATGCGTTATGCGTTATGCGTTATGCGTTATGCGTTATGCGTTATGCGTTATGCGTTTTGCGTTATGCGTTATGCGCTATGCGTTATGCGTTATGCGTTATGCGCTATGCGTTATGCATTATGCGTTATGCGTTATGCGTTATGCGTTAAGCGTTATGCGTTATGCGTTATGCATTATGCTTTATCCGTTATGCGTTATGCGTTATGCTTTATGCGTTATGCGTTATGCGTTATGCGTTATGCGATATGCGTTATGCGTTATGCGTTATTCGTTATGAGTAATGAGTTATAAGTTATGTGTTATGCGTAATGCGTTATGCGTTATGAATTATGCGTTATGCTTTATGCGTTATGCGTTATGCGTTATGAGTAATGAGTTATAAGTTATGCGTTATGCGTTATGCTTTATGCGTTATGCGTTATGCGTTATGCGTTATGCTTTATGCGTTATGCGTTACTCCTTATGAGTTATGAGTTATAAGTTATGCGTAATGCGGTATGCGTTATACGTTATACGTTATGCATTATGCGTTATGCGTTATGCGTTATGCGTTATGCGTTATGCGTTATGCGTTATGCTTTATGCGTTATGCATTATGCGTTATGCGTTATGCGATATGCGTTATCCGTTATGCGTTATGCGTTATGCGTTATTCGTTATGAGTAATGAGTTATAAGTTATGCGTTATGCGTTATGCTTTATGCGTTATGCGTTATGCGTTATGCGTTATGCGTTATGCGTTATGCGTTATGCGTTATGCGTTATGCGTTATGCGTTATGCGTTATGCGTTATTCGTTATGAGTAATGAGTTATAAGTTATGCGTTATGCGTTATGCTTTATGCGTTATGCGTTATGCGTTATGCGTTATGCGTTATGCGTTATGCGTTATGCGTTATGCGTTATGCGTTTTGCGTTATGCGTTATGCGTTATGCGTTGTGCGTTATACGTTTGCGTTATGCGTTATGCGTTATGCGTTATGCTTTATGCGTTATGCATTATGCGTTATGCGTTATGCGTTATGCTTTATGCATTATGCGTTATGCGTTATGCGTTATGCGTTATGCGTTATGCGTTAGCGTTATGCGTTATGCGTTATGCTTTATGCGTTATGCGTTACTCCTTATGAGTTATGAGTTATACGTTATGCGTAATGCGTTATGCGTTATGCGTTATGCTTTATGCGTTATGCGTTATGCGTTATGCGTTATGCGTTATGCGTTATGCGTGATCCGTTATGCGTTATGCGTTATGCGTTATGCGTTATGCGTTATGCGTTATGCGTGATCCGACATGCGTTATCCATTTTGCGTTATGCGTTATTCGTTATGAGTTATGAGTTATGCGTTATGCGTTGTGCGTTATACGTTTGCGTTATGCGTTATGCGTTATGCGTTATGCGTTATGCGTTATGCGTCATGCGTTATGCGTTATGCGTTATGCGTTATGCGTTATGCGTTATGCGTTATGCGTTATGCGTTATGCGTTATGCGTTATGCGTTATGCTTTATCCGTTATGCGTTATGCGTTATGCGTTATGCGTTATGCGTTATGCGTTATGCGTTATGCGTTATGCGTTATGCGTTATGCGTTATGCGTCATGCGTTATGCGTTATGCGTTATGCGTTATGCGTTATGCGTTATGCGTTATGCGTTATGCGTTATGCGTTATGCGTTATGCGTTATGCGTTATGCGTTATGCGTTATGCGTTATGCGTTATGCGTTATGCGTTATGCGTTAGGGGTTATGCGTTATGCGTTATGCGTTAGGCGTTATGCGTTATGCGTTATGCGTTATGCGTTATGCGTTATGAGTTATACGTTATGCGTTATGCGTTAGGGGTTATGCGTTATGCGTTATGCTTTATGCGTTATGCATTATGCGTTATGCGTTATGCGATATGCGTTATCCGTTATGCGTTATGCGTTATGCGTTATGCGTTATGCGTTATGCGTTATGCGTTATGCGTTATGCGTTGTGCGTTATACGTTTGCGTTATGCGTTATGCTTTATGCGTTATGCATTATGCGTTATGCGTTATGCGTTATGCGATATGCGTTATGCGTTATGCGTTATTCGTTATGAGTAATGCGTTATAAGTTATGCGTTATGCGTTATGCTTTATGCATTATGCGTTATGCGTTATGCGTTATGCGTTATGCGTTATGCGTTATGCGTTATGCGTTATGCGTTATGCGTTATGCTTTATGCGTTATGCGTTACTCCTTATGAGTTATGAGTTATAAGTTATGCGTAATGCGTTATGCGTTATGCGTTATACTTTATGCGTTATGCGTTATGCGTTATGCGTTATGCGTTATGCGTTATGCGTTATGCGTTATGCGTTATGCGTTATGCGTTATGCGTTATGCGTTATGCGTTATGCCTTATGCGTTATGCGTTATTCGTTATGAGTAATGAGTTATAAGTTATGCGTTATGCGTTATGCGTTATGCGTTATGCGTTATGCGTTATTCGTTATGAGTAATGAGTTATAAGTTATGCGTAATGCGTTATGCGTTATGCGTTATACTTTATGCGTTATGCGTTATGCGTTATGCGTTATGCGTTATGCGTTATGCGTTATGCGTTATGCGTTGTGCGTTATACGTTTGCGTTATGCGTTATGCTTTATGCGTTATGCATTATGCGTTATGCGTTATGCGTTATGCGATATGCGTTATGCGTTATGCGTTATTCGTTATGAGTAATGCGTTATAAGTTATGCGTTATGCGTTATGCTTTATGCATTATGCGTTATGCGTTATGCGTTATGCGTTATGCGTTATGCGTTATGCGTTATGCGTTATGCGTTATGCTTTATGCGTTATGCGTTACTCCTTATGAGTTATGAGTTATAAGTTATGCGTAATGCGTTATGCGTTATGCGTTATACTTTATGCGTTATGCGTTATGCGTTATGCGTTATGCGTTATGCGTTATGCGTTATGCGTTATGCGTTATGCGTTATGCGTTATGCGTTATGCCTTATGCGTTATGCGTTATTCGTTATGAGTAATGAGTTATAAGTTATGCGTTATGCGTTATGCGTTATGCGTTATTCGTTATGAGTAATGAGTTATAAGTTATGCGTTATGCGTAATGCGTTATGCGTTATGCGTTATGCGTTATGCGTTATGCTTTATGCGTTATGCGTTATGCGTTATGCTTTATGCGTTATTCGTTATGCGTTATGCGTTATGCGTTATGCGTTATGCGTTATGCGTTATGCGTTATGCGTTATGCGTTATGCGTTATGCGTGATCCGACATGCGTTATGCATTTTGCGTTATGCGTTATTCGTTATGAGTTATGAGTTATAAGTTATGCGTAATGCGTTATGCGTTATGCGTTATGCTTTATCCGTTATGCGTTATGCGTTATGCTTTATGCGTTATGCGTTATGAGTTATGCGTTATACGTTATGCGTTATGCGTTATGCGTGATCCGTTATGTGTTAGGCGATATACGTTTTGCGGTATTCGTTATGCGTTATGATTTATGCTTTATGCGTTATGCGTTATGCGTGATCCGACATGCGTTATGCATTATGCGTTATGCGTTATTCGTTATGAGTTATGAGTTATAAGTTATGCGTAATGCGTTATGCGTTATGCGTTATGCATTATGCTTTATCCGTTATGCGTTATGCGTTATGCTTTATGGGTTATGCGTTATGCGTTATGCGTTATGCGTTATGCGTTATGCGTTATTCGTTATGAGTAATGAGTTATAAGTTATGCGTTATGCGTAATGCGTTATGCGTTATGCGTTATGCGTTATGCTTTATGCGTTATGAGTTATGCGTTATGCTTTATGCGTTATTCGTTATGCGTTATGCGTTATGCGTTATGCGTTATGCGTTATGCGTTATGCGCTATGCGTTATGCATTATGCGTTATGCGTTATGCGTTATGCGTTAAGCGTTATGCGTTATGCGTTATGCATTATGCTTTATCCGTTATGCGTTATGCGTTATGCGTTATGCGTTATGCGCTATGCGTTATGCATTATGCGTTATGCGTTATGCGTTATGCGTTAAGCGTTATGCGTTATGCGTTATGCATTATGCTTTATCCGTTATGCGTTATGCGTTATGCTTTATGCGTTATGCGTTATGCGTTATGCGTTATGCGATATGCGTTATGCGTTATGCGTTATTCGTTATGAGTAATGAGTTATAAGTTATGCGTTATGCGTAATGCGTTATGCGTTATGAATTATGCGTTATGCTTTATGCGTTATGCGTTATGCGTTATGAGTAATGAGTTATAAGTTATGCGTTATGCGTTATGCTTTATGCGTTATGCGTTATGCGTTATGCGTTATGCTTTATGCGTTATGCGTTACTCCTTATGAGTTATGAGTTATAAGTTATGCGTAATGCGTTATGCGTTATGCGTTATGCATTCTTCTTTATCCGTTATGCGTTATGCGTTATGCTTTATGCGTTATACGTTATGCGTTATGAGTAATGAGTTATAAGTTATGCGTTATGCGTTATTCGTTATGAGTAATGAGTTATAAGTTATGCGTTATGCGTTATACTTTATGCGTTATGCGTTATGCGTTATGCGTTATGCTTTATGCGTTATGCGTTACTCCTTATGAGTTATGAGTTATAAGTTATGCGTAATGCGGTATGCGTTATACGTTATACGTTATGCATTATGCGTTATACGTTATGCGTTATGCGTTATGCGTTATGCGTTATGCGTTGTGCGTTATGCGTTATGCGTTATGCGCTATGCGTTATGCATTATGCGTTATGCGTTATGCGTTATGCGTTATGCGTAATGCGTTATGCGTTATGCGTTATGCGTTATGCTTTATGCGTTATGAGTTATGCGTTATGCTTTATGCGTTATTCGTTATGCGTTATGCGTTATGCGTTATGCGTTATGCGTTATGCGTTATGCGCTATGCGTTATGCATTATGCGTTATGCGTTATGCGTTATGCGTTAAGCGTTATGCGTTATGCGTTATGCATTATGCTTTATCCGTTATGCGTTATGCGTTATGCGTTATGCGTTATGCGCTATGCGTTATGCATTATGCGTTATGCGTTATGCGTTATGCGTTAAGCGTTATGCGTTATGCGTTATGCATTATGCTTTATCCGTTATGCGTTATGCGTTATGCTTTATGCGTTATGCGTTATGCGTTATGCGTTATGCGATATGCGTTATGCGTTATGCGTTATTCGTTATGAGTAATGAGTTATAAGTTATGCGTTATGCGTAATGCGTTATGCGTTATGAATTATGCGTTATGCTTTATGCGTTATGCGTTATGCGTTATGAGTAATGAGTTATAAGTTATGCGTTATGCGTTATGCTTTATGCGTTATGCGTTATGCGTTATGCTTTATGCGTTATGCGTTACTCCTTATGAGTTATGAGTTATAAGTTATGCGTAATGCGGTATGCGTTATACGTTATACGTTATGCATTATGCGTTATGCGTTATGCGTTATGCGTTATGCGTTATGCGTTGTGCGTTATGCGTTATGCGTTATGCGCTATGCGTTATGCATTATGCGTTATGCGTTATGCGTTATGCGTTAAGCGTTATGCGTTTTGCTTTATTCGTTATGCGTTGTGCATTATGCGTTATGCGTTATGTGTTATGCTTTATGCGTTATGCGTTATGCGATACGCTTTATGCGTTATGCATTATGCGTTATGCGTTATGCGTTATGCGTTATGCGTTATGCGTTATGCGTTATGCGTTGTGCGTTATGCGTTATGCGTTATGCGTTATGCGTTATGCGTTATGCGTTATGCGTTATGCGTTATGCGTTATGCTTTATGCGTTATGCGTTATGCGTTATGCGTTATGCGTTATACGGTATGCGTTATGCGTTATGCGTTATGCGTTATGCGTTATGCGTTATGCGTTATGCGTTATGCGTTATGCGTTATGCGTTATGCGTTATGCGTTATGCGTTATGCGTTATGCGTTATGCGTTATGCGTTATGCGTTATGCTTTATGCGTTATGCGTTATGCGTTATGCGTTATGCTTTATGCGTTATGCGTTACTCCTTATGAGTTATGAGATATAAGTTATGCGTAATGCGTTATGCGTTATGCGTTATGCATTATTCTTTATCCGTTATGCGTTATGCGTTATGCTTTATGCGTTATACGTTATGCGTTATGAGTAATGAGTTATAAGTTATGCGTTATGCGTTATTCGTTATGAGTAATGAGTTATAAGTTATGCGTTATGCGTTATGCTTTATGCGTTATGCGTTATGCGTTATGCGTTATGCTTTATGCGTTATGCGTTACTCCTTATGAGTTATGAGTTATAAGTTATGCGTAATGCGGTATGCGTTATACGTTATACGTTATGCATTATGCGTTATGCGTTATGCGTTATGCGTTATGCGTTATGCGTTATGCGTTATGCGTTATGCGTTATGCGTTATGCGCTATGCGTTATGCATTATGCGTTATGCGTTATGCGTTATGCGTTAAGCGTTATGCGTTTTGCTTTATTCGTTATGCGTTGTGCATTATGCGTTATGCGTTATGTGTTATGCTTTATGCGTTATGCGTTATGCGTTACGCTTTATGCGTTATGCATTATGCGTTATGCGTTATGCGTTATGCATTATGCGTTATGCGTTATGCGTGATCCGTTATGCGTTAAGCGTTATGCGTTTTGTTGTATTCGTAATGCGTTGTGCATTATGCGTTATGCGTTATGTGTTATGCGTTATGCGTTATGCGTTATACGTTATGCGTTATGCGTTATGCGTGATCCGTTATGTGTTAGGCGATATACGTTTTGCGGTATTCGTTATGCGTTATGCGTTATGCGTTATCCGTTGTTCGTTATGCGTTATGCGTTGTGCGTTATACGTTTGCGTTATGCGTTATGCGTTATACGGTATGCGTTATGCGTTATGCGTTATTCGTTATGAGTAATGAGTTATAAGTTATGCGTTATGCGTTATGCTTTATGCGTTATGCGTTAGGGGTTATGCGTTATGCGTTATGCGTTAGGCGTTATGCGTTATGCGTTATGCGTTATGCGTTATGAGTTATACGTTATGCGTTATGCGTTAGGGGTTATGCGTTATGCGTTATGCGTTATGCTTTATGCGTTATGCATTATGCGTTATGCGTTATGCGATATGCGTTATCCGTTATGCGTTATGCGTTATGCGTTATGCGTTATGCTTTATGCGTTATGCGTTATGCGTTATGCGTTATGCGTTATGCGTTATGCGTTATGCGTTATGCGTTATGCGTTATGCGTTATGCGTTATGCGTTATGCGTTATGCGTTATGCGTTATTCGTTATGAGTAATGAGTTATAAGTTATGCGTTATGCGTTATGCTTTATGCGTTATGCGTTATGCGTTATGCGTTATGCGTTATGCGTTATGCGTTATGCGTTATGCGTTATGCGTTATGCGTTTTGCGTTATGCGTTATGCGTTATGCGTTGTGCGTTATACGTTTGCGTTATGCGTTATGCGTTATGCGTTATGCTTTATGCGTAATGCATTATGCGTTATGCGTTATGCGTTATGCTTTATGCATTATGCGTTATGCGTTATGCGTTATGCGTTATGCGTTATGCGTTATGCGTTAGCGTTATGCGTTATGCGTTATGCTTTATGCGTTATGCGTTACTCCTTATGAGTTATGAGTTATACGTTGTGCGTAATGCGTTATGCGTTATGCGTTATGCTTTATGCGTTATGCGTTATGCGTTATGCGTTATGCGTTATGCGTTATGCGTTATGCGTGATCCGTTATGCGTTATGCGTTATGCGTTATGCGTTATGCGTTATGCGTGATCCGACATGCGTTATCCATTTTGCGTTATGCGTTATTCGTTATGAGTTATGAGTTATGCGTTATGCGTTGTGCGTTATACGTTTGCGTTATGCGTTATGCGTTATGCGTTATGCGTTATGCGTTATGCGTTATGCGTCATGCGTTATGCGTTATGCGTTATGCGTTATGCGTTATGCGTTATGCGTTATGCGTTATGCGTTATGCGTTATGCGTTATGCGTTATGCATTATGCTTTATCCGTTATGCGTTATGCGTTATGCTTTATGCGTTATGCGTTATGCGTTATGCGTTATGCGTTATGCGTTATGCGTTATGCGTTATGCGTTATGCGTTATGCGTCATGCGTTATGCGTTATGCGTTATGCGTTATGCGTTATGCGTTATGCGTTATGCGTTATGCGTTATGCGTTATGCGTTATGCGTTATGCGTTATGCGTTATGCGTTAGGGGTTATGCGTTATGCGTTATGCGTTAGGCGTTATGCGTTATGCGTTATGCGTTATGCGTTATGAGTTATACGTTATGCGTTATGCGTTAGGGGTTATGCGTTATGCGTTATGCTTTATGCGTTATGCATTATGCGTTATGCGTTATGCGATATGCGTTATCCGTTATGCGTTATGCGTTATGCGTTATGCGTTATGCGTTATGCGTTATGCGTTATGCGTTATGCGTTATGCGTTGTGCGTTATACGTTTGCGTTATGCGTTATGCTTTATGCGTTATGCATTATGCGTTATGCGTTATGCGTTATGCGATATGCGTTATGCGTTATGCGTTATTCGTTATGAGTAATGCGTTATAAGTTATGCGTTATGCGTTATGCTTTATGCATTATGCGTTATGCGTTATGCGTTATGCGTTATGCGTTATGCGTTATGCGTTATGCTTTATGCGTTATGCGTTACTCCTTATGAGTTATGAGTTATAAGTTATGCGTAATGCGTTATGCGTTATGCGTTATGCTTTATGCGTTATGCGTTATGCGTTATGCGTTATGCGTTATGCGTTATGCGTTATGCGTTATGCGTTATGCGTTATGCGTTATGCCTTATGCGTTATGCGTTATTCGTTATGAGTAATGAGTTATAAGTTATGCGTTATGCGTTATGCGTTATGCGTTATGCGTTATGCGTTATTCGTTATGAGTAATGAGTTATAAGTTATGCGTTATGCGTAATGCGTTATGCGTTATGCGTTATGCGTTATGCGTTATGCTTTATGCGTTATGCGTTATGCGTTATGCTTTATGCGTTATTCGTTATGCGTTATGCGTTATGCGTTATGCGTTATGCGTTATGCGTTATGCGTTATGCGTTATGCGTTATGCGTTATGCGTGATCCGACATGCGTTATGCATTTTGCGTTATGCGTTATTCGTTATGAGTTATGAGTTATAAGTTATGCGTAATGCGTTATGCGTTATGCATTATGCTTTATCCGTTATGCGTTATGCGTTATGCTTTATGCGTTATGAGTTATGAGTTATGCGTTATACGTTATGCGTTATGCGTTATGCGTGATCCGTTATGTGTTAGGCGATATACGTTTTGCGGTATTCGTTATGCGTTATGATTTATGCTTTATGCGTTATGCGTTATGCGTGATCCGACATGCGTTATGCATTATGCGTTATGCGTTATTCGTTATGAGTTATGAGTTATAAGTTATGCGTAATGCGTTATGCGTTATGCGTTATGCATTATGCTTTATCCGTTATGCGTTATGCGTTATGCTTTATGGGTTATGCGTTATGCGTTATGCGTTATGCGTTATGCGTTATGCGTTATTCGTTATGAGTAATGAGTTATAAGTTATGCGTTATGCGTAATGCGTTATGCGTTATGCGTTATGCGTTATGCTTTATGCGTTATGAATTATGCGTTATGCTTTATGCGTTATTCGTTATGCGTTATGCGTTATGCGTTATGCGTTATGCGTTATGCGTTATGCGCTATGCGTTATGCATTATGCGTTATGCGTTATGCGTTATGCGTTAAGCGTTATGCGTTATGCGTTATGCATTATGCTTTATCCGTTATGCGTTATGCGTTATGCGTTATGCGTTATGCGCTATGCGTTATGCATTTTGCGTTATGCGTTATGCGTTATGCGTTAAGCGTTATGCGTTATGCGTTATGCATTATGCTTTATCCGTTATGCGTTATGCGTTATGCTTTATGCGTTATGCGTTATGCGTTATGCGTTATGCGATATGCGTTATGCGTTATGCGTTATTCGTTATGAGTAATGAGTTATAAGTTATGCGTTATGCGTAATGCGTTATGCGTTATGAATTATGCGTTATGCTTTATGCGTTATGCGTTATGCGTTATGAGTAATGAGTTATAAGTTATGCGTTATGCGTTATGCTTTATGCGTTATGCGTTATGCGTTATGCGTTATGCTTTATGCGTTATGCGTTACTCCTTATGAGTTATGAGTTATAAGTTATGCGTAATGCGGTATGCGTTATACGTTATACGTTATGCATTATGCGTTATGCGTTATGCGTTATGCGTTATGCGTTATGCGTTATGCGTTGTGCGTTATGCGTTATGCGTTATGCGCTATGCGTTATGCATTATGCGTTATGCGTTATGCGTTATGCGTTAAGCGTTATGCGTTTTGCTTTATTCGTTATGCGTTGTGCATTATGCGTTATGCGTTATGTGTTATGCTTTATGCGTTATGCGTTATGCGTTACGCTTTATGCGTTATGCATTATGCGTTATGCGTTATGCGTTATGCGTTATGCGTTATGCGTTATGCGTTATGCGTTGTGCGTTATGCGTTATGCGTTATGCGTTATGCGTTATGCGTTATGCGTTATGCGTTATGCGTTATGCGTTATGCGTTATGCGTTATGCTTTATGCGTTATGCGTTATGCGTTATGCGTTATGCGTTATACGGTATGCGTTATGCGTTATGCGTTATGCGTTATGCGTTATGCGTTATGTGTTATGCGTTATGCGTTATGCGTTATGCGTTATGCGTTATGCGTTATGCGTTATGCGTTATGCGTTATGCGTTATGCCTTATGCTTTATGCGTTATGCGTTATGCGTTATGCGTTATGCTTTATGCGTTATGCGTTACTCCTTATGAGTTATGAGATATAAGTTATGCGTAATGCGTTATGCGTTATGCGTTATGCATTCTTCTTTATCCGTTATGCGTTATGCGTTATGCTTTATGCGTAATACGTTATGCGTTATGAGTAATGAGTTATAAGTTATGCGTTATGCGTTATTCGTTATGAGTAATGAGTTATAAGTTATGCGTTATGCGTTATGCTTTATGCGTTATGCGTTATGCGTTATGCGTTATGCTTTATGCGTTATGCGTTACTCCTTATGAGTTATGAGTTATAAGTTATGCGTAATGCGGTATGCGTTATACGTTATACGTTATGCATTATGCGTTATGCGTTATGCGTTATGCGTTATGCGTTATGCGTTATGCGTTGTGCGTTATGCGTTATGCGTTATGCGCTATGCGTTATGCATTATGCGTTATGCGTTATGCGTTATGCGTTAAGCGTTATGCGTTTTGCTTTATTCGTTATGCGTTGTGCATTATGCGTTATGCGTTATGTGTTATGCTTTATGCGTTATGCGTTATGCGTTACGCTTTATGCGTTATGCATTATGCGTTATGCGTTATGCGTTATGCATTATGCGTTATGCGTTATGCGTGATCCGTTATGCGTTAAGCGTTATGCGTTTTGTTGTATTCGTAATGCGTTGTGCATTATGCGTTATGCGTTATGTGTTATGCGTTATGCGTTATGCGTTATACGTTATGCGTTATGCGTTATGCGTGATCCGTTATGTGTTAGGCGATATACGTTTTGCGGTATTCGTTATGCGTTATGCGTTATGCGTTATCCGTTGTTCGTTATGCGTTATGCGTTGTGCGTTATACGTTTGCGTTATGCGTTATGCGTTATACGGTATGCGTTATGCGTTATGCGTTATGCGTTATGCGTTATGAGTTATACGTTATGCGTTATGCGTTAGGGGTTATGCGTTATGCGTTATGCGTTATGCTTTATGCGTTATGCATTATGCGTTATGCGTTATGCGATATGCGTTATCCGTTATGCGTTATGCGTTATGCGTTATTCGTTATGAGTAATGAGTTATAAGTTATGCGTTATGCGTTATGCTTTATGCGTTATGCGTTATGCGTTATGCGTTATGCGTTATGCGTTATGCGTTATGCGTTATGCGTTATGCGTTATGCGTTATGCGTTATGCGTTATGCGTTATGCGTTATTCGTTATGAGTAATGAGTTATAAGTTATGCGTTATGCGTTATGCTTTATGCGTTATGCGTTATGCGTTATGCGTTATGCGTTATGCGTTATGCGTTATGCGTTATGCGTTATGCGTTTTGCGTTATGCGTTATGCGTTATGCGTTGTGCGTTATACGTTTGCGTTATGCGTTATGCGTTATGCGTTATGCTTTATGCGTTATGCATTATGCGTTATGCGTTATGCGTTATGCTTTATGCATTATGCGTTATGCGTTATGCGTTATGCGTTATGCGTTATGCGTTAGCGTTATGCGTTATGCGTTATGCTTTATGCGTTATGCGTTACTCCTTATGAGTTATGAGTTATACGTTATGCGTAATGCGTTATGCGTTATGCGTTATGCTTTATGCGTTATGCGTTATGCGTTATGCGTTATGCGTTATGCGTTATGCGTTATGCGTTATGCGTGATCCGTTATGCGTTATGCGTTATGCGTTATGCGTTATGCGTTATGCGTTATGCGTGATCCGACATGCGTTATCCATTTTGCGTTATGCGTTATTCGTTATGAGTTATGAGTTATGCGTTATGCGTTGTGCGTTATACGTTTGCGTTATGCGTTATGCGTTATGCGTTATGCGTTATGCGTTATGCGTTATGCGTCATGCGTTATGCGTTATGCGTTATGCGTTATGCGTTATGCGTTATGCGTTATGCGTTATGCGTTATGCGTTATGCGTTATGCGTTATGCGTTATGCGTTATGCATTATGCTTTATCCGTTATGCGTTATGCGTTATGCTTTATGCGTTATGCGTTATGCGTTATGCGTTATGCGTTATGCGTTATGCGTTATGCGTTATGCGTTATGCGTTATGCGTCATGCGTTATGCGTTATGCGTTATGCGTTATGCGTTATGCGTTATGCGTTATGCGTTATGCGTTATGCGTTATGCGTTAGGGGTTATGCGTTACGCGTTATGCGTTAGGCGTTATGCGTTATGCGTTATGCGTTATGCGTTATGCGTTATGCGTTATGCATTATGCTTTATCCGTTATGCGTTATGCGTTATGCTTTATGCGTTATGCGTTATGCGTTATGCATTATGCGTTATGCGTTATGCGTTATTCGTTATGAGTAATGAGTTATAAGTTATGCGTTATGCGTACTGCGTTATGCGTTATGCGTTATGCTTTATGCGTTATGAGTTATGCGTTATGCTTTATGCGTTATTCGTTATGCGTTATGCGTTATGCGTTATGCGTTATGCGTTATGCGTTATGCGCTATGCGTTATGCATTATGCGTTATGCGTTATGCGTTATGCGTTAAGCGTTATGCGTTATGCGTTATGCATTATGCTTTATCCGTTATGCGTTATGCGTTATGCGTTATGCGTTATGCGCTATGCGTTATGCATTATGCGTTATGCGTTATGCGTTATGCGTTAAGCGTTATGCGTTATGCGTTATGCATTATGCTTTATCCGTTATGCGTTATGCGTTATGCTTTATGCGTTATGCGTTATGCGTTATGCGTTATGCGATATGCGTTATGCGTTATGCGTTATTCGTTATGAGTAATGAGTTATAAGTTATGCGTTATGCGTAATGCGTTATGCGTTATGCGTTATGCGTTATGCTTTATGCGTTCTGCGTTATGCGTTATGCTTTATGCGTTATTCGTTATGCGTTATGCGTTATGCGTTATGCGTTATGCGTTATGCGTTATGCGTTATGCGTTATGCGTTATGCGTTATGCGTTATGCGTTATGCGTTATGCGTTATGCGTTATGCTTTATGCGTTTTGCGTTACTCCTTATGAGTTATGAGATATAAGTTATGCGTAATGCGTTATGCGTTATGCGTTATGCGTTATGCTTTATGCGTTATGCGTTATGCGTTATGCGTTATGCGTTATGCGTTATGCGTTATGCGTTATGCGTGATCCGTTATGCGTTATGCGTTATGCGTTATGCGTTATGCGTTATGCGTTATGCGTTATGCGTTATGTGTTATGCTTTATGCGTTATGCGTTACTCCTTATGAGTTATGAGTTATAAGTTATGCGTAATGCGTAATGCGTTATGCGTTATGCGTTATGCATTATGCTTTATCCGTTATGCGATATGCGTTATGCTTTATGCGTTATGCGTTATGCGTTATGAGTAATGAGTTATAAGTTATGCGTTATGCGTTATTCGTTATGAGTAATGAGTTATAAGTTATGCGTTATGCGTTATGCGTTATGCTTTATGCGTTATGCGTTACTCCTTATGAGTTATGAGTTATAAGTTATGCGTAATGCGGTATGCGTTATACGTTATACGTTATGCGTTATGCGTTATGCGTTAAGCGTTATGCGTTATGCGTTATGCATTATGCTTTATCCGTTATGCGTTATGCGTTATGCTTTATGCGTTATGCGTTATGCGTTATGCGTTATGCGATATGCGTTATGCGTTATGCGTTATTCGTTATGAGTAATGAGTTATAAGTTATGCGTTATGCGTAATGCGTTATGCGTTATGCGTTATGCGTTATGTTTTATGCGTTATGCGTTATGCGTTATGCTTTATGCGTTATTCGTTATGCGTTATGCGTTATGCGTTATGCGTTATGCGTTATGCGTTATGCGTTATGCGTTATGCGTTATGCGTTATGCGTTATGCGTTATGCGTTATGCTTTATGCGTTTTGCGTTACTCCTTATGAGTTATGAGATATAAGTTATGCGTAATGCGTTATGCGTTATGCGTTATGCGTTATGCTTTATGCGTTATGCGTTATGCGTTATGCGTTATGCGTTATGCGTTATGCGTTATGCGTTATGCGTGATCCGTTATGCGTTATGCGTTATGCGTTATGCGTTATGCGTTATGCGTTATGCGTTATGCGTTATGTGTTATGCTTTATGCGTTATGCGTTACTCCTTATGAGTTATGAGTTATAAGTTATGCGTAATGCGTAATGCGTTATGCGTTATGCGTTATGCATTATGCTTTATCCGTTATGCGATATGCGTTATGCTTTATGCGTTATGCGTTATGCGTTATTAGTAATGAGTTATAAGTTATGCGTTATGCGTTATTCGTTATGAGTAATGAGTTATAAGTTATGCGTTATGCGTTATGCGTTATGCGTTATGCTTTATGCGTTATGCGTTACTCCTTATGAGTTATGAGTTATAAGTTATGCGTAATGCGGTATGCGTTATACGTTATACGTTATGCGTTATGCGTTATGCGTTATGCGTTATGCGTGATCCGTTATGCGTTAAGCGTTATGCGTTATGCGTTATGCGTTGTGCGTTATACGTTTGCGTTATGCGTTATGCGTTATGCTTTATGCGTTATGCGTTATGCGTTATGCGTTATGCGTTATGCGTTATGCGTTATGCGTTATGCGTTATGCGTTATGCGTTATGCGTTATGCGTTATACGTTATGCTTTATGCGTTATGCATTATGCGTTATGCGTTATGCGATATGCGTTATGCGTTATGCGTTATGCGTTATGCGTTATGCATTATGCGTTGTGCGTTATACGTTTGCGTTATGCGTTATGCGTTATGCTTTATGCGTTATGCGTTATGCGTTATGCGTTATGCGTTATGCGTTATGCGTTATGCGTTATGCGTTATGCGTTATGCGTTATGCGTTATGCGTTATGCGTTATACGTTATGCTTTATGCGTTATGCATTATGCGTTATGCGTTATGCGATATGCGTTATGCGTTATGCGTTATGCGTTATGCGTTATGCATTATGCGTTATGCGTTATGCGTTATGCATTATGCGTTATGCGTTATGCGTGATCCGTTATGCGTTAAGCGTTATGCGTTATGCGTTATGCGTTGTGCGTTATACGTTTGCGTTATTCGTTATGAGTAATGAGTTATAAGTTATGCGTTATGCGTAATGCGTTATGCGTTATGCGTTATGCGTTATGCTTTATGCGTTATGCGTTATGCGTTATGCTTTATGCGTTATTCGTTATGCGTTATGCGTTATGCGTTATGCGTTATGCGTTATGCGTTATGCGTTATGCGTTATGCGTTATGCGTTATGCGTTATGCGTTATGCGTTATGCGTTATGCGTTATGCGTTATGCTTTATGCGTTTTGCGTTACTCCTTATGAGTTATGAGATATAAGTTATGCGTAATGCGTTATGCGTTATGCGTTATGCGTTATGCTTTATGCGTTATGCGTTATGCGTTATGCGTTATGCGTTATGCGTTATGCGTTATGCGTTATGCGTGATCCGTTATGCGTTATGCGTTATGCGTTATGCGTTATGCGTTATGCGTTATGCGTTATGCGTTATGCGTTATGCGTTATGTGTTATGCTTTATGCGTTATGCGTTACTCCTTATGAGTTATGAGTTATAAGTTATGCGTAATGCGTAATGCGTTATGCGTTATGCGTTATGCATTATGCTTTATCCGTTATGCGATATGCGTTATGCTTTATGCGTTATGCGTTATGCGTTATGAGTAATGAGTTATAAGTTATGCGTTATGCGTTATTCGTTATGAGTAATGAGTTATAAGTTATGCGTTATGCGTTATGCGTTATGCTTTATGCGTTATGCGTTACTCCTTATGAGTTATGAGTTATAAGTTATGCGTAATGCGGTATGCGTTATACGTTATACGTTATGCGTTATGCGTTATGCGTTATGCGTTATGCGTGATCCGTTATGCGTTAAGCGTTATGCGTTATGCGTTATGCGTTGTGCGTTATACGTTTGCGTTATGCGTTATGCGTTATGCTTTATGCGTTATGCGTTATGCGTTATGCGTTATGCGTTATGCGTTATGCGTTATGCGTTATGCGTTATGCGTTATGCGTTATGCGTTATACGTTATGCTTTATGCGTTATGCATTATGCGTTATGCGTTATGCGATATGCGTTATGCGTTATGCGTTATGCGTTATGCGTTATGCATTATGCGTTGTGCGTTATACGTTTGCGTTATGCGTTATGCGTTATGCTTTATGCGTTATGCGTTATGCGTTATGCGTTATGCGTTATGCGTTATGCGTTATGCGTTATGCGTTATGCGTTATGCGTTATGCGTTATGCGTTATACGTTATGCTTTATGCGTTATGCATTATGCGTTATGCGTTATGCGATATGCGTTATGCGTTATGCGTTATGCGTTATGCGTTATGCTTTATGCGTTATGCGTTATGCGTTAAGCGCTATGCGTTATGCGTTATGCGTTATGCGTTATGCGTTATGCGTTATGCGTTATGCGTTATGCGTTATGCGTTATGCGTTATGCGTTATGCGTTATGCGTTATGCGTTATGCGTTATGCGTTATACGTTATGCTTTATGCGTTATGCATTATGCGTTATGCGTTATGCGATATGCGTTATGCGTTATGCGTTATTCGTTATGCGTTATGCGTTATGCGTTATGCGTTATGCGTTATGCGTTATGCGTTATGCGTTATGCGTTATGCGTTATGCGTTATGCGTTATGCGTTATGCGTTATACGTTATGCTTTATGCGTTATGCATTATGCGTTATGCGTTATGCGATATGCGTTATGCGTTATGCGTTATTCGTTATGAGTAATTAGTTATAAGTTATGCGTTATGCGTTATGCTTTATGCATTATGCGTTATGCGTTATGCGTTATGCGTTATGCGTTATGCGTTATGCGTTATGCGTTATGCGTTATGCGTTATGCGTTATGCGTTATGCGTTATGCGTTATGCGTTATGCGTTATACGTTATGCTTTATGCGTTATGCGTTATGCGTTGTGCGTTATACGTTTGCGTTATGCGTTATGCGTTATGCTTTATGCGTTATGCGTTATGCGTTAAGCGCTATGCGTTATGCGTTATGCGTTATGCGTTATGCGTTATGCGTTATGCGTTATGCGTTATGCGTTATGCGTTATGCGTTATGCGTTATGCGTTATGCGTTATGCGTTATGCGTTATACGTTATGCTTTATGCGTTATGCATTATGCGTTATGCGTTATGCGATATGCGTTATGCGTTATGCGTTATTCGTTATGAGTAATTAGTTATAAGTTATGCGTTATGCGTTATGCTTTATGCATTATGCGTTATGCGTTATGCGTTATGCATTATGCGTTATGCGTTATGCGTTATGCGTTATGCGTTATGCGTTATGCGTTATGCGTTATGCGTTATGCGCTATGCGTTATGCATTATGCTTTATCCGTTATGCGTTATGCGTTATGCTTTATGCGTTATGCGTTATGCGTTATGAGTAATGAGTTATAAGTTATGCGTTATGCGTTATTCGTTATGAGTAATGAGTTATAAGTTATGCGTTATGCGTTATGCTTTATGCGTTATGCGTTATGCGTTATGCTTTATGCGTTATGCGTTACTCCTTATGAGTTATGAGTTATAAGTTATGCGTAATGCGGTATGCGTTATACGTTATACGTTATGCGTTATGCGTTATGCGTTATGCGTTCTGCGTTATGAGTTATGCGTTATGCGTTATGCGTTATGCGCAATGCGTTATGCATTATGCGTTATGCGTTATGCGTTATGCGTTAAGCGTTATGCGTTTTGCTGTATTCGTTATGCGTTGTGCATTATGCGTTATGCGTTATGTGTTATGCTTTATGCGTTATGCGTTATGCGTTACGCTTTATGCGTTATGCATTATGCGATATGCGTTATGCGTTATGCATTATGCGTTATGCGTTATGCGTGATCCGTTATGCGTTAAGCGTTATGCGTTATGCGTTATGCGTTGTGCGTTATACGTTTGCGTTTTTGTTTATGCGTTATGCTTTATGCGTTATGCGTTATGCGTTATGCGTTATGCGTTATGCGTTATGCGTTATACGTTATGCTTTATGCGTTATGCATTATGCGTTATGCGTTATGCGATATGCGTTATGCGTTATGCGTTATGCGTTATGCGTTATGCATTATGCGTTATGCGTTATGCGTTATGCATTATGCGTTATGCGTTATGCGTGATCCGTTATGCGTTATGCGTTATGCGTTATGCGTTATGCGTTATGCGTTATGCGATTTACGGTATTCGTTAAGCGTTGTGCATTATGCGTTATGCGTTATGCGTTAAGGGTTATGGGTTATGCGTTATGCTTTATGCGTTATTCATTTTGCGTTATGCGTTATTCGTTATGAGTTATAAGTTATGCGTAATGCGTTATGCCTTATGAGTTATGCATTATGCGTTATGCGTTATGCATAATGCGTTATACGTTATGTATTATGCTTTATGCGTTATGCATTATGCGTTATGCGTTATGCGATATGCGTTATGCGTTATGCGTTATTCGTTATGAGTAATTAGTTATAAGTTATGCGTTATGCGTTATGCTTTATGCATTATGCGTTATGCGTTATGCGTTATGCGTTATGCGTTATGCGTTATGCTTTATGCGTTATGCGTTACTCCTTATGAGTTATAAGTTATGCGTAATGCGTTTGCGTTATGCGTTATGCTTTATGCGTTATGCGTTATGCGTTATGCGTTATGCGTTATGCGTGATCCGTTATGCGTTATGCGTTATGCGTTATGCGTTATGCGTTATGCGTTATGCGTTATGCGTTATGCGTTACTCCTTATGAGTTATGAGTTATAAGTTATGCGTAATGCGTTATGCTTTATGCGTTATGCGTTATGCGTTATGCGTTATGCGTTATGCGTTATGCGTTATGCGTTATGCGTAATGCGTTATGCGTTATGCGTTATGCGTTATGCGTGATCCGTTATGCGTTATGCGTTATGCGTTATGCGTTATGCTTTATGCGTTATGCGTTATGCGTTATGCGTTATACGTTATACGGTGTGCGTTATGCGTTATGCGTTATGCGTTATGCGTTATGCGTTATGCGTTATGCGTTATGCGTTATGCGTTTTGCGGTATTCGTTATGCGTTCTGCATTATGCGTTATGCGTTGTGCGTTATGGGTTATGATTTATGCGTTATGCGATATGAGTTATGCGTTATGCGTTACGCGTTATGCGTTATGCGTTATGCGTTATGCTTTATGCGTCATGCGTGATCCGTTATGCGTTAGGCGTTATGCGATTTGCGGTATTCGTTAAGCGTTGTGCATTATGCGTTATGCGTTATGCGTTAAGGGTTATGGGTTATGCGTTATGCTTTATGCGTTATTCATTTTGCGTTATGCGTTATTCGTTATGAGTTATAAGTTATGCGTAATGCGTTTTGCCTTATGAGTTATGCATTATGCGTTATGCGTTATGCATAATGCGTTATACGTTATGTATTATGCGTTATGCGTTATGCGTTATGCGTTATGCGTTATGCGTTATGCGTTATGCGTTATGCGTTATGCGTTATGCGTTATGCGTTATGCGTTATGCGTTATGCGTTATGCGTTATGCGTTATGCGTTATGCTTTATGCGTTTTGCGTTACTCCTTATGAGTTATGAGATATAAGTTATGCGTAATGCGTTATGCGTTATGCGTTATGCGTTATGCTTTATGCGTTATGCGTTATGCGTTATGCGTTATGCGTTATGCGTTATGCGTTATGCGTTATGCGTTATGCGTTATGCGTGATCCGTTATGCGTTATGCGTTATGCGTTATGCGTTATGCGTTATGCGTTATGCGTTATGCGTTATGCGTTATGCTTTATGCGTTATGCGTTACTCCTTATGAGTTATGAGTTATAAGTTATGCGTAATGCGTAATGCGTTATGGGTTATGCGTTATGCATTATGCTTTATCCGTTATGCGATATGCGTTATGCTTTATGCGTTATGCGTTATGCGTTATGCGTTATGCGTTATGCGTTATGCGTTATGCGTTATGCGTTATGCGTTATGCGTTATGCGTTATGCGTTATACGTTATGCTTTATGCGTTATGCATTATGCGTTATGCGTTATGCGATATGCGTTATGCGTTATGCGTTATGCGTTATGCGTTATGCATTATGCGTTATGCGTTATGCGTTATGCATTATGCGTTATGCGTTATGCATAATGCGTTATACGTTATGTATTATGCGTTATGCGTTATGCGTTATGCGTTATGCGTTATGCGTTATGCGTTATGCGTTATGCGTTATGCGTTATGCGTTATGCGTTATGCGTTATGCGTTATGCGTTATGCGTTATGCGTTATGCTTTATGCGTTTTGCGTTACTCCTTATGAGTTATGAGATATAAGTTATGCGTAATGCGTTATGCGTTATGCGTTATGCGTTATGCTTTATGCGTTATGCGTTATGCGTTATGCGTTATGCGTTATGCGTTATGCGTTATGCGTTATACGTTATGCGTTATGCGTGATCCGTTATGCGTTATGCGTTATGCGTTATGCGTTATGCGTTATGCGTTATGCGTTATGCGTTATGCGTTATGCGTTATGCTTTATGCGTTATGCGTTACTCCTTATGAGTTATGAGTTATAAGTTATGCGTAATGCGTAATGCGTTATGGGTTATGCGTTATGCATTATGCTTTATCCGTTATGCGATATGCGTTATGCTTTATGCGTTATGCGTTATGCGTTATGCGTTATGCGTTATGCGTTATGCGTTATGCGTTATGCGTTATGCGTTATGCGTTATGCGTTATACGTTATGCTTTATGCGTTATGCATTATGCGTTATGCGTTATGCGATATGCGTTATGCGTTATGCGTTATGCGTTATGCATTATGCGTTATGCGTTATGCGTTATGCATTATGCGTTATGCGTTATGCGTGATCCGTTATGCGTTAAGCGTTATGCGTTATGCGTTATGCGTTGTGCGTTATACGTTTGCGTTATGCGTTATGCGTTATGCTTTATGCGTTATGCGTTATGCGTTATGCGTTAAGCGCTATGCGTTATGCGTTATGCGTTATGCGTTATGCGTTATGCGTTATGCGTTATGCGTTATGCGTTATGCGTTATGCGTTATGCGTTATGCGTTATGCGTTATGCGTTATGCGTTATGCGTTAAGGGTTATGGGTTATGCGTTATGCTTTATGCATTCTTCATTTTGCGTTATGCGTTATTCGTTATGAGTTATAAGTTATGCGTAATGCGTTTTGCCTTATGAGTTATGCATTATGCGTTATGCGTTATGCATAATGCGTTATACGTTATGTATTATGCGTTATGCGTTATGCGTTATGCGTTATGCGTTATGCGTTATGCGTTATGCGTTATGCGTTATGCGTTATGCGTAATGCGTTATGCGTTATGCGTTATGCGTTATGCTTTATGCGTTTTGCGTTACTCCTTATGAGTTATGAGATATAAGTTATGCGTAATGCGTTATGCGTTATGCGTTATGCGTTATGCTTTATGCGTTATGCGTTATGCGTTATGCGTTATGCGTTATGCGTTATGCGTTATGCGTTATGCGTTATGCGTTATGCGTGATCCGTTATGCGTTATGCGTTATGCGTTATGCGTTATGCGTTATGCGTTATGCGTTATGCGTTATGCGTTATGCGTTATGCTTTATGCGTTATGCGTTACTCCTTATGAGTTATGAGTTATAAGTTATGCGTAATGCGTAATGCGTTATGCGTAATGCGTTATGCGTTATGCGTTATGCGTTATGCGTTATGCTTTATGCGTTATGCGTTACTCCTTATGAGTTATGAGTTATAAGTTATGCGTAATGCGTTATGCGTTATGCGTTATGCTTTATGCGTTATGCGTTATGCGTTATGCGTTATGCGTTATGCGTTATGCGTTATGCGTTATGCGTTATGCGTTATGCGTTATGCCTTATGCGTTATGCGTTATTCGTTATGAGTAATGAGTTATAAGTTATGCGTTATGCGTTATGCGTTATGCGTTATGCGTTATGCGTTATTCGTTATGAGTAATGAGTTATAAGTTATGCGTTATGCGTAATGCGTTATGCGTTATGCGTTATGCGTTATGCGTTATGCTTTATGCGTTATGCGTTATGCGTTATGCTTTATGCGTTATTCGTTATGCGTTATGCGTTATGCGTTATGCGTTATGCGTTATGCGTTATGCGTTATGCGTTATGCGTTATGCGTTATGCGTTATGCGTGATCCGACATGCGTTATGCATTTTGCGTTATGCGTTATTCGTTATGAGTTATGAGTTATAAGTTATGCGTAATGCGTTATGCGTTATGCATTATGCTTTATCCGTTATGCGTTATGCGTTATGCTTTATGCGTTATGCGTTATGAGTTATGCGTTATACGTTATGCGTTATGCGTTATGCGTGATCCGTTATGTGTTAGGCGATATACGTTTTGCGGTATTCGTTATGCGTTATGATTTATGCTTTATGCGTTATGCGTTATGCGTGATCCGACATGCGTTATGCATTATGCGTTATGCGTTATTCGTTATGAGTTATGAGTTATAAGTTATGCGTAATGCGTTATGCGTTATGCGTTATGCATTATGCTTTATCCGTTATGCGTTATGCGTTATGCTTTATGCGTTATGCGTTATGCGTTATGCGTTATGCGTTATGCGTTATGCGTTATTCGTTATGAGTAATGAGTTATAAGTTATGCGTTATGCGTAATGCGTTATGCGTTATGCGTTATGCGTTATGCTTTATGCGTTATGAGTTATGCGTTATGCTTTATGCGTTATTCGTTATGCGTTATGCGTTATGCGTTATGCGTTATGCGTTATGCGTTATGCGCTATGCGTTATGCATTATGCGTTATGCGTTATGCGTTATGCGTTAAGCGTTATGCGTTATGCGTTATGCATTATGCTTTATCCGTTATGCGTTATGCGTTATGCGTTATGCGTTATGCATTATGCGTTATGCGTTATGCGTTATGCATTATGCGTTATGCGTTATGCGTGATCCGTTATGCGTTAAGCGTTATGCGTTATGCGTTATGCGTTGTGCGTTATACGTTTGCGTTATGCGTTATGCGTTATGCTTTATGCGTTATTCGTTATGCGTTATGCGTTATGCGTTATGCGTTATGCGTTATGCGTTATGCGTTATGCGTTATGCGCTATGCGTTATGCATTATGCGTTATGCGTTATGCGTTATGCGTTAAGCGTTATGCGTTATGCGTTATGCATTATGCTTTATCCGTTATGCGTTATGCGTTATGCTTTATGCGTTATGCGTTATGCGTTATGCGTTATGCGATATGCGTTATGCGTTATGCGTTATTCGTTATGAGTAATGAGTTATAAGTTATGCGTTATGCGTAATGCGTTATGCGTTATGCGTTATGCGTTATGCTTTATGCGTTATGCGTTATGCGTTATGCTTTATGCGTTATTCGTTATGCGTTATGCGTTATGCGTTATGCGTTATGCGTTATGCGTTATGCGTTATGCGTTATGCGTTATGCGTTATGCGTTATGCGTTATGCGTTATGCGTTATGCGTTATGCGTTATGCGTTATGCTTTATGCGTTTTGCGTTACTCCTTATGAGTTATGAGATATAAGTTATGCGTAATGCGTTATGCGTTATGCGTTATGCGTTATGCGTTATGCGTTATGCGTTATGCGTTATGTGTTATGCTTTATGCGTTATGCGTTACTCCTTATGAGTTATGAGTTATAAGTTATGCGTAATGCGTAATGCGTTATGCGTTATGCGTTATGCATTATGCTTTATCCGTTATGCGATATGCGTTATGCTTTATGCGTTATGCGTTATGCGTTATGAGTAATGAGTTATCAGTTATGCGTTATGCGTTATTCGTTATGAGTAATGAGTTATAAGTTATGCGTTATGCGTTATGCGTTATGCTTTATGCGTTATGCGTTACTCCTTATGAGTTATGAGTTATAAGTTATGCGTAATGCGGTATGCGTTATACGTTATACGTTATGCGTTATGCGTTATGCGTTATGCGTTATGCGTTATGCGTGATCCGTTATGCGTTAAGCGTTATGCGTTATGCGTTATGCGTTGTGCGTTATACGTTTGCGTTATGCGTTATGCGTTATGCTTTATGCGTTATGCGTTATGCGTTATGCGTTATGCGTTATGCGTTATGCGTTATGCGTTATGCGTTATACGTTATGCTTTATGCGTTATGCATTATGCGTTATGCGTTATGCGATATGCGTTATGCGTTATGCGTTATGCGTTATGCGTTATGCATTATGCGTTATGCGTTATGCGTTATGCATTATGCGTTATGCGTTATGCGTGATCCGTTATGCGTTAAGCGTTATGCGTTATGCGTTATGCGTTGTGCGTTATACGTTTGCGTTATGCGTTATGCGTTATGCTTTATGCGTTATGCGTTATGCGTTAAGCGCTATGCGTTATGCGTTATGCGTTATGCGTTATGCGTTATGCGTTATGCGTTATGCGTTATGCGTTATGCGTTATGCGTTATGCGTTATGCGTTATGCGTTATGCGTTATGCGTTATGCGTTATGCGTTATGCGTTATGCGTTATGCGTTATACGTTATGCTTTATGCGTTATACATTATGCGTTATGCGTTATGCGATATGCGTTATGCGTTATGCGTTATTCGTTATGAGTAATTAGTTATAAGTTATGCGTTATGCGTTATGCTTTATGCATTATGCGTTATGCGTTATGCGTTATGCATTATGCGTTATGCGTTATGCGTTATGCGTTATGCGTTATGCGTTATGCGTTATGCGTTATGCGTTATGCGCTATGCGTTATGCATTATGCTTTATCCGTTATGCGTTATGCGTTATGCTTTATGCGTTATGCGTTATGCGTTATGAGTAATGAGTTATAAGTTATGCGTTATGCGTTATTCGTTATGAGTAATGAGTTATAAGTTATGCGTTATGCGTTATGCTTTATGCGTTATGCGTTATGCGTTATGCTTTATGCGTTATGCGTTACTCCTTATGAGTTATGAGTTATAAGTTATGCGTAATGCGGTATGCGTTATACGTTATACGTTATGCGTTATGCGTTATGCGTTATGCGTTATGCGTTATGCGTTATGCGTTATGCGTTATGCGTTATGCGCTATGCGTTATGCATTATGCGTTATGCGTTATGCGTTATGCGTTAAGCGTTATGCGTTTTGCTGTATTCGTTATGCGTTGTGCATTATGCGTTATGCGTTATGTGTTATGCTTTATGCGTTATGTGTTATGCGTTACGCTTTATGCGTTATGCATTATGCGATATGCGTTATGCGTTATGCATTATGCGTTATGCGTTATGCGTGATCCGTTATGCGTTAAGCGTTATGCGTTATGCGTTATGCGTTGTGCGTTATGCGTTTGCGTTATGCGTTGTGCGTTATGCGTTTGCGTTATGCGTTATGCGTTATGCTTTATGCGTTATGCGTTATGCGTTATGCGTTAAGCGCTATGCGTTATGCGTTATGCGTTATGCGTTATGCGTTATGCGATTTACGGTATTCGTTAAGCGTTGTGCATTATGCGTTATGCGTTATGCGTTAAGGGTTATGGGTTATGCGTTATGCTTTATGCGTTATTCATTTTGCGTTATGCGTTATTCGTTATGAGTTATAAGTTATGCGTAATGCGTTATGCCTTATGAGTTATGCATTATGCGTTATGCGTTATGCATAATGCGTTATACGTTATGTATTATGCTTTATGCGTTATGCATTATGCGTTATGCGTTATGCGATATGCGTTATGCGTTATGCGTTATTCGTTATGAGTAATTAGTTATAAGTTATGCGTTATGCGTTATGCTTTATGCATTATGCGTTATGCGTTATGCGTTATGCGTTATGCGTTATGCGTTATGCGTTATGCTTTATGCGTTATGCGTTACTCCTTATGAGTTATAAGTTATGCGTAATGCGTTTGCGTTATGCGTTATGCTTTATGCGTTATGCGTTATGCGTTATGCGTTATGCGTTATGCGTGATCCGTTATGCGTTATGCGTTATGCGTTATGCGTTATGCGTTATGCGTTATGCGTTATGCGTTATGCGTTACTCCTTATGAGTTATGAGTTATAAGTTATGCGTAATGCGTTATGCTTTATGCGTTATGCGTTATGCGTTATGCGTTATGCGTTATGCGTTATGCGTAATGCGTTATGCGTTATGCGTTATGCGTTATGCGTGATCCGTTATGCGTTATGCGTTATGCGTTATGCGTTATGCTTTATGCGTTATGCGTTATGCGTTATGCGTTATACGTTATACGGTGTGCGTTATGCGTTATGCGTTATGCGTTATGAGTTATGCGTTATGCGTTATGCGTTATGCGTTATGCGTTTTGCGGTATTCGTTATGCGTTCTGCATTATGCGTTATGCGTTGTGCGTTATGGGTTATGATTTATGCGTTATGCGATATGAGTTATGCGTTATGCGTTAAGCGTTATGCGTTATGCGTTATGCGTTATGCTTTATGCGTCATGCGTGATCCGTTATGCGTTAGGCGTTATGCGATTTGCGGTATTCGTTAAGCGTTGTGCATTATGCGTTATGCGTTATGCGTTAAGGGTTATGGGTTATGCGTTATGCTTTATGCGTTATTCATTTTGCGTTATGCGTTATTCGTTATGAGTTATAAGTTATGCGTAATGCGTTTTGCCTTATGAGTTATGCATTATGCGTTATGCGTTATGCATAATGCGTTATACGTTATGTATTATGCGTTATGCGTTATGCGTTATGCGTTATGCGTTATGCGTTATGCGTTATGCGTTATGCGTTATGCGTTATGCGTTATGCGTTATGCGTTATGCGTTATGCATTATGCGTTTTGCGTTACTCCTTATGAGTTATGAGATATAAGTTATGCGTAATGCGTTATGCGTTATGCGTTATGCGTTATGCTTTATGCGTTATGCGTTATGCGTTATGCGTTATGCGTTATGCGTTATGCGTTATGCGTTATGCGTTATGCGTTATGCGTGATCCGTTATGCGTTATGCGTTATGCGTTATGCGTTATGCGTTATGCGTTATGCGTTATGCGTTATGCGTTATGCGTTATGCGTTATGCGTTATGCTTTATGCGTTATGCGTTACTCCTTATGAGTTATGAGTTATAAGTTATGCGTAATGCGTAATGCGTTATGCGTTATGCGTTATGCATTATGCTTTATCCGTTATGCGATATGCGTTATGCTTTATGCGTTATGCGTTATGCGTTATGAGTAATGAGTTATAAGTTATGCGTTATGCGTTATTCGTTATGAGTAATGAGTTATAAGTTATGCGTTATGCGTTATGCTTTATGCGTTGTGCGTTATGCGTTATGCTTTATGCGTTATGCGTTACTCCTTATCAGTTATGAGTTATAAGTTATGCGTAATGCGGTATGCGTTATACGTTATACGTTATGCGTTATGCGTTATGCGTTATGCGTTATGCGTTATGCGTTATGCGTTATGCGCTATGCGTTATGCATTATGCGTTATGCGTTATGCGTTATGCGTTAAGCGTTATGCGTTTTGCTGTATTCGTTATGCGTTGTGCATTATGCGTTATGCGTTATGTGTTATGCTTTATGCGTTATGCGTTATGCGTTACGCTTTATGCGTTATGCATTATGCGTTATGCGTTATGCGTTATGCATTATGCTTTATCCGTTATGCGATATGCGTTATGCTTTATGCGTTATGCGTTATGCGTTATGAGTAATGAGTTATAAGTTATGCGTTATGCGTTATTCGTTATGAGTAATGAGTTATAAGTTATGCGTTATGCGTTATGCTTTATGCGTTATGCGTTATGCGTTATGCTTTATGCGTTATGCGTTACTCCTTATGAGTTATGAGTTATAAGTTATGCGTAATGCGGTATGCGTTATACGTTATACGTTATGCGTTATGCGTTATGCGTTATGCTTTATGCGTTATGCGTTATGCGTTATGCTTTATGCGTTATGCGTTACTCCTTATGAGTTATGAGTTATAAGTTATGCGTAATGCGGTATGCGTTATACGTTATACGTTATGCGTTATGCGTTATGCGTTATGCGTTATGCGTTATGCGTTATGCGTTATGCGTTATGCGTTATGCGTTATGCGCTATGCGTTATGCATTATGCGTTATGCGTTATGCGTTATGCGTTAAGCGTTATGCGTTTTGCTGTATTCGTTATGCGTTGTGCATTATGCGTTATGCGTTATGTGTTATGCTTTATGCGTTATGCGTTATGCGTTACGCTTTATGCGTTATGCATTATGCGATATGCGTTATGCGTTATGCATTATGCGTTATGCGTTATGCGTGATCCGTTATGCGTTAAGCGTTATGCGTTATGCGTTATGCGTTGTGCGTTATACGTTTGCGTTTTTGTTTATGCGTTATGCTTTATGCGTTATGCGTTATGCGTTATGCGTTATGCGTTATGCGTTATGCGTTATACGTTATGCTTTATGCGTTATGCATTATGCGTTATGCGTTATGCGATATGCGTTATGCGTTATGCGTTATGCGTTATGCGTTATGCGTTATGCATTATGCGTTATGCGTTATGCGTTATGCATTATGCGTTATGCGTTATGCGTGATCCGTTATGCGTTAAGCGTTATGCGTTATGCGTTATGCGTTGTGCGTTATGCGTTATGCGTTATGCGTTATGCGTTATGCGTTATGCGTTATGCGTTATGCGTTATGCGTTATGCGTTATGCGTTATACGTTATGCTTTATGCGTTATGCATTATGCGTTATGCGTTATGCGATATGCGTTATGCGTTATGCGTTATTCGTTATGAGTAATTAGTTATAAGTTATGCGTTATGCGTTATGCTTTATGCATTATGCGTTATGCGTTATGCGTTATGCTTTATGCGTTTTGCGTTACTCCTTATGAGTTATGAGATATAAGTTATGCGTAATGCGTTATGCGTTATGCGTTATGCGTTATGCTTTATGCGTTATGCGTTATGCGTTATGCGTTATGCGTTATGCGTTATGCGTTATGCGTTATGCGTTATGCGTGATCCGTTATGCGTTATGCGTTATGCGTTATGCGTTATGCGTTATGCGTTATGCGTTATGCGTTATGCTTTATGCGTTATGCGTTACTCCTTATGAGTTATGAGTTATAAGTTATGCGTAATGCGTAATGCGTTATGCGTTATGCGTTATGCATTATGCTTTATCCGTTATGCGATATGCGTTATGCTTTATGCGTTTTGCGTTATGCGTTATGAGTAATGAGTTATAAGTTATGCGTTATGCGTTATTCGTTATGAGTAATGAGTTATAAGTTATGCGTTATGCGTTATGCTTTATGCGTTATGCGTTATGCGTTATGCTTTATGCGTTATGCGTTACTCCTTATGAGTTATGAGTTATAAGTTATGCGTAATGCGGTATGCGTTATACGTTATACGTTATGCGTTATGCGTTATGCGTTATGCGTTATGCGTTATGCGTTATGCGTTATGCGTTATGCGCTATGCGTTATGCATTATGCGTTATGCGTTATGCGTTATGCGTTAAGCGTTATGCGTTTTGCTGTATTCGTTATGCGTTGTGCATTATGCGTTATGCGTTATGTGTTATGCTTTATGCGTTATGCGTTATGCGTTACGCTTTATGCGTTATGCATTATGCGTTATGCGTTATGCGTTATGCATTATGCGTTATGCGTTATGCGTGATCCGTTATGCGTTAAGCGTTATGCGTTATGCGTTATGCGTTGTGCGTTATACGTTTGCGTTATGCGTTATGCGTTATGCTTTATGCGTTATGCGTTATGCGTTATGCGTTATGCGTTATGCGTTATGCGTTATGCGTTATGCGTTATGCGTTATGCGTTATACGTTATGCTTTATGCGTTATGCATTATGCGTTATGCGTTATGCGATATGCGTTATGCGTTATGCGTTATGCGTTATGCGTTATGCATTATGTGTTATGCGTTATGCGTTATGCATTATGCGTTATGCGTTATGCGTGATCCGTTATGCGTTAAGCGTTATGCGTTATGCGTTATGCGTTGTGCGTTATACGTTTGCGTTATGCGTTATGCGTTATGCTTTATGCGTTATGCGTTATGCGTTATGCGTTAAGCGCTATGCGTTATGCGTTATGCGTTATGCGTTATGCGTTATGCGTTATGCGTTATGCGTTATGCGTTATGCGTTATGCGTTATGCGTTATGCGTTATGCGTTATGCGTTATGCGTTATGCGTTATGCGTTATGCGTTATGCGTTATGCTTTATGCGTTATGCGTTACTCCTTATGAGTTATAAGTTATGCGTAATGCGTTATGCGTTATGCGTTATGCGTTATGCGTTGTGCGTTATACGTTTGCGTTATGCGTTATGCGTTATGCTTTATGCGTTATGCGTTATGCGTTATGCGTTAAGCGCTATGCGTTATGCGTTATGCGTTATGCGTTATGCGTTATGCGTTATGCGTTATGCGTTATGCGTTATGCGTTATGCGTTATGCGTTATGCGTTATGCGTTATGCGTTATGCGTTATGCGTTATGCGTTATGCTTTATGCGTTATGCGTTACTCCTTATGAGTTATGAGTTATAAGTTATGCGTAATGCGTAATGCGTTATGCGTTATGCGTTATGCGATATGCGTTATGCGTTATGCGTTATTCGTTATGAGTAATTAGTTATAAGTTATGCGTTATGCGTTATGCTTTATGCATTATGCGATATGCGTTATGCGTTATGCGTTATGCGTTATGCGTTATGCATTATGCGTTATGCGTTATGCGTTATGCATTATGCGTTATGCGTTATGCGTGATCCGTTATGCGTTAAGCGTTATGCGTTATGCGTTATGCGTTGTGCGTTATACGTTTGCGTTATGCGTTATGCGTTATGCTTTATGCGTTATGCGTTATGCGTTATGCGTTAAGCGCTATGCGTTATGCGTTATGCGTTATGCGTTATGCGTTATGCGTTATGCGTTATGCGTTATGCGTTATGCGTTATGCGTTATGCGTTATGCGTTATGCGTTATGCGTTATGCGTTATGCGTTATGCGTTATGCGTTATGCGTTATGCTTTATGCGTTATGCGTTACTCCTTATGAGTTATAAGTTATGCGTAATGCGTTAAGCGTTATGCGTTATGCGTTATGCGTTGTGCGTTATACGTTTGCGTTATGCGTTATGCGTTATGCTTTATGCGTTATGCGTTATGCGTTATGCGTTAAGCGCTATGCGTTATGCGTTATGCGTTATGCGTTATGCGTTATGCGTTATGCGTTATGCGTTATGCGTTATGCGTTATGCGTTATGCGTTATGCGTTATGCGTTATGCGTTATGCGTTATGCGTTATGCGTTATGCGTTATGCGTTATGCGTTATGCGTTATGCGTTATACGTTATGCTTTATGCGTTATGCATTATGCGTTATGCGTTATGCGATATGAGTTATGCGTTATGCGTTATTCGTTATGAGTAATTAGTTATAAGTTATGCGTTATGCGTTATGCTTTATGCATTATGCGTTATGCGTTATGCGTTATGCATTATGCGTTATGCGTTATGCGTTATGCGTTATGCGTTATGCGTTATGCGTTATGCGTTATGCGTTATGCGTTATGCGTTATGCGTTATGCGCTATGCGTTATGCATTATGCTTTATCCGTTATGCGTTATGCGTTATGCTTTATGCGTTATGCGTTATGCGTTATGAGTAATGAGTTATAAGTTATGCGTTATGCGTTATTCGTTATGAGTAATGAGTTATAAGTTATGCGTTATGCGTTATGCTTTATGCGTTATGCGTTATGCGTTATGCTTTATGCGTTATGCGTTACTCCTTATGAGTTATGAGTTATAAGTTATGCGTAATGCGGTATGCGTTATACGTTATACGTTATGCGTTATGCGTTATGCGTTATGCGTTATGCGTTATGCGTTATGCGCTATGCGTTATGCATTATGCGTTATGCGTTATGCGTTATGCGTTAAGCGTTATGCGTTTTGCTGTATTCGTTATGCGTTGTGCATTATGCGTTATGCGTTATGTGTTATGCTTTATGCGTTATGCGTTATGCGTTACGCTTTATGCGTTATGCATTATGCGATATGCGTTATGCGTTATGCATTATGCGTTATGCGTTATGCGTGATCCGTTATGCGTTAAGCGTTATGCGTTATGCGTTATGCGTTGTGCGTTATACGTTTGCGTTTTTGTTTATGCGTTATGCTTTATGCGTTATGCGTTATGCGTTATGCGTTATGCGTTATGCGTTATGCGTTATGCGTTATACGTTATGCTTTATGCGTTATGCATTATGCGTTATGCGTTATGCGATATGCGTTATGCGTTATGCGTTATGCGTTATGCGTTATGCATTATGCGTTATGCGTTATGCGTTATGCATTATGCGTTATGCGTTATGCGTGATCCGTTATGCGTTAAGCGTTATGCGTTATGCGTTATGCGTTGTGCGTTATGCGTTTGCGTTATGCGTTATGCGTTATGCTTTATGCGTTATGCGTTATGCGTTATGCGTTAAGCGCTATGCGTTATGCGTTATGCGTTATGCGTTATGCGTTATGCGTTATGCGTTATGCGTTATGCGTTATGCGTTATGCGTTATGCGTTATGCGTTATGCTTTATGCGTTATGCATTATGCGTTATGCGTTATGCGATATGCGTTATGCGTTATGCGTTATTCGTTATGAGTAATTAGTTATAAGTTATGCGTTATGCGTTATGCTTTATGCATTATGCGTTATGCGTTATGCGTTATGCTTTATGCGTTTTGCGTTACTCCTTATGAGTTATGAGATATAAGTTATGCGTAATGCGTTATGCGTTATGCGTTATGCGTTATGCTTTATGCGTTATGCGTTATGCGTTATGCGTTATGCGTTATGCGTTATGCGTTATGCGTTATGCGTGATCCGTTATGCGTTATGCGTTATGCGTTATGCGTTATGCGTTATGCGTTATGCGTTATGCTTTATGCGTTATGCGTTACTCCTTATGAGTTATGAGTTATAAGTTATGCGTAATGCGTAATGCGTTATGCGTTATGCGTTATGCGTGATCCGTTATGCGTTATGCGTTATGCGTGATCCGTTATGCGTTAAGCGTTATGCGTTATGCGTTATGCGTTGTGCGTTATGCGTTTGCGTTATGCGTTATGCGTTATGCTTTATGCGTTATGCGTTATGCGTTATGCGTTAAGCGCTATGCGTTATGCGTTATGCGTTATGCGTTATGCGTTATGCGTTATGCGTTATGCGTTATGCGTTATGCGTTATGCGTTATGCGTTATACGTTATGCTTTATGCGTTATGCATTATGCGTTATGCGTTATGCGATATGCGTTATGCGTTATGCGTTATTCGTTATGAGTAATTAGTTATAAGTTATGCGTTATGCGTTATGCTTTATGCATTATGCGTTATGCGTTATGCGTTATGCTTTATGCGTTTTGCGTTACTCCTTATGAGTTATGAGATATAAGTTATGCGTAATGCGTTATGCGTTATGCGTTATGCGTTATGCTTTATGCGTTATGCGTTATGCGTTATGCGTTATGCGTTATGCGTTATGCGTTATGCGTTATGCGTGATCCGTTATGCGTTATGCGTTATGCGTTATGCGTTATGCGTTATGCGTTATGCGTTATGCTTTATGCGTTATGCGTTACTCCTTATGAGTTATGAGTTATAAGTTATGCGTAATGCGTAATGCGTTATGCGTTATGCGTTATGCATTATGCTTTATCCGTTATGCGATATGCGTTATGCTTTATGCTTTATGCGTTATGCGTTATGCGTTATGAGTAATGAGTTATAAGTTATGCGTTATGCGTTATTCGTTATGAGTAATGAGTTATAAGTTATGCGTTATGCGTTATGCTTTATGCGTTATGCGTTATGCGTTATGCTTTATGCGTTATGCGTTACTCCTTATGAGTTATGAGTTATAAGTTATGCGTAATGCGGTATGCGTTATACGTTATACGTTATGCGTTATGCGTTATGCGTTATGCGTTATGCGTTATGCGTTATGCGTTATGCGTTATGCGCTATGCGTTATGCATTATGCGTTATGCGTTATGCGTTATGCGTTAAGCGTTATGCGTTTTGCTGTATTCGTTATGCGTTGTGCATTATGCGTTATGCGTTATGTGTTATGCTTTATGCGTTATGCGTTATGCGTTACGCTTTATGCGTTATGCATTATGCGTTATGCGTTATGCGTTATGCATTATGCGTTATGCGTTATGCGTGATCCGCTATGCGTTAAGCGTTATGCGTTATGCGTTATGCGTTGTGCGTTATACGTTTGCGTTATGCGTTATGCGTTATGCTTTATGCGTTATGCGTTATGCGTTATGCGTTATGCGTTATGCGTTATGCGTTATGCGTTATGCGTTATGCGTTATACGTTATGCTTTATGCGTTATGCATTATGCGTTATGCGTTATGCGATATGCGTTATGTGTTATGCGTTATGCGTTATGCGTTATGCATTATGCGTTATGCGTTATGCGTTATGCATTATGCGTTATGCGTTATGCGTGATCCGTTATGCGTTAAGCGTTATGCGTTATGCGTTATGCGTTGTGCGTTATACGTTTGCGTTATGCGTTATGCGTTATGCTTTATGCGTTATGCGTTATGCGTTATGCGTTAAGCGCTATGCGTTATGCGTTATGCGTTATGCGTTATGCGTTATGCGTTATGCGTTATGCGTTATGCGTTATGCGTTATGCGTTATGCGTTATGCGTTATGCGTTATGCGTTATGCGTTATGCGTTATGCGTTATGCGTTATGCTTTATGCGTTATGCGTTACTCCTTATGAGTTATAAGTTATGCGTAATGCGTTAAGCGTTATGCGTTATGCGTTATGCGTTGTGCGTTATACGTTTGCGTTATGCGTTATGCGTTATGCTTTATGCGTTATGCGTTATGCGTTATGCGTTATGCGTTATGCTTTATGCATTATGCGTTATGCGTTATGCGTTATGCATTATGCGTTATGCGTTATGCGTTATGCGTTATGCGTTATGCGTTATGCGTTATGCGTTATGCGTTATGCGTTATGCGCTATGCATTATGCATTATGCTTTATCCGTTATGCGTTATGCGTTATGCTTTATGCGTTATGCGTTATGCGTTATGAGTAATGAGTTATAAGTTATGCGTTATGCGTTATTCGTTATGAGTAATGAGTTATAAGTTATGCGTTATGCGTTATGCTTTATGCGTTATGCGTTATGCGTTATGCTTTATGCGTTATGCGTTACTCCTTATGAGTTATGAGTTATAAGTTATGCGTAATGCGATATGCGTTATACGTTATACGTTATGCGTTATGCGTTATGCGTTATGCGTTATGCGTTATGCGTTATGCGTTATGCGTTATGCGTTATGCGTTATGCGTTATGCGCTATGCGTTATGCATTATGCGTTATGCGTTATGCGTTATGCGTTAAGCGTTATGCGTTTTGCTGTATTCGTTATGCGTTGTGCATTATGCGTTATGCGTTATGTGTTATGCTTTATGCGTTATGCGTTATGCGTTACGCTTTATGCGTTATGCATTATGCGATATGCGTTATGCGTTATGCATTATGCGTTATGCGTTATGCGTGATCCGTTATGCGTTAAGCGTTATGCGTTATGCGTTATGCGTTGTGCGTTATACGTTTGCGTTTTTGTTTATGCGTTATGCGTTATGCGTTATGCGTTATGCGTTATGCGTTATGCGTTATGCATTATGCGTTATGCGTTATGCGTTATGCATTATGCGTTATGCGTTATGCGTGATCCGTTATGCGTTAAGCGTTATGCGTTATGCGTTATGCGTTGTGCGTTATGCGTTTGCGTTATGCGTTATGCGTTATGCTTTATGCGTTATGCGTTATGCGTTATGCGTTAAGCGCTATGCGTTATGCGTTATGCGTTATGCGTTATGCGTTATGCGTTATGCGTTATGCGTTATGCGTTATGCGTTATGCGTTATGCGTTATACGTTATGCTTTATGCGTTATGCATTATGCGTTATGCGTTATGCGATATGCGTTATGCGTTATGCGTTATTCGTTATGAGTAATTAGTTATAAGTTATGCGTTATGCGTTATGCTTTATGCATTATGCTTTATGCGTTATGCGTTATGCGTTATGCGTTATGCGTTATGCTTTATGCGTTATGCGTTACTCCTTATGAGTTATAAGTTATGCGTAATGCGTTTGCGTTATGCGTTATGCTTTATGCGTTATGCGTTATGCGTTATGCGTTATGCGTTATGCGTTATGCGTGATCCGTTATGCGTTATGCGTTATGCGTTATGCGTTATGCGTTATGCGTTATGCGTTACTCCTTATGAGTTATGAGTTATAAGTTATGCGTAATGCGTTATGCTTTATGCGTTATGCGTTATGCGTTATGCGTTATGCGTTATGCGTTATGCGTTATGCGTTATGCGTAATGCGTTATGCGTTATGCGTTATGCGTTATGCGTGATCCGTTATGCGTTATGCGTTATGCGTTATGCGTTATGCTTTATGCGTTATGCGTTATGCGTTATGCGTTATACGTTATACGGTGTGCGTTATGCGTTATGCGTTATGCGTTATGAGTTATGCGTTATGCGTTATGCGTTATGCGTTATGCGTTCTGCATTATGCGTTATGCGTTGTGCGTTATGGGTTATGATTTATGCGTTATGCGATATGAGTTATGCGTTATGCGTTACGCGTTATGCGTTATGCGTTATGCGTTATGCGTTATGCTTTATGCGTCATGCGTGATCCGTTATGCGTTAGGCGTTATGCGATTTGCGGTATTCGTTAAGCGTTGTGCATTATGCGTTATGCGTTATGCGTTAAGGGTTATGGGTTATGCGTTATGCTTTATGCGTTATTCATTTTGCGTTATGCGTTATTCGTTATGAGTTATAAGTTATGCGTAATGCGTTATGCCTTATGAGTTATGCATTATGCGTTATGCGTTATGCATAATGCGTTATACGTTATGTATTATGCGTTATGCGTTATGCGTTATGCGTTATGCGTTATGCGTTATGCGTTATGCGTTATGCGTTATGCGTTATGCGTTATGCGTGATCCGTTATGCGTTATGCGTTATACGTTATGCTTTATGCGTTATGCATTATGCGTTATGCGTTATGCGATATGCGTTATGCGTTATGCGTTATGCGTTATGCGTTATGCGTTATGCATTATGCGTTATGCGTTATGCGTTATGCATTATGCGTTATGCGTTATGCGTGATCCGTTATGCGTTAAGCGTTATGCGTTATGCGTTATGCGTTGTGCGTTATACGTTTGCGTTATGCGTTATGCGTTATGCTTTATGCGTTATGCGTTATGCGTTATGCGTTAAGCGCTATGCGTTATGCGTTATGCGTTAAGCGCTATGCGTTATGCGTTATGCGTTATGCGTTATGCGTTATGCGTTATGCGTTATGCGTTATGCGTTATGCGTTATGCGTTATGCGTTATGCGTTATGCGTTATGCGTTATGCGTTATGCGTTATGCGTTATGCGTTATGCGTTATGCGTTATGCTTTATGCGTTATGCGTTACTCCTTATGAGTTATAAGTTATGCGTAATGCGTTAAGCGTTATGCGTTATGCGTTATGGGTTGTGCGTTATACGTTTGCGTTATGCGTTATGCGTTATGCTTTATGCGTTATGCGTTATGCGTTATGCGTTAAGCGCTATGCGTTATGCGTTATGCGTTATGCGTTATGCGTTATGCGTTATGCGTTATGCGTTATGCGTTATGCGTTATGCGTTATGCGTTATGCGTTATGCGTTATGCGTTATGCGTTATGCGTTATGCGTTATGCGTTATGCGTTATACGTTATGCTTTATGCGTTATGCATTATGCGTTATGCGTTATGCGATATGCGTTATGCGTTATGCGTTATTCGTTATGAGTAATTAGTTATAAGTTATGCGTTATGCGTTATGCTTTATGCATTATGCGTTATGCGTTATGCGTTATGCATTATGCGTTATGCGTTATGCGTTATGCGTTATGCGTTATGCGTTATGCGTTATGCGTTATGCGTTATGCGTTATGCGTTATGCGTTATGCGTTATGCGCTATGCGTTATGCATTATGCTTTATCCGTTATGCGTTATGCGTTATGCTTTATGCGTTATGCGTTATGCGTTATGAGTAATGAGTTATAAGTTATGCGTTATGCGTTATTCGTTATGAGTAATGAGTTATAAGTTATGCGTTATGCGTTATGCTTTATGCGTTATGCGTTATGCGTTATGCTTTATGCGTTATGCGTTACTCCTTATGAGTTATGAGTTATAAGTTATGCGTAATGCGGTATGCGTTATACGTTATACGTTATGCGTTATGCGTTATGCGTTATGCGTTATGCGTTATGCGTTATGCGTTATGCGTTATGCGTTATGCGTTATGCGCTATGCGTTATGCATTATGCGTTATGCGTTATGCGTTATGCGTTAAGCGTTATGCGTTTTGCTGTATTCGTTATGCGTTGTGCATTATGCGTTATGCGTTATGTGTTATGCTTTATGCGTTATGCGTTATGCGTTACGCTTTATGCGTTATGCATTATGCGATATGCGTTATGCGTTATGCATTATGCGTTATGCGTTATGCGTGATCCGTTATGCGTTAAGCGTTATGCGTTATGCGTTATGCGTTGTGCGTTATACGTTTGCGTTTTTGTTTATGCGTTATGCTTTATGCGTTATGCGTTATGCGTTATGCGTTATGCGTTATGCGTTATGCGTTATGCGTTATACGTTATGCTTTATGCGTTATGCATTATGCGTTATGCGTTATGCGATATGCGTTATGCGTTATGCGTTATGCGTTATGCGTTATGCGTTATGCGTTATGCATTATGCGTTATGCGTTATGCGTTATGCATTATGCGTTATGCGTTATGCGTGATCCGTTATGCGTTAAGCGTTATGCGTTATGCGTTATGCGTTGTGCGTTATGCGTTTGCGTTATGCGTTATGCGTTATGCTTTATGCGTTATGCGTTATGCGTTATGCGTTAAGCGCTATGCGTTATGCGTTATGCGTTATGCGTTATGCGTTATGCGTTATGCGTTATGCGTTATGCGTTATGCGTTATGCGTTATGCGTTATGCGTTATACGTTATGCTTTATGCGTTATGCATTATGCGTTATGCGTTATGCGATATGCGTTATGCGTTATGCGTTATTCGTTATGAGTAATTAGTTATAAGTTATGCGTTATGCGTTATGCTTTATGCATTATGCGTTATGCGTTATGCGTTATGCGTTATGCGTTATGCGTTATGCTTTATGCGTTATGCGTTACTCCTTATGAGTTATAAGTTATGCGTAATGCGTTTGCGTTATGCGTTATGCTTTATGCGTTATGCGTTATGCGTTATGCGTTATGCGTTATGCGTTATGCGTGATCCGTTATGCGTTATGCGTTATGCGTTATGCGTTATGCGTTATGCGTTATGCGTTACTCCTTATGAGTTATGAGTTATAAGTTATGCGTAATGCGTTATGCTTTATGCGTTATGCGTTATGCGTTATGCGTTATGCGTTATGCGTTATGCGTTATGCGTAATGCGTTATGCGTTATGCGTTATGCGTTATGCGTGATCCGTTATGCGTTATGCGTTATGCGTTATGCGTTATGCTTTATGCGTTATGCGTTATGCGTTATGCGTTATACGTTATACGGTGTGCGTTATGCGTTATGCGTTATGCGTTATGAGTTATGCGTTATGCGTTATGCGTTATGCGTTTTGCGGTATTCGTTATGCGTTCTGCATTATGCGTTATGCGTTGTGCGTTATGGGTTATGATTTATGCGTTATGCGATATGAGTTATGCGTTATGCGTTACGCGTTATGCGTTATGCGTTATGCGTTATGCTTTATGCGTCATGCGTGATCCGTTATGCGTTAGGCGTTATGCGATTTGCGGTATTCGTTAAGCGTTGTGCATTATGCGTTATGCGTTATGCGTTAAGGGTTATGGGTTATGCGTTATGCTTTATGCGTTATTCATTTTGCGTTATGCGTTATTCGTTATGAGTTATAAGTTATGCGTAATGCGTTATGCCTTATGAGTTATGCATTATGCGTTATGCGTTATGCATAATGCGTTATACGTTATGTATTATGCGTTATGCGTTATGCGTTATGCGTTATGCGTTATGCGTTATGCGTTATGCGTTATGCGTTTTGCGTTATGCGTTATGCGTTATGCGTTATGCGTTATGCGTTATGCGTTATGCTTTATGCGTTTTGCGTTACTCCTTATGAGTTATGAGATATAAGTTATGCGTAATGCGTTATGCGTTATGCGTTATGCGTTATGCTTTATGCGTTATGCGTTATGCGTTATGCGTTATGCGTTATGCGTTATGCGTTATGCGTTATGCGTTATGCGTGATCCGTTATGCGTTATGCGTTATGCGTTATGCGTTATGCGTTATGCGTTATGCGTTATGCGTTATGCGTTATGCGTTATGCGTTATGCTTTATGCGTTATGCGTTACTCCTTATGAGTTATGAGTTATAAGTTATGCGTAATGCGTAATGCGTTATGCGTTATGCGTTATGCATTATGCTTTATCCGTTATGCGATATGCGTTATGCTTTATGCGTTATGCGTTATGCGTTATGAGTAATGAGTTATAAGTTATGCGTTATGCGTTATTCGTTATGAGTAATGAGTTATAAGTTATGCGTTATGCGTTATGCTTTATGCGTTATGCGTTATGCGTTATGCTTTATGCGTTATGCGTTACTCCTTATGAGTTATGAGTTATAAGTTATGCGTAATGCGGTATGCGTTATACGTTATGCGTTATGCGTTATGCGTTATGCGTTATGCGTTATGCGTTATGCGTTATGCGTTATGCGTTATGCGTTATGCGTTATGCATTATGCGTTATGCGTTATGCGTTATGCGTTAAGCGTTATGCGTTTTGCTGTATTCGTTATGCGTTGTGCATTATGCGTTATGCGTTATGTGTTATGCTTTATGCGTTATGCGTTATGCGTTACGCTTTATGCGTTATGCATTATGCGTTATGCGTTATGCGTTATGCATTATGCGTTATGCGTTATGCGTGATCCGTTATGCGTTAAGCGTTATGCGTTATGCGTTATGCGTTGTGCGTTATACGTTTGCGTTATGCGTTATGCGTTATGCTTTATGCGTTATGCGTTATGCGTTATGCGTTATGCGTTATGCGTTATGCGTTATGCGTTATGCGTTATGCGTTATGCGTTATGCGTTATGCGTTATACGTTATGATTTATGCGTTATGCATTATGCGTTATGCGTTATGCGATATGCGTTATGCGTTATGCGTTATGCGTTATGCGTTATGCATTATGCGTTATGCGTTATGCGTTATGCATTATGCGTTATGCGTTATGCGTTATGCTTTATGCGTTATGCGTTATGCGTTATGCGTTAAGCGCTATGCGTTATGCGTTATGCGTTATGCGTTATGCGTTATGCGTTATGCGTTATGCGTTATGCGTTATGCGTTATGCGTTATGCGTTATGCGTTATGCGTTATGCGTTATGCGTTATGCGTTATGCGTTATACGTTATGCTTTATGCGTTATGCATTATGCGTTATGCGTTATGCGATATGCGTTATGCGTTATGCGTTATTCGTTATGAGTAATTAGTTATAAGTTATGCGTTATGCGTTATGCTTTATGCATTATGCGTTATGCGTTATGCGTTATGCATTATGCGTTATGCGTTATGCGTTATGCGTTATGCGTTATGCGTTATGCGTTATGCGTTATGCGTTATGCGTTATGCGTTATGCGTTATGCGTTATGCGCTATGCGTTATGCATTATGCTTTATCCGTTATGCGTTATGCGTTTTGCTTTATGCGTTATGCGTTATGCGTTATGAGTAATGAGTTATAAGTTATGCGTTATGCGTTATTCGTTATGAGTAATGAGTTATAAGTTATGCGTTATGCGTTATGCTTTATGCGTTATGCGTTATGCGTTATGCTTTATGCGTTATGCGTTACTCCTTATGAGTTATGAGTTATAAGTTATGCGTAATGCGGTATGCGTTATACGTTATACGTTATGCGTTATGCGTTATGCGTTATGCGTTATGCGTTATGCGTTATGCGTTATGCGTTATGCGTTATGCGCTATGCGTTATGCATTATGCGTTATGCGTTATGCGTTATGCGTTAAGCGTTATGCGTTTTGCTGTATTCGTTATGCGTTGTGCATTATGCGTTATGCGTTATGTGTTATGCTTTATGCGTTATGCGTTATGCGTTACGCTTTATGCGTTATGCATTATGCGTTATGCGTTATGTGTTATGCGTTTTGCGTTATGCGTTATGCGTTATGCGTTATGCGTTAAGGGCTATGGGTTATGCGTTATGCTTTATGCGTTATTCATTTTGCGTTATGCGTTATTCGTTATGAGTTATAAGTTATGCGTAATGCGTTTTGCCTTATGAGTTATGCATTATGCGTTATGCGTTATGCATAATGCGTTATACGTTATGTATTATGCGTTATGCGTTATGCGTTATGCGTTATGCGTTATGCGTTATGCGTTATGCGTTATGCGTTATGCGTTATGCGTTATGCGTTATGCGTTATGCGTTATGCGTTATGCGTTATGCGTTATGCGTTATGCGTTATGCGTTATGCTTTATGCGTTTTGCGTTACTCCTTATGAGTTATGAGATATAAGTTATGCGTAATGCGTTATGCGTTATGCGTTATGCGTTATGCTTTATGCGTTATGCGTTATGCGTTATGCGTTATGCGTTATGCGTTATGCGTTATGCGTTATGCGTTATGCGTTATGCGTTATGCGTGATCCGTTATGCGTTATGCGTTATGCGTTATGCGTTATGCGTTATGCGTTATGCGTTATGCGTTACGCTTTATGCGTTATGCATTATGCGTTATGCGTTATGCGTTATGCATTATGCGTTATGCGTTATGCGTGATCCGTTATGCGTTAAGCGTTATGCGTTATGCGTTATGCGTTGTGCGTTATACGTTTGCGTTAAGCGTTATGCGTTATGCTTTATGCGTTATGCGTTATGCGTTATGCGTTATGCGTTATGCGTTATGCGTTATGCGTTATGCGTTATGCGTTATGCGTTATGCGTTATACGTTATGCTTTATGCGTTATGCATTATGCGTTATGCGTTATGCGATATGCGTTATGCGTTATGCGTTATGCGTTATGCGTTATGCATTATGCGTTATGCGTTATGCGTTATGCATTATGCGTTATGCGTTATGCGTTGTGCGTTATACGTTTGCGTTATGCGTTATGCGTTATGCTTTATGCGTTATGCGTTATGCGTTAAGCGCTATGCGTTATGCGTTATGCGTTACGCGTTATGCGTTATGCGTTATGCGTTATGCGTTATGCGTTATGCGTTATGCGTTATGCGTTATGCGTTATGCGTTATGCGTTATGCGTTATACGTTATGCTTTATGCGTTATGCATTATGCGTTATGCGTTATGCGATATGCGTTATGCGTTATGCGTTATTCGTTATGAGTAATTAGTTATAAGTTATGCGTTATGCTTTATGCTTTATGCATTATGCGTTATGCGTTATGCGTTATGCATTATGCGTTATGCGTTATGCGTTATGCGTTATGCGTTATGCGTTATGCGTTATGCGTTATGCGTTATGCGTTATGCGTTATGCGCTATGCGTTATGCATTATGCTTTATCCGTTATGCGTTATGCATTATGCTTTATCCGTTATGCGTTATGCGTTATGCTTTATGCGTTATGCGTTATGCGTTATGAGTAATGAGTTATAAGTTATGCGTTATGCGTTATTCGTTATGAGTAATGAGTTATAAGTTATGCGTTATGCGTTATGCGTTATGCGTTATGCGTTATGCGTTATGCGTTATGCGTTATACGTTATGCTTTATGCGTTATGCATTATGCGTCATGCGTTATGCGATATGCGTTATGCGTTATGCGTTACTCCTTATGAGTTATGAGTTATAAGTTATGCGTAATGCGGTATGCGTTATACGTTATACGTTATGCGTTATGCGTTATGCGTTATGCGTTATGCGTTATGCGTTATGCGTTATGCGTTATGCGTTATGCGCTATGCGTTATGCATTATGCGTTATGCGTTATGCGTTATGCGTTAAGCGTTATGCGTTTTGCTGTATTCGTTATGCGTTGTGCATTATGCGTTATGCGTTATGTGTTATGCTTTATGCGTTATGCGTTATGCGTTACGCTTTATGCGTTATGCATTATGCGTTATGCGTTATGCGTTATGCGTTTTGCGTTATGCGTTATGCGTTATGCGTTATGCGTTAAGGGTTATGGGTTATGCGTTATGCTTTATGCGTTATTCATTTTGCGTTATGCGTTATTCGTTATGAGTTATAAGTTATGCGTAATGCGTTTTGCCTTATGAGTTATGCATTATGCGTTATGCGTTATGCATAATGCGTTATACGTTATGTATTATGCGTTATGCGTTATGCGTTATGCGTTATGCGTTATGCGTTATGCGTTATGCGTTATGCGTTATGCGTTATGCGTTATGCGTTATGCGTTATGCGTTATGCGTTATGCGTTATGCGTTATGCGTTATGCGTTATGCTTTATGCGTTTTGCGTTACTCCTTATGAGTTATGAGATATAAGTTATGCGTAATGCGTTATGCGTTATGCGTTATGCGTTATGCTTTATGCGTTATGCGTTATGCGTTATGCGTTATGCGTTATGCGTTATGCGTTATGCGTTATGCGTTATGCGTTATGCGTTATGCGTGATCCGTTATGCGTTATGCGTTATGCGTTATGCGTTATGCGTTATGCGTTATGCGTTATGCGTTACGCTTTATGCGTTATGCATTATGCGTTATGCGTTATGCGTTATGCATTATGCGTTATGCGTTATGCGTGATCCGTTATGCGTTAAGCGTTATGCGTTATGCGTTATGCGTTGTGCGTTATACGTTTGCGTTAAGCGTTATGCGTTATGCTTTATGCGTTATGCGTTATGCGTTATGCGTTATGCGTTATGCGTTATGCGTTATGCGTTATGCGTTATGCGTTATGCGTTATGCGTTATGCGTTATGCGTTATACGTTATGCTTTATGCGTTATGCATTATGCGTTATGCGTTATGCGATATGCGTTATGCGTTATGCGTTATGCGTTATGCGTTATGCATTATGCGTTATGCGTTATGCGTTATGCATTATGCGTTATGCGTTATGCGTGATCCGTTATGCATTAAGCGTTATGCGTTATGCGTTATGCGTTGTGCGTTATACGTTTGCGTTATGCGTTATGCGTTATGCTTTATGCGTTATGCGTTATGCGTTATGCGTTAAGCGCTATGCGTTATGCGTTATGCGTTCTGCGTTATGCGTTATGCGTTATGCGTTATGCGTTATGCGTTATGCGTTATGCGTTATGCGTTATGCGTTATGCGTTATGCGTTATGCTTTATGCGTTATGCGTTACTCCTTATGAGTTATAAGTTATGTGTAATGCGTTAAGCGTTATGCGTTATGCGTTATGCGTTGTGCGTTATACGTTTGCGTTATGCGTTATGCGTTATGCTTTATGCGTTATGCGTTATGCGTTATGCGTTAAGCGCTATGCGTTATGCGTTATGCGTTATGCGTTATGCGTTATGCGTTATGCGTTATGCGTTATGCGTTATGCGTTATGCGTTATGCGTTATGCGTTATGCGTTATGCGTTATGCGTTATGCGTTATGCGTTATACGTTATGCTTTATGCGTTATGCATTATGCGTTATGCGTTATGCGATATGCGTTATGCGTTATGCGTTATTCGTTATGAGTAATTAGTTATAAGTTATGCGTTATGCTTTATGCTTTATGCATTATGCGTTATGCGTTATGCGTTATGCATTATGCGTTATGCGTTATGCGTTATGCGTTATGCGTTATGCGTTATGCGTTATGCGTTATGCGTTATGCGTTATGCGCTATGCGTTATGCATTATGCTTTATCCGTTATGCGTTATGCGTTATGCTTTATGCGTTATGCGTTATGCGTTATGAGTAATGAGTTGTAAGTTATGCGTTATGCGTTATTCGTTATGAGTAATGAGTTATAAGTTATGCGTTATGCGTTATGCTTTATGCGTTATGCGTTATGCGTTATGCTTTATGCGTTATGCGTTACTCCTTATGAGTTATGAGTTATAAGTTATGCGTAATGCGGTATGCGTTATACGTTATACGTTATGCGTTATGCGTTATGCGTTATGCGTTATGCGTTATGCGTTATGCGTTATGCGTTATGCGTTATGCGCTATGCGTTATGCATTATGCGTTATGCGTTATGCGTTAAGCGTTATGCGTTTTGCTGTATTCGTTATGCGTTGTGCATTATGCGTTATGCGTTATGTGTTATGCTTTATGCGTTATGCGTTATGCGTTACGCTTTATGCGTTATGCATTATGCGATATGCGTTATGCGTTATGCATTATGCGTTATGCGTTATGCGTGATCCGTTATGCGTTAAGCGTTATGCGTTATGCGTTATGCGTTGTGCGTTATACGTTTGCGTTTTTGTTTATGCGTTATGCTTTATGCGTTATGCGTTATGCGTTATGCGTTATGCGTTATGCGTTATGCGTTATGCGTTATACGTTATGCTTTATGCGTTATGCATTATGCGTTATGCGTTATGCGATATGCGTTATGCGTTATGCGTTATGCGTTATGCGTTATGCGTTATGCGTTATGCGTTATGCGTTATGCGTTATGCATTATGCGTTATGCGTTATGCGTGATCCGTTATGCGTTAAGCGTTATGCGTTATGCGTTATGCGTTGTGCGTTATGCGTTTGCGTTATGCGTTATGCGTTATGCTTTATGCGTTATGCGTTATGCGTTATGCGTTAAGCGCTATGCGTTATGCGTTATGCGTTATGCGTTATGCGTTATGCGTTATGCGTTATGCGTTATGCGTTATGCGTTATGCGTTATGCGTTATGCGTTATGCGTTATGCGTTATGCGTTATGCGTTATACGTTATGCTTTATGCGTTATGCATTATGCGTTATGCGTTATGCGATATGCGTTATGCGTTATGCGTTATTCGTTATGAGTAATTAGTTATAAGTTATGCGTTATGCGTTATGCTTTATGCGTTATGCGTTATGCGTTATGCGTTATGCGTTATGCGTTATGCGTTATGCTTTATGCGTTATGCGTTACTCCTTATGAGTTATAAGTTATGCGTAATGCGTTTGCGTTATGCGTTATGCTTTATGCGTTATGCGTTATGCGTTATGCGTTATGCGTTATGCGTTATGCGTTATGCGTTATGCGTGATCCGTTATGCGTTATGCGTTATGCGTTATGCGTTATGCGTTATGCGTTATGCGCTATGCGTTATGCGTTATGCGTTATGCGTTATGCGTTATGCGTTATGCGTTATGCGTTATGCGTTATGCGTTATGCGTTATGCGTTATGCGTTATGCGTTATACGTTATGCTTTATGCGTTATGCATTATGCGTTATGCGTTATGCGATATGCGTTATGCGTTATGCGTTATTCGTTATGCGTTATGCGTTATGCGTTATGCGTTATGCGTTATGCGTTATGCTTTATGCGTTATGCGTTACTCCTTATGAGTTATAAGTTATGCGTAATGCGTTTGCGTTATGCGTTATGCTTTATGCGTTATGCGTTATGCGTTATGCGTTATGCGTTGTGCGTTATGCGTTTGCGTTATGCGTTATGCGTTATGCTTTATGCGTTATGCGTTATGCGTTATGCGTTAAGCGCTATGCGTTATGCGTTATGCGTTATGCGTTATGCGTTATGCGTTATGCGTTATGCGTTATGCGTTATGCGTTATGCGTTATGCGTTATGCGTTATGCGTTATACGTTATGCTTTATGCGTTATGCATTATGCGTTATGCGTTATGCGATATGCGTTATGCGTTATGCGTTATTCGTTATGAGTAATTAGTTATAAGTTATGCGTTATGCGTTATGCTTTATGCATTATGCGTTATGCGTTATGCGTTATGCGTTATGCGTTATGCGTTATGCGTTATGCTTTATGCGTTATGCGTTACTCCTTATGAGTTATAAGTTATGCGTAATGCGTTTGCGTTATGCGTTATGCTTTATGCGTTATGCGTTATGCGTTATGCGTTATGCGTTATGCGTTATGCGTTATGCGTTATGCGTGATCCGTTATGCGCTATGCGTTATGCGTTATGCGTTATGCGTTATGCGTTATGCGTTACTCCTTATGAGTTATGAGTTATAAGTTATGCGTAATGCGTTATGCTTTATGCGTTATGCGTTATGCGTTATGCGTTATGCGTTATGCGTTATGCGTTACTCCTTATGAGTTATGAGTTATAAGTTATGCGTAATGCGTTATGCTTTATGCGTTATGCGTTATGCGTTATGCGTTATGCGTTATGAGTTATGCGTTATGCGTTATGCGTAATGCGTTATGCGTGATCCGTTATGCGTTATGCGTTATGCGTTATGCGTTATGCTTTATGCGTTATGCGTTATGCGTTATACGTTATACGTTATACGGTGTGCGTTATGCGTTATGCGTTATGCGTTATGAGTTATGCGTTATGCGTTATGCGTTATGCGTTATGCGTTTTGCGGTATTCGTTATGCGTTCTGCATTATGCGTTATGCGTTGTGCGTTATGGGTTATGATTTATGCGTTATGCGATATGAGTTATGCGTTATGCGTTACGCGTTATGCGTTATGCGTTATGCGTTATGCTTTATGCGTCATGCGTGATCCGTTATGCGTTAGGCGTTATGCGATTTGCGGTATTCGTTAAGCGTTGTGCATTATGCGTTATGCGTTATGCGTTAAGGGTTATGGGTTATGCGTTATGCTTTATGCGTTATTCATTTTGCGTTATGCGTTATTCGTTATGAGTTATAAGTTATGCGTAATGCGTTATGCCTTATGAGTTATGCATTATGCGTTATGCGTTATGCATAATGCGTTATACGTTATGTATTATGCGTTATGCGTTATGCGTTATGCGTTATGCGTTATGCGTTATGCGTTATGCGTTATGCGTTATGCGTTATGCGTTATGCGTTATGCGTTATGCGTTATGCTTTATGCGTTTTGCGTTACTCCTTATGAGTTATGAGATATAAGTTATGCGTAATGCGTTATGCGTTATGCGTTATGCTTTATGCGTTATGCGTTATGCGTTATGCGTTATGCGTTATGCGTTATGCGTTATGCGTTATGCGTTATGCGTTATGCGTTATGCGTTATGCGTGATCCGTTATGCGTTATGCGTTATGCGTTATGCGTTATGCGTTATGCGTTATGCGTTATGCGTTATGCGTTATGCTTTATGCGTTATGCTTTATGCGTTATGCGTTATGCGTTATGAGTAATGAGTTATAAGTTATGCGTTATGCGTTATTCGTTATGAGTAATGAGTTATAAGTTATGCGTTATGCGTTATGCTTTATGCGTTATGCGTTATGCGTTAAGCGTTATGCGTTATGCGTTATGCGTTGTGCGTTATACGTTTGCGTTATGCGTTATGCGTTATGCTTTATGCGTTATGCGTTATGCGTTATGCGTTATGCGTTATGCGCTATGCGTTATGCATTATGCTTTATCCGTTATGCGTTATGCGTTATGCTTTATGCGTTATGCGTTATGCGTTATGAGTAATGAGTTATAAGTTATGCGTTATGCGTTATTCGTTATGAGTAATGAGTTATAAGTTATGCGTTATGCGTTATGCTTTATGCGTTATGCGTTATGCGTTATGCTTTATGCGTTATGCGTTACTCCTTATGAGTTATGAGTTATAAGTTATGCGTAATGCGGTATGCGTTATACGTTATACGTTATGCGTTATGCGTTATGCGTTATGCGTTATGCGTTATGCGTTATGCGTTATGCGTTATGCGCTATGCGTTATGCATTATGCGTTATGCGTTATGCGTTATGCGTTAAGCGTTATGCGTTTTGCTGTATTCGTTATGCGTTGTGCATTATGCGTTATGCGTTATGTGTTATGCTTTATGCGTTATGCGTTATGCGTTACGCTTTATGCGTTATGCATTATGCGATATGCGTTATGCGTTATGCATTATGCGTTATGCGTGATCCGTTATGCGTTAAGCGTTATGCGTTATGCGTTATGCGTTGTGCGTTATACGTTTGCGTTTTTGTTTATGCGTTATGCTTTATGCGTTATGCGTTATGCGTTATGCGTTATGCGTTATGCGTTATACGTTATGCTTTAGGCGTTATGCATTATGCGTTATGCGTTATGCGATATGCGTTATGCGTTATGCGTTATGTGTTATGCGTTATGCATTATGCGTTATGCGTTATGCGTTATGCATTATGCGTTATGCGTTATGCGTGATCCGTTATGCGTTAAGCGTTATGCGTTATGCGTTGTGCGTTATGCGTTTGCGTTATGCGTTATGCGTTATGCTTTATGCGTTATGCGTTATGCGTTATGCGTTAAGCGCTATGCGTTATGCGTTATGCGTTATGCGTTATGCGTTATACGTTATGCTTTATGCGTTATGCATTATGCGTTATGCGTTATGCGTTATGCGATATGCGTTATGCGTTATGCGTTATTCGTTATGAGTAATTAGTTATAAGTTATGCGTTATGCGTTATGCTTTATGCATTATGCGTTATGTGTTATGCGTTATGCATTATGCGTTATGCGTTATGCGTTATGCATTATGCGTTATGCGTTATGCGTGATCCGTTATGCGTTAAGCGTTATGCGTTATGCGTTGTGCGTTATGCGTTTGCGTTATGCGTTATGCGTTATGCTTTATGCGTTATGCGTTATGCGTTATGCGTTAAGCGCTATGCGTTATGCGTTATGCGTTATGCGTTATGCGTTATACGTTATGCTTTATGCGTTATGCATTATGCGTTATGCGTTATGCGATATGCGTTATGCGTTATGCGTTATTCGTTATGAGTAATTAGTTATAAGTTATGCGTTATGCGTTATGCTTTATGCATTATGCGTTATGCGTTATGCGTTATGCGTTATGCGTTATGCGTTATGCTTTATGCGTTATGCGTTATGCGTTATGCGTTATGCGTTATGCGTTATGCGTAATGCGTTATGCGTTATGCGTTATGCGTGCTCCGTTATGCGTTATGCGTTATGCGTTATGCGTTATGCTTTATGCGTTATGTGTTATGCGTTATGCGTTATACGTTATACGGTGTGCGTTATGCGTTATGCGTTATGCGTTATGAGTTATGCGTTATGCGTTATGCGTTATGCGTTATGCGTTTTGCGGTATTCGTTATGCGTTCTGCATTATGCGTTATGCGTTGTGCGTTATGGGTTATGATTTATGCGTTATGCGATATGGGTTATGCGTTATGCGTTATGCTTTATGCGTTATGCGTTATGCGTTAAGCGCTATGCGTTATGCGTTATGCGTTATGCGTTATGCGTTATGCGTTATGCGCTATGCGTTATGCATTATGCTTTATCCGTTATGCGTTATGCGTTATGCTTTATGCGTTATGCGTTATGCGTTATGAGTAATGAGTTATAAGTTATGCGTTATGCGTTATTCGTTATGAGTAATGAGTTATAAGTTATGCGTTATGCGTTATGCTTTATGCGTTATGCGTTATGCGTTATGCTTTAAGCGTTATGCGTTACTCCTTATGAGTTATGAGTTATAAGTTATGCGTAATGCGGTATGCGTTATACGTTATACGTTATGCGTTATGCGTTATGCGTTATGCGTTATGCGTTATGCGTTATGCGTTATGCGTTATGCGCTATGCGTTATGCATTATGCGTTATGCGTTATGCGTTATGCGTTATGCGTTAAGCGTTATGCGTTTTGCTGTATTCGTTATGCGTTGTGCATTATGCGTTATGCGTTATGTGTTATGCTTTATGCGTTATGCGTTATGCGTTACGCTTTATGCGTTATGCATTATGCGATATGCGTTATGCGTTATGCATTATGCGTTATGCGTGATCCGTTATGCGTTAAGCGTTATGCGTTATGCGTTATGCGTTGTGCGTTATACGTTTGCGTTTTTGTTTATGCGTTATGCTTTATGCGTTATGCGTTATGCGTTATGCGTTATGCGTTATGCGTTATACGTTATGCTTTATGCGTTATGAATTATGCGTTATGCGTTATGCGATATGCGTTATGCGTTATGCGTTATGTGTTATGCGTTATGCATTATGCGTTATGCGTTATGCGTTATGCATTATGCGTTATGCGTTATGCGTGATCCGTTATGCGTTAAGCGTTATGCGTTATGCGTTATGCGTTGTGCGTTATGCGTTTGCGTTATGCGTTATGCGTTATGCTTTATGCGTTATGCGTTATGCGTTATGCGTTAAGCGCTATGCGTTATGCGTTATGCGTTATGCGTTATGCGTTATGCGTTTTGCGTTATGCGTTATGCGTTATGCGTTATGCGTTATGCGTTATACGTTATGCTTTATGCGTTATGCATTATGCGTTATGCGTTATGCGATATGCGTTATGCGTTATGCGTTATTCGTTATGAGTAATTAGTTATAAGTTATGCGTTATGCGTTATGCTTTATGCATTATGCGTTATGCGTTATGCGTTATGCGTTATGCGTTATGCGTTATGCGTTATGCTTTATGCGTTATGCGTTACTCCTTATGAGTTATAAGTTATGCGTAATGCGTTTGCGTTATGCGTTATGCTTTATGCGTTATGCGTTATGCGTTATGCGTTATGCGTTATGCGTGATCCGTTATGCGTTATGCGTTATGCGTTATGCGTTATGCGTTATGCGTTACTCCTTATGAGTTATGAGTTATAAGTTATGCGTAATGCGTTATGCTTTATGCGTTATGCGTTATGCGTTATGCGTTATGCGTTATGCGTTATGCGTTATGCGTTATGCGTAATGCGTTATGCGTTATGCGTTATGCGTGATCCGTTATGCGTTATGCGTTATGCGTTATGCGTTATGCGTTATGCTTTATGCGTTATGTGTTATGCGTTATGCGTTATGTGTTATGCGTTATGCGTTATACGTTATACGGTGTGCGTTATGCGTTATGCGTTATGCGTTATGAGTTATGCGTTATGCGTTATGCGTTATGCGTTTTGCGGTATTCGTTATGCGTTCTGCATTATGCGTTATGCGTTGTGCGTTATGGGTTATGATTTATGCGTTATGCGATATGAGTTATGCGTTATGCGTTACGCGTTATGCGTTATGCGTTATGCGTTATGCTTTATGCGTCATGCGTGATCCGTTATGCGTTAGGCGTTATGCGATTTGCGGTATTCGTTAAGCGTTGTGCATTATGCGTTATGCGTTATGCGTTAAGGGTTATGGGTTATGCGTTATGCTTTATGCGTTATTCATTTTGCGTTATGCGTTATTCGTTATGAGTTATAAGTTATGCGTAATGCGTTATGCCTTATGAGTTATGCATTATGCGTTATGCGTTATGCATAATGCGTTATACGTTATGTATTATGCGTTATGCGATATGCGTCATGCATCAAGCCTTATGCGATATGCGATATGCGTCATGCATCAAGCCTTATGCGTTATGGGTTATGCGTTAACGTTATGCGTTATGCGTTATGATTTATGCTTTATGCGTTATGCGTTATGCGTGATCCGACATGCGTTATGCATTTTGCGATATGCGTTATTCGTTATGAGTTATGAGTTATAAGTTATGCGTAATGCGTTATACGTTATGCGTTATGCGTTATGCGTTATGCTTTATGCGTTATGCGTTATGCGTTATGCGTTATGCGTTATGCGTTATGCGTTATGCGTTATGCGTTATGCGTTATTCGTTATGAGTAATGAGTTATAAGTTATGCGTTATGCGTAATGCGTTATGCGTTATGCGTTATGCGTTATGCTTTATGCGTTATGCGTTATGCGTTACTCCTTATGAGTTATGAGTTATAAGTTATGCGTAATGCGTTATGCGTTATGCGTTATGCATTATGCTTTATCCGTTATGCGTTATGCGTTATGCGTTATGCGTTATGCTTTATGCGTTATGCGTTATGCGTTATGAGTAATGAGTTATAAGTTATGCGTTATGCGTTATTCGTTATGAGTAATGAGTTATAAGTTATGCGTTATGCGTTATGCTTTATGCGTTATGCATTATGCGATATGCGTTATGCGTTATGCATTATGCGTTATGCGTTATGCGTGATCCGTTATGCGTTAAGCGTTATGCGTTATGCGTTATGCGTTGTGCGTTATACGTTTGCGTTTTTGTTTATGCGTTATGCTTTATGCGTTATGCGTTATGCGTTATTCGTTATGCGTTATGCGTTATGCGTTATGCGTTATGCGTTATGCGTTATGCGTTATGCGTTATACGTTATGCTTTATGCGTTATGCATTATGCGTTATGCGTTATGCGATATGCGTTATGCGTTATGCGTTATGCGTTATGCGTTATGCGTTATGCATTATGCGTTATGCGTTATGCGTTATGCATTATGCGTTATGCGTTGTGCGTGATCCGTTATGCGTTAAGCGTTATGCGTTATGCGTTATGCGTTGTGCGTTATACGTTTGCGTTATGCGTTATGCGTTATGCTTTATGCGTTATGCGTTATGCGTTATGCGTTAAGCGCTATGCGTTATGCGTTATGCGTTATGCGTTATGCGTTATGCGTTATGCGTAATGCGTTATGCGTTATGCGTTATGCGTTATGCTTTATGCGTTATGCGTTATGCGTTACTCCTTATGAGTTATGAGTTATAAGTTATGCGTAATGCGTTATGCGTTATGCGTTATGCATTATGCTTTATCCGTTATGCGTTATGCGTTATGCGTTATGCTTTATGCGTTATGCGTTATGCGTTATGAGTAATGAGTTATAAGTTATGCGTTATGCGTTATTCGTTATGAGTAATGAGTTATAAGTTATGCGTTATGCGTTATGCTTTATGCGTTATGCATTATGCGATATGCGTTATGCGTTATGCATTATGCGTTATGCGTTATGCGTGATCCGTTATGCGTTAAGCGTTATGCGTTATGCGTTATGCGTTGTGCGTTATACGTTTGCTTTTTTGTTTATGCGTTATGCTTTATGCGTTATGCGTTATGCGTTATGCGTTATGCGTTATGCGTTATGCGTTATGCGTTATACGTTATGCTTTATGCGTTATGCATTATGCGTTATGCGTTATGCGATATGCGTTATGCGTTATGCGTTATGCGTTATGCGTTACGCGTTATGCATTATGCGTTATGCGTTATGCGTTATGCATTATGCGTTATGCGTTGTGCGTGATCTGTTATGCGTTAAGCGTTATGCGTTATGCGTTATGCGTTGTGCGTTATACGTTTGCGTTATGCGTTATGCGTTATGCTTTATGCGTTATGCGTTATGCGTTATGCGTTAAGCGCTATGCGTTATGCGTTATGCGTTATGCGTTATGCGTTATGCGTTATGCGTTATGCGTTATGCGTTATGCGTTATGCGTTATGCGTTATGCGTTATGCGTTATGCGTTATGCGTTATGCGTTATGCGTTATGCGTTATGCGTTATGCGTTATGCGTTATACGTTATGCTTTATGCGTTATGCATTATGCGTTATGCGTTATGCGATATGCGTTATGCGTTATGCGTTATTCGTTATGAGTAATTAGTTATAAGTTATGCTTATGCGTTATGCTTTATGCATTATGCGTTATGCGTTATGCGTTGTGCGTTATACGTTTGCGTTTTTGTTTATGCGTTATGCTTTATGCGTTATGCGTTATGCGTTATGCGTTATGCGTTATGCGTTATGCGTTATGCGTTATACGTTATGCTTTATGCGTTATGCATTATGCGTTATGCGTTATGCGATATGCGTTATGCGTTATGCGTTATGCGTTATGCGTTATGCGTTATGCATTATGCGTTATGCGTTATGCGTTATGCATTATGCGTTATGCGTTATGCGTGATCCGTTATGCGTTAAGCGTTATGCGTTATGCGTTATGCGTTGTGCGTTATGCGTTTGCGTTATGCGTTATGCGTTATGCTTTATGCGTTATTCGTTATGCGTTATGCGTTAAGCGCTATGCGTTATGCGTTATGCGTTATGCGTTATGCGTTATGCGTTATGCGTTATGCGTTATGTGTTATGCCTTATGCGTTATGCGTTATACGTTATGCTTTATGCGTTATGCATTATGCGTTATGCGTTATGCGATATGCGTTATGCGTTATGCGTTATTCGTTATGAGTAATTAGTTATAAGTTATGCGTTATGCGTTATGCTTTATGCATTATGCGTTATGCGTTATGCGTTATGCGTTATGCGTTATGCGTTATGCTTTATGCGTTATGCGTTACTCCTTATGAGTTATAAGTTATGCGTAATGCGTTTGCGTTATGCGTTATGCTTTATGCGTTATGCGTTATGCGTTATGCGTTATGCGTTATGCGTTATGCGTTATGCGTTATGCGTTATGCGTGATCCGTTATGCGTTATGCGTTATGCGTTATGCGTTATGCGTTATGCGTTATGCGCTATGCGTTATGCGTTATGCGTTATGCGTTATGCGTTATGCGTTATGCGTTATGCGTTATGCGTTATGCGTTATGCGTTATGCGTTATGCGTTATACGTTATGCTTTATGCGTTATGCATTATGCGTTATGCGTTATGCGATATGCGTTATGCGTTATGCGTTATTCGTTATGCGTTATGCGTTATGCGTTATGCGTTATGCGTTATGCGTTATGCTTTATGCGTTATGCGTTACTCCTTATGAGTTATAAGTTATGCGTAATGCGTTTGCGTTATGCGTTATGCTTTATGCGTTAAGCGTTATGCGTTATGCGTTATGCGTTGTGCGTTATGCGTTTGCGTTATGCGTTATGCGTTATGCTTTATGCGTTATGCGTTATGCGTTATGCGTTAAGCGCTATGCGTTATGCGTTATGCGTTATGCGTTATGCGTTATGCGTTATGCGTTATGCGTTATGCGTTATGCGTTATGCGTTATGCGTTATGCGTTATACGTTATGCTTTATGCGTTATGCATTATGCGTTATGCGTTATGCGATATGCGTTATGCGTTATGCGTTATTCGTTATGAGTAATTAGTTATAAGTTATGCGTTATGCGTTATGCTTTATGCATTATGCGTTATGCGTTATGCGTTATGCGTTATGCGTTATGCGTTATGCTTTATGCGTTATGCGTTACTCCTTATGAGTTATAAGTTATGCGTAATGCGTTTGCGTTATGCGTTATGCTTTATGCGTTATGCGTTATGCGTTATGCGTTATGCGTTATGCGTTATGCGTTATGCGTGATCCGTTATGCGTTATGCGTTATGCGTTATGCGTTATGCGTTATGCGTTATGCGTTACTCCTTATGAGTTATGAGTTATAAGTTATGCGTAATGCGTTATGCTTTATGCGTTATGCGTTATGCGTTATGCGTTATGCGTTATGCGTTATGCGTTATGCGTTATGCGTAATGCGTTATGCGTTATGCGTTATGCGTTATGCGTGATCCGTTATGCGTTATGCGTTATGCGTTATGCGTTATGCTTTATGCGTTATGCGTTATGCGTTATGCGTTATACGTTATACGGTGTGCGTTATGCGTTATGCGTTATGCGTTATGAGTTATGCGTTATGCGTTATGCGTTATGCGTTATGCGTTTTGCGGTATTCGTTATGCGTTCTGCATTATGCGTTATGCGTTGTGCGTTATGGGTTATGATTTATGCGTTATGCGATATGAGTTATGCGTTATGCGTTACGCGTTATGCGTTATGCGTTATGCGTTATGCGTTATGCTTTATGCGTCATGCGTGATCCGTTATGCGTTAGGCGTTATGCGATTTGCGGTATTCGTTAAGCGTTGTGCATTATGCGTTATGCGTTATGCGTTAAGGGTTATGGGTTATGCGTTATGCTTTATGCGTTATTCATTTTGCGTTATGCGTTATTCGTTATGAGTTATAAGTTATGCGTAATGCGTTATGCCTTATGAGTTATGCATTATGCGTTATGCGTTATGCATAATGCGTTATACGTTATGTATTATGCGTTATGCGTTATGCGTTATGCGTTATGCGTTATGCGTTATGCGTTATGCGTTATGCGTTATGCGTTATGCGTTATGCGTTATGCGTTATGCGTTATGCGTTATGCGTTATGCGTTATGCTTTATGCGTTTTGCGTTACTCCTTATGAGTTATGAGATATAAGTTATGCGTAATGCGTTATGCGTTATGCGTTATGCGTTATGCTTTATGCGTTATGCGTTATGCGTTATGCGTTATGCGTTATGCGTTATGCGTTATGCGTTATGCGTTATGCGTTATGCGTTATGCGTTATGCGTTATGCGTTATGCGTTATGCGTTATACGTTATGCTTTATGCGTTATGCATTATGCGTTATGCGTTATGCGATATGCGTTATGCGTTATGCGTTATGCGTTATGCGTTACGCGTTATGCATTATGCGTTATGCGTTATGCGTTATGCATTATGCGTTATGCGTTGTGCGTGATCTGTTATGCGTTAAGCGTTATGCGTTATGCGTTATGCGTTGTGCGTTATACGTTTGCGTTATGCGTTATGCGTTATGCTTTATGCGTTATGCGTTATGCGTTATGCGTTAAGCGCTATGCGTTATGCGTTATGCGTTATGCGTTATGCGTTATGCGTTATGCGTTATGCGTTATGCGTTATGCGTTATGCGTTATGCGTTATGCGTTATGCGTTATGCGTTATGCGTTATGCGTTATGCGTTATGCGTTATGCGTTATGCGTTATACGTTATGCTTTATGCGTTATGCATTATGCGTTATGCGTTATGCGATATGCGTTATGCGTTATGCGTTATTCGTTATGAGTAATTAGTTATAAGTTATGCTTATGCGTTATGCTTTATGCATTATGCGTTATGCGTTATGCGTTGTGCGTTATACGTTTGCGTTTTTGTTTATGCGTTATGCTTTATGCGTTATGCGTTATGCGTTATGCGTTATGCGTTATGCGTTATGCGTTATGCGTTATGCGTTATACGTTATGCTTTATGCGTTATGCATTATGCGTTATGCGTTATGCGATATGCGTTATGCGTTATGCGTTATGCGTTATGCGTTATGCGTTATGCATTATGCGTTATGCGTTATGCGTTATGCATTATGCGTTATGCGTTATGCGTGATCCGTTATGCGTTAAGCGTTATGCGTTATGCGTTATGCGTTGTGCGTTATGCGTTTGCGTTATGCGTTATGCGTTATGCTTTATGCGTTATGCGTTATGCGTTATGCGTTAAGCGCTATGCGTTATGCGTTATGCGTTATGCGTTATGCGTTATGCGTTATGCGTTATGCGTTATGCGTTATGCGTTATGCGTTATGCGTTATACGTTATGCTTTATGCGTTATGCATTATGCGTTATGCGTTATGCGATATGCGTTATGCGTTATGCGTTATTCGTTATGAGTAATTAGTTATAAGTTATGCGTTATGCGTTATGCTTTATGCATTATGCGTTATGCGTTATGCGTTATGCGTTATGCGTTATGCGTTATGCTTTATGCGTTATGCGTTACTCCTTATGAGTTATAAGTTATGCGTAATGCGTTATGCGTTATGCTTTATGCGTTATGCGTTATGCGTTATGCGTTATGCGTTATGCGTTATGCGTTATGCGTTATGCGTGATCCGTTATGCGTTATGCGTTATGCGTTATGCGTTATGCGTTATGCGTTATGCGCTATGCGTTATGCGTTATGCGTTATGCGTTATGCGTTATGCGTTATGCGTTATGCGTTATGCGTTATGCGTTATGCGTTATGCGTTATACGTTATGCTTTATGCGTTATGCATTATGCGTTATGCGTTATGCGATATGCGTTATGCGTTATGCGTTATTCGTTATGCGTTATGCGTTATGCGTTATGCGTTATGCGTTATGCGTTATGCTTTATGCGTTATGCGTTACTCCTTATGAGTTATAAGTTATGCGTAATGCGTTTGCGTTATGCGTTATGCTTTATGCGTTATGCGTTATGCGTTATGCGTTATGCGTTGTGCGTTATGCGTTTGCGTTATGCGTTATGCGTTATGCTTTATGCGTTATGCGTTATGCGTTATGCGTTAAGCGCTATGCGTTATGCGTTATGCGTTATGCGTTATGCGTTATGCGTTATGCGTTATGCGTTATGCGTTATGCGTTATGCGTTATGCGTTATACGTTATGCTTTATGCGTTATGCATTATGCGTTATGCGTTATGCGATATGCGTTATGCGTTATGCGTTATTCGTTATGAGTAATTAGTTATAAGTTATGCGTTATGCGTTATGCTTTATGCATTATGCGTTATGCGTTATGCGTTATGCGTTATGCGTTATGCGTTATGCTTTATGCTTTATGCGTTACTCCTTATGAGTTATAAGTTATGCGTAATGCGTTTGCGTTATGCGTTATGCTTTATGCGTTATGCGTTATGCGTTATGCGTTATGCGTTATGCGTTATGCGTTATGCGTGATCCGTTATGCGTTATGCGTTATGCGTTATGCGTTATGCGTTATGCGTTATGCGTTACTCCTTATGAGTTATGAGTTATAAGTTATGCGTAATGCGTTATGCTTTATGCGTTATGCGTTATGCGTTATGCGTTATGCGTTATGCGTTATGCGTTATGCGTTATGCGTAATGCGTTATGCGTTATGCGTTATGCGTTATGCGTGATCCGTTATGCGTTATGCGTTATGCGTTATGCGTTATGCTTTATGCGTTATGCGTTATGCGTTATGCGTTATACGTTATACGGTGTGCGTTATGCGTTATGCGTTATGCGTTATGAGTTATGCGTTATGCGTTATGCGTTATGCGTTATGCGTTTTGCGGTATTCGTTATGCGTTCTGCATTATGCGTTATGCGTTGTGCGTTATGGGTTATGATTTATGCGTTATGCGATATGAGTTATGCGTTATGCGTTATGCGTTATGCGTTATGCGTTATGCGTTATGCTTTATGCGTCATGCGTGATCCGTTATGCGTTAGGCGTTATGCGATTTGCGGTATTCGTTAAGCGTTGTGCATTATGCGTTATGCGTTATGCGTTAAGGGTTATGGGTTATGCGTTATGCTTTATGCGTTATTCATTTTGCGTTATGCGTTATTCGTTATGAGTTATAAGTTATGCGTAATGCGTTATGCCTTATGAGTTATGCATTATGCGTTATGCGTTATGCATAATGCGTTATACGTTATGTATTATGCGTTATGCGTTATGCGTTATGCGTTATGCGTTATGCGTTATGCGTTATGCGTTATGCGTTATGCGTTATGCGTTATGCGTTATGCGTTATGCGTTATGCGTTATGCGTTATGCGTTATGCTTTATGCGTTTTGCGTTACTCCTTATGAGTTATGAGATATAAGTTATGCGTAATGCGTTATGCGTTATGCGTTATGCGTTATGCTTTATGCGTTATGCGTTATGCGTTATGCGTTATGCGTTATGCGTTATGCGTTATGCGTTATGCGTTATGCGTGATCCGTTATGCGTTATGCGTTATGCGTTATGCGTTATGCGTTATGCGTTATGCGTTATGCGTTATGCTTTATGCGTTATGCTTTATGCGTTATGCGTTATGCGTTATGAGTAATGAGTTATAAGTTATGCGTTATGCGTTATTCGTTATGAGTAATGAGTTATAAGTTATGCGTTATGCGTTATGCTTTATGCGTTATGCGTTATGCGTTAAGCGTTATGCGTTATGCGTTATGCGTTGTGCGTTATACATTTGCGTTATGCGTTATGCGTTATGCTTTATGCGTTATGCGTTATGCGTTATGCGTTATGCGTTATGCGCTATGCGTTATGCATTATGCTTTATCCGTTATGCGTTATGCGTTATGCTTTATGCGTTATGCGTTATGCGTTATGAGTAATGAGTTATAAGTTATGCGTTATGCGTTATTCGTTATGAGTAATGAGTTATAAGTTATGCGTTATGCGTTATGCTTTATGCGTTATGCGTTATGCGTTATGCTTTATGCGTTATGCGTTACTCCTTATGAGTTATGAGTTATAAGTTATGCGTAATGCGGTATGCGTTATACGTTATACGTTATGCGTTATGCGTTATGCGTTATGCGTTATGCGTTATGCGTTATGCGTTATGCGTTATGCGTTATGCGTTATGCGCTATGCGTTATGCATTATGCGTTATGCGTTATGCGTTATGCGTTAAGCGTTATGCGTTTTGCTGTATTCGTTATGCGTTGTGCATTATGCGTTATGCGTTATGTGTTATGCTTTATGCGTTATGCGTTATGCGTTACGCTTTATGCGTTATGCATTATGCGATATGCGTTATGCGTTATGCATTATGCGTTATGCGTGATCCGTTATGCGTTAAGCGTTATGCGTTATGCGTTATGCGTTGTGCGTTATACGTTTGCGTTTTTGTTTATGCGTTATGCTTTATGCGTTATGCGTTATGCGTTATGCGTTATGCGTTATGCGTTATACGTTATGCTTTATGCGTTATGCATTATGCGTTATGCGTTATGCGATATGCGTTATGCGTTATGCGTTATGTGTTATGCGTTATGCATTATGCGTTATGCGTTATGCGTTATGCATTATGCGTTATGCGTTATGCGTGATCCGTTATGCGTTAAGCGTTATGCGTTATGCGTTATGCGTTGTGCGTTATGCGTTTGCGTTATGCGTTATGCGTTATGCTTTATGCGTTATGCGTTATGCGTTATGCGTTAAGCGCTATGCGTTATGCGTTATGCGTTATGCGTTATGCGTTATGCGTTATGCGTTATGCGTTATGCGTTATGCGTTATGCGTTATGCGTTATACGTTATGCTTTATGCGTTATGCATTATGCGTTATGCGTTATGCGATATGCGTTATGCGTTATGCGTTATTCGTTATGAGTAATTAGTTATAAGTTATGCGTTATGCGTTATGCTTTATGCATTATGCGTTATGCGTTATGCGTTATGCGTTATGCGTTATGCGTTATGCTTTATGCGTTATGCGTTACTCCTTATGAGTTATAAGTTATGCGTAATGCGTTTGCGTTATGCGTTATGCTTTATGCGTTATGCGTTATGCGTTATGCGTTATGCGTGATCCGTTATGCGTTATGCGTTATGCGTTATGCGTTACTCCTTATGAGTTATGAGTTATAAGTTATGCGTAATGCGTTATGCTTTATGCGTTATGCGTTATGCGTTATGCGTTATGCGTTATGCGTTATGCGTTATGCGTAATGCGTTATGCGTTATGCGTTATGCGTGATCCGTTATGCGTTATGCGTTATGCGTTATGCGTTATGCTTTATGCGTTATGTGTTATGCGTTATGCGTTATACGTTATACGGTGTGCGTTATGCGTTATGCGTTATGCGTTATGAGTTATGCGTTATGCGTTATGCGTTATGCGTTATGCGTTATGAGTAATGAGTTATAAGTTATGCGTTATGCGTTATTCGTTATGAGTAATGAGTTATAAGTTATGCGTTATGCGTTATGCTTTATGCGTTATGCGTTATGCGTTATGCTTTAAGCGTTATGCGTTACTCCTTATGAGTTATGAGTTATAAGTTATGCGTAATGCGGTATGCGTTATACGTTATACGTTATGCGTTATGCGTTATGCGTTATGCGTTATGCGTTATGCGTTATGCGTTATGCGTTATGCGTTATGCGCTATGCGTTATGCATTATGCGTTATGCGTTATGCGTTATGCGTTAAGCGTTATGCGTTTTGCTGTATTCGTTATGCGTTGTGCATTATGCGTTATGCGTTATGTGTTATGCTTTATGCGTTATGCGTTATGCGTTACGCTTTATGCGTTATGCATTATGCGATATGCGTTATGCGTTATGCATTATGCGTTATGCGTTATGCGTTATGCGTGATCCGTTATGCGTTATGCGTTATGCGTTATGCGTTATGCGTTATGCGTTATGCGTTATGCGTTATGCGTTACTCCTTATGAGTTATGAGTTATAAGTTATGCGTAATGCGTTATGCTTTATGCGTTATGCGTTATGCGTTATGCGTTATGCGTTATGCGTTATGCGTTATGCGTAATGCGTTATGCGTTATGCGTTATGCGTGATCCGTTATGCGTTATGCGTTATGCGTTATGCGTTATGCTTTATGCGTTATGTGTTATGCGTTATGCGTTATACGTTATACGGTGTGCGTTATGCGTTATGCGTTATGCGTTATGAGTTATGCGTTATGCGTTATGCTTTATGCATTATGCGTTATGCGTTATGCGTTATGCGTTATGCGTTATGCGTTATGCGTTATGCGTTATGCGTTATGCGTTATGCGTTATGCGTTATGCGTTATGCGTTATGCGTTATGCGTTATGCGTTATGCGTGATCCGTTATGCGTTATGCGTTATGCGTTATGCGTTATGCGTTATGCGTTATGCGTTATGCGTTATGCGTTATGCGTTATGCGTTATGCTTTATGCGTTATGCGTTACTCCTTATGAGTTATGAGTTATAAGTTATGCGTAATGCGTTATGCTTTATGCGTTATGCGTTATGCGTTATGCGTTATGCGTTATGCGTTATGCGTTATGCGTTAAGCGCTATGCGTTATGCGTTATGCGTTATGCGTTATGCGTTATGCGTTATGCGCTATGCGTTATGCATTATGCTTTATCCGTTATGCGTTATGCGTTATGCTTTATGCGTTATGCGTTATGCGTTATGAGTAATGAGTTATAAGTTATGCGTTATGCGTTATTCGTTATGAGTAATGAGTTATAAGTTATGCGTTATGCGTTATGCTTTATGCGTTATGCGTTATGCGTTATGCTTTAAGCGTTATGCGTTACTCCTTATGAGTTATGAGTTATAAGTTATGCTTAATGCGGTATGCGTTATACGTTATACGTTATGCGTTATGCGTTATGCGTTATGCGTTATGCGTTATGCGTTATGCGTTATGCGTTATGCGTTATGCGCTATGCGTTATGCATTATGCGTTATGCGTTATGCGTTATGCGTTAAGCGTTATGCGTTTTGCTGTATTCGTTATGCGTTGTGCATTATGCGTTATGCGTTATGTGTTATGCTTTATGCGTTATGCGTTATGCGTTACGCTTTATGCGTTATGCATTATGCGATATGCGTTATGCGTTATGCATTATGCGTTATGCGTGATCCGTTATGCGTTAAGCGTTATGCGTTATGCGTTATGCGTTGTGCGTTATACGTTTGCGTTTTTGTTTATGCGTTATGCTTTATGCGTTATGCGTTATGCGTTATGCGTTATGCGTTATGCGTTATGCGTTATACGTTATGCTTTATGCGTTATGCATTATGCGTTATGCGTTATGCGATATGCGTTATGCGTTATGCGTTATGTGTTATGCGTTATGCATTATGCGTTATGCGTTATGCGTTATGCATTATGCGTTATGCGTTATGCGTGATCCGTTATGCGTTAAGCGTTATGCGTTATGCGTTATGCGTTGTGCGTTATGCGTTTGCGTTATGCGTTATGCGTTATGCTTTATGCGTTATGCGTTATGCGTTATGCGTTAAGCGCTATGCGTTATGCGTTATGCGTGATCCGTTATGCGTTAAGCGTTATGCGTTATGCGTTATGCGTTGTGCGTTATACGTTTGCGTTTTTGTTTATGCGTTATGCTTTATGCGTTATGCGTTATGCGTTATGCGTTATGCGTTATGCGTTATGCGTTATACGTTATGCTTTATGCGTTATGCATTATGCGTTATGCGTTATGCGATATGCGTTATGCGTTATGCGTTATGTGTTATGCGTTATGCATTATGCGTTATGCGTTATGCGTTATGCATTATGCGTTATGCGTTATGCGTGATCCGTTATGCGTTAAGCGTTATGCGTTATGCGTTATGCGTTGTGCGTTATGCGTTTGCGTTATGCGTTATGCGTTATGCTTTATGCGTTATGCGTTATGCGTTATGCGTTAAGCGCTATGCGTTATGCGTTATGCGTTATGCGTTATGCGTTATGCGTTATGCGTTATGCGTTATGCGTTATGCGTTATGCGTTATGCGTTATGCGTTATACGTTATGCTTTATGCGTTATGCATTATGCGTTATGCGTTATGCGATATGCGTTATGCGTTATGCGTTATTCGTTATGAGTAATTAGTTATAAGTTATGCGTTATGCGTTATGCTTTATGCATTATGCGTTATGCGTTATGCGTTATGCGTTATGCGTTATGCGTTATGCGTTATGCGTTATGCGTTATTCGTTATGAGTAATGAGTTATAAGTTATGCGTTATGCGTAATGCGTTATGCGTTATGCGTTATGCGTTATGCTTTATGCGTTATGCGTTATGCGTTACTCCTTATGAGTTATGAGTTATAAGTTATGCGTAATGCGTTATGCGTTATGCGTTATGCATTATGCTTTATCCGTTATGCGTTATGCGTTATGCGTTATGCTTTATGCGTTATGCGTTATGCGTTATGAGTAATGAGTTATAAGTTATGCGTTATGCGTTATTCGTTATGAGTAATGAGTTATAAGTTATGCGTTATGCGTTATGCTTTATGCGTTATGCATTATGCGATATGCGTTATGCGTTATGCATTATGCGTTATGCGTTATGCGTGATCCGTTATGCGTTAAGCGTTATGCGTTATGCGTTATGCGTTGTGCGTTATACGTTTGCGTTTTTGTTTATGCGTTATGCTTTATGCGTTATGCGTTATGCGTTATGCGTTATGCGTTATGCGTTATGCGTTATGCGTTATGCGTTATGCGTTATGCGTTATACGTTATGCTTTATGCGTTATGCATTATGCGTTATGCGTTATGCGATATGCGTTATGCGTTATGCGTTATGCGTTATGCGTTATGCGTTATGCATTATGCGTTATGCGTTATGCGTTATGCATTATGCGTTATGCGTTGTGCGTGATCCGTTATGCGTTAAGCGTTATGCGTTATGCGTTATGCGTTGTGCGTTATACGTTTGCGTTATGCGTTATGCTTTATGCGTTATGCGTTATGCGTTATGCGTTAAGCGCTATGCGTTATGCGTTATGCGTTATGCGTTATGCGTTATGCGTTATGCGTAATGCGTTATGCGTTATGCGTTATGCGTTATGCTTTATGCGTTATGCGTTATGCGTTACTCCTTATGAGTTATGAGTTATAAGTTATGCGTAATGCGTTATGCGTTATGCGTTATGCATTATGCTTTATCCGTTATGCGTTATGCGTTATGCGTTATGCTTTATGCGTTATGCGTTATGCGTTATGAGTAATGAGTTATAAGTTATGCGTTATGCGTTATTCGTTATGAGTAATGAGTTATAAGTAATGCGTTATGCGTTATGCTTTATGCGTTATGCATTATGCGATATGCGTTATGCGTTATGCATTATGCGTTATGCGTTATGCGTGATCCGTTATGCGTTAAGCGTTATGCGTTATGCGTTATGCGTTGTGCGTTATACGTTTGCTTTTTTGTTTATGCGTTATGCTTTATGCGTTATGCGTTATGCGTTATGCGTTATGCGTTATGCGTTATGCGTTATGCGTTATGCGTTATACGTTATGCTTTATGCGTTATGCATTATGCGTTATGCGTTATGCGATATGCGTTATGCGTTATGCGTTATGCGTTATGCTTTATGCGTTATGCATTATGCGTTATGCGTTATGCGATATGCGTTATGCGTTATGCGTTATGCGTTATGCGTTACGCGTTATGCATTATGCGTTATGCGTTATGCGTTATGCGTTATGCATTATGCATTATGCGTTATGCGTTGTGCGTGATCCGTTATGCGTTAAGCGTTATGCGTTATGCGTTATGCGTTGTGCGTTATACGTTTGCGTTATGCGTTATGCGTTATGCTTTATGCGTTATGCGTTATGCGTTATGCGTTAAGCGCTATGCGTTATGCGTTATGCGTTATGCGTTATGCGTTATGCGTTATGCGTAATGCGTTATGCGTTATGCGTTATGCGTTATGCTTTATGCGTTACGCGTTATGCGTTACTCCTTATGAGTTATGAGTTATAAGTTATGCGTAATGCGTTATGCGTTATGCGTTATGCATTATGCTTTATCCGTTATGCGTTATGCGTTATGCGTTATGCTTTATGCGTTATGCGTTATGCGTTATGAGTAATGAGTTATAAGTTATGCGTTATGCGTTATTCGTTATGAGTAATGAGTTATAAGTTATGCGTTATGCGTTATGCTTTATGCGTTATGCATTATGCGATATGCGTTATGCGTTATGCATTATGCGTTATGCGTTATGCGTGATCCGTTATGCGTTAAGCGTTATGCGTTATGCGTTATGCGTTGTGCGTTATACGTTTGCTTTTTTGTTTATGCGTTATGCTTTATGCGTTATGCGTTATGCGTTATGCGTTATGCGTTATGCGTTATGCGTTATGCGTTATGCGTTATACGTTATGCTTTATGCGTTATGCATTATGCGTTATGCGTTATGCGATATGCGTTATGCGTTATGCGTTATGCGTTATGCGTTACGCGTTATGCATTATGCGTTATGCGTTATGCGTTATGCATTATGCGTTATGCGTTGTGCGTGATCCGTTATGCGTTAAGCGTTATGCGTTATGCGTTATGCGTTGTGCGTTATACGTTTGCGTTATGCGTTATGCGTTATGCTTTATGCGTTATGCGTTATGCGTTATGCTTTAAGCGCTATGCGTTATGCGTTATGCGTTATGCGTTATGCGTTATGCGTTATGCGTTATGCGTTATGCGTTATGCGTTATGCGTTATACGTTATGCTTTATACGTTATGCATTATGCGTTATGCGTTATGCGATATGCGTTATGCGTTATGCGTTATTCGTTATGAGTAATTAGTTATAAGTTATGCGTTATGCGTTATGCTTTATGCATTATGCGTTATGCGTTATGCGTTATGCGTTATGCGTTATGCGTTATGCGTTATGCGTTATGCGTTATGCGTTATGCGTTATGCGTTATGCGTTATGCGTTATGCGTGATCCGTTATGCGTTATGCGTTATGCGTTATGCGTTATGCGTTATGCGTTATGCGTTATGCGTTATGCGTTATGCGTTATGCGTTATGCGTTATGCGTTATGCGTTATGCGTTATGCTTTATGCGTTATGCGTTACTCCTTATGAGTTATGAGTTATAAGTTATGCGTAATGCGTTATGCTTTATGCGTTATGCGTTATGCGTTATGCGTTATGCGTTATGCGTTATGCGTTATGCGTTATACGTTATGCTTTATGCGTTATGCATTATGCGTCATGCGTTATGCGATATGCGTTATGCGTTATGCGTTATGCGTTATGCGTTATGCATTATGCGTTATGCGTTATGCGTTATGCATTATGCGTTATGCGTTATGCGTTATGCGTTATGCTTTATGCGTTATGCGTTACTCCTTATGAGTTATGAGTTATAAGTTATGCGTAATGCGTTATGCTTTATGCGTTATGCGTTATGCGTTATGCGTTATGCGTTATGCGTTACTCCTTATGAGTTATAAGTTATGCGTAATGCGTTTGCGTTATGCGTTATTCTTTATGCGTTATGCGTTATGCGTTATGCGTTATGCGTTATGCGTTATGCGTTATGCGTGATCCGTTATGCGTTATGCGTTATGCGTTATGCGTTATGCGTTATGCGTTATGCGTTATGCGTTATGCGTTATGCGTTATGCGTTATGCGTTATGCGTTATGCGTTATGCGTTATGCGTTATGCTTTATGCGTTATGCGTTACTCCTTATGAGTTATAAGTTATGCGTAATGCGTTTGCGTTATGCGTTATGCTTTATGCGTTATGCGTTATGCGTTATGCGTTATGCGTTATGCTTTATGCGTTATGCATTATGCGATATGCGTTATGCGTTATGCATTATGCGTTATGCGTTATGCGTGATCCGTTATGCGTTAAGCGTTATGCGTTATGCGTTATGCGTTGTGCGTTATACGTTTGCGTTTTTGTTTATGCGTTATGCTTTATGCGTTATGCGTTATGCGTTATGCGTTATGCGTTATGCGTTATGCGTTATGCGTTATACGTTATGCTTTATGCGTTATGCATTATGCGTTATGCGTTATGCGATATGCGTTATGCGTTATGCGTTATGCGTTATGCGTTATGCGTTATGCATTATGCGTTATGCGTTATGCGTTATGCATTATGCGTTATGCGTTGTGCGTGATCCGTTATGCGTTAAGCGTTATGCGTTATGCGTTATGCGTTGTGCGTTATACGTTTGCGTTATGCGTTATGCGTTATGCTTTATGCGTTATGCGTTATGCGTTATGCTTTAAGCGCTATGCGTTATGCGTTATGCGTTATGCGTTATGCGTTATGCGTTATGCGTTATGCGTTATGCGTTATGCGTTATGCGTTATACGTTATGCTTTATGCGTTATGCATTATGCGTTATGCGTTATGCGATATGCGTTATGCGTTATGCGTTATTCGTTATGAGTAATTAGTTATAAGTTATGCGTTATGCGTTATGCTTTATGCATTATGCGTTATGCGTTATGCGTTATGCGTTATGCGTTATGCGTTATGCGTTATGCGTTATGCGTTATGCGTTATGCGTTATGCGTTATGCGTTATGCGTTATGCGTTATGCGTTATGCGTTATGCGTTATGCGTGATCCGTTATGCGTTATGCGTTATGCGTTATGCGTTATGCGTTATGCGTTATGCGTTATGCGTTATGCGTTATGCGTTATGCGTTATGCGTTATGCTTTATGCGTTATGCGTTACTCCTTATGAGTTATGAGTTATAAGTTATGCGTAATGCGTTATGCTTTATGCGTTATGCGTTATGCGTTATGCGTTATGCGTTATGCGTTATGCGTTATACGTTATGCTTTATGCGTTATGCATTATGCGTCATGCGTTATGCGATATGCGTTATGCGTTATGCGTTATGCGTTATGCGTTATGCATTATGCGTTATGCGTTATGCGTTATGCATTATGCGTTATGCGTTATGCGTTATGCGTTATGCTTTATGCGTTATGCGTTACTCCTTATGAGTTATGAGTTATAAGTTATGCGTAATGCGTTATGCTTTATGCGTTATGCGTTATGCGTTATGCGTTATGCGTTATGCGTTATGCGTTACTCCTTATGAGTTATAAGTTATGCGTAATGCGTTTGCGTTATGCGTTATGCTTTATGCGTTATGCGTTATGCGTTATGCGTTATGCGTTATGCGTTATGCGTAATGCGTTATGCGTTATGCGTTATGCGTTATGCGTTATGCGTTATGCGTTATGCGTAATGCGTTATGCGTTATGCGTTATGCGTTATGCGTGATCCGTTATGCGTTATGCGTTATGCGTTATGAGTTATGCGTTATGCGTTATGCGTTATGCGTTATGCGTTATGCGTTATACGTTATGCTTTATGCGTTATGCATTATGCGTTATGCGTTATGCGATATGCGTTATGCGTTATGCGTTATTCGTTATGAGTAATTAGTTATAAGTTATGCGTTATGCGTTATGCTTTATGCATTATGCGTTATGCGTTATGCGTTATGCGTTATGCGTTATGCGTTATGCGTTATGCGTTATGCGTTATGCGTTATTCGTTATGAGTAATGAGTTATAAGTTATGCGTTATGCGTAATGCGTTATGCGTTATGCGTTATGCGTTATGCTTTATGCGTTATGCGTTATGCGTTACTCCTTATGAGTTATGAGTTATAAGTTATGCGTAATGCGTTATGCGTTATGCGTTATGCATTATGCTTTATCCGTTATGCGTTATGCGTTATGCGTTATGCTTTATGCGTTATGCGTTATGCGTTATGAGTAATGAGTTATAAGTTATGCGTTATGCGTTATTCGTTATGAGTAATGAGTTATAAGTTATGCGTTATGCGTTATGCTTTATGCGTTATGCATTATGCGATATGCGTTATGCGTTATGCATTATGCGTTATGCGTTATGCGTGATCCGTTATGCGTTAAGCGTTATGCGTTATGCGTTATGCGTTGTGCGTTATACGTTTGCGTTTTTGTTTATGCGTTATGCTTTATGCGTTATGCGTTATGCGTTATGCGTTATGCGTTATGCGTTATGCGTTATGCGTTATGCGTTATGCGTTATGCGTTATACGTTATGCTTTATGCGTTATGCATTATGCGTTATGCGTTATGCGATATGCGTTATGCGTTATGCTTTATGCGTTATGCGTTATGCGTTATGCATTATGCGTTATGCGTTATGCGTTATGCATTATGCGTTATGCGTTGTGCGTGATCCGTTATGCGTTAAGCGTTATGCGTTATGCGTTATGCGTTGTGCGTTATACGTTTGCGTTATGCGTTATGCGTTATGCTTTATGCGTTATGCGTTATGCGTTATGCGTTAAGCGCTATGCGTTATGCGTTATGCGTTATGCGTTATGCGTTATGCGTTATGCGTAATGCGTTATGCGTTATGCGTTATGCGTTATGCTTTATGCGTTATGCGTTATGCGTTACTCCTTATGAGTTATGAGTTATAAGTTATGCGTAATGCGTTATGCGTTATGCGTTATGCATTATGCTTTATCCGTTATGCGTTATGCGTTATGCGTTATGCTTTATGCGTTATGCGTTATGCGTTATGAGTAATGAGTTATAAGTTATGCGTTATGCGTTATTCGTTATGAGTAATGAGTTATAAGTTATGCGTTATGCGTTATGCTTTATGCGTTATGCATTATGCGATATGCGTTATGCGTTATGCATTATGCGTTATGCGTTATGCGTGATCCGTTATGCGTTAAGCGTTATGCGTTATGCGTTATGCGTTGTGCGTTATACGTTTGCTTTTTTGTTTATGCGTTATGCTTTATGCGTTATGCGTTATGCGTTATGCGTTATGCGTTATGCGTTATGCGTTATACGTTATGCTTTATGCGTTATGCATTATGCGTTATGCGTTATGCGATATGCGTTATGCGTTATGCGTTATGCGTTATGCTTTATGCGTTATGCATTATGCGTTATGCGTTATGCGATATGCGTTATGCGTTATGCGTTATGCGTTATGCGTTACGCGTTATGCATTATGCGTTATGCGTTATGCGTTATGCATTATGCATTATGCGTTATGCGTTGTGCGTGATCCGTTATGCGTTAAGCGTTATGCGTTATGCGTTATGCGTTGTGCGTTATACGTTTGCGTTATGCGTTATGCGTTATGCTTTATGCGTTATGCGTTATGCGTTATGCGTTAAGCGCTATGCGTTATGCGTTATGCGTTATGCGTTATGCGTTATGCGTTATGCGTAATGCTTTATGCGTTATGCGTTATGCGTTATGCTTTATGCGTTACGCGTTATGCGTTACTCCTTATGAGTTATGAGTTATAAGTTATGCGTAATGCGTTATGCGTTATGCGTTATGCATTATGCGTTATGCGTTATGCGTGATCCGTTATGCGTTAAGCGTTATGCGTTATGCGTTATGCGTTGTGCGTTATACGTTTGCTTTTTTGTTTATGCGTTATGCTTTATGCGTTATGCGTTATGCGTTATGCGTTATGCGTTATGCGTTATGCGTTATGCGTTATGCGTTATACGTTATGCTTTATGCGTTATGCATTATGCGTTATGCGTTATGCGATATGCGTTATGCGTTATGCGTTATGCGTTATGCGTTACGCGTTATGCATTATGCGTTATGCGTTATGCGTTATGCATTATGCGTTATGCGTTGTGCGTGATCCGTTATGCGTTAAGCGTTATGCGTTATGCGTTATGCGTTGTGCGTTATACGTTATGCGTTATGCGTTATGCGTTATGCTTTATGCGTTATGCGTTATGCGTTATGCTTTAAGCGCTATGCGTTATGCGTTATGCGTTATGCGTTATGCGTTATGCGTTATGCGTTATGCGTTATGCGTTATGCGTTATACGTTATGCTTTATGCGTTATGCATTATGCGTTATGCGTTATGCGATATGCGTTATGCGTTATGCGTTATTCGTTATGAGTAATTAGTTATAAGTTATGCGTTATGCGTTATGCTTTATGCATTATGCGTTATGCGTTATGCGTTATGCGTTATGCGTTATGCGTTATGCGTTATGCGTTATGCGTTATGCGTTATGCGTTATGCGTTATGCGTTATGCGTGATCCGTTATGCGTTATGCGTTATGCGTTATGCGTTATGCGTTATGCGTTATGCGTTATGCGTTATGCGTTATGCGTTATGCGTTATGCGTTATGCGTTATGCGTTATGCTTTATGCGTTATGCGTTACTCCTTATGAGTTATGAGTTATAAGTTATGCGTAATGCGTTATGCTTTATGCGTTATGCGTTATGCGTTATGCGTTATGCGTTATGCGTTATGCGTTATACGTTATGCTTTATGCGTTATGCATTATGCGTTATGCGTTATGCTTTATGCGTTATGCGTTACTCCTTATGAGTTATAAGTTATGCGTAATGCGTTTGCGTTATGCGTTATGCTTTATGCGTTATGCGTTATGCGTTATGCGTTATGCGTTATGCTTTATGCGTTATGCATTATGCGATATGCGTTATGCGTTATGCATTATGCGTTATGCGTTATGCGTGATCCGTTATGCGTTAAGCGTTATGCGTTATGCGTTATGCGTTGTGCGTTATACGTTTGCGTTTTTGTTTATGCGTTATGCTTTATGCGTTATGCGTTATGCGTTATGCGTTATGCGTTATGCGTTATGCGTTATGCGTTATGCGTTATACGTTATGCTTTATGCGTTATGCATTATGCGTTATGCGTTATGCGATATGCGTTATGCGTTATGCGTTATGCGTTATGCGTTATGCGTTATGCATTATGCGTTATGCGTTATGCGTTATGCATTATGCGTTATGCGTTGTGCGTGATCCGTTATGCGTTAAGCGTTATGCGTTATGCGTTATGCGTTGTGCGTTATACGTTTGCGTTATGCGTTATGCGTTATGCTTTATGCGTTTTGCGTTATGCGTTATGCTTTAAGCGCTATGCGTTATGCGTTATGCGTTATGCGTTATGCGTTATGCGTTATGCGTTATGCGTTATGCGTTATGCGTTATACGTTATGCTTTATGCGTTATGCATTATGCGTTATGCGTTATGCGATATGCGTTATGCGTTATGCGTTATTCGTTATGAGTAATTAGTTATAAGTTATGCGTTATGCGTTATGCTTTATGCATTATGCGTTATGCGTTATGCGTTATGCGTTATGCGTTATGCGTTATGCGTTATGCGTTATGCGTTATGCGTTATGCGTTATGCGTTATGCGTTATGCGTTATGCGTTATGCGTTATGCGTGATCCGTTATGCGTTATGCGTTATGCGTTATGCGTTATGCGTTATGCGTTATGCGTTATGCGTTATGCGTTATGCGTTATGCGTTATGCGTTATGCGTTATGCTTTATGCGTTATGCGTTACTCCTTATGAGTTATGAGTTATAAGTTATGCGTAATGCGTTATGCTTTATGCGTTATGCGTTATGCGTTATGCGTTATGCGTTATGCGTTATGCGTTATACGTTATGCTTTATGCGTTATGCATTATGCGTCATGCGTTATGCGATATGCGTTATGCGTTATGCGTTATGCGTTATGCGTTATGCATTATGCGTTATGCGTTATGCGTTATGCATTATGCGTTATGCGTTATGCGTTATGCGTTATGCTTTATGCGTTATGCGTTACTCCTTATGAGTTATGAGTTATAAGTTATGCGTAATGCGTTATGCTTTATGCGTTATGCGTTATGCGTTATGCGTTATGCGTTATGCGTTACTCCTTATGAGTTATAAGTTATGCGTAATGCGTTTGCGTTATGCGTTATGCTTTATGCGTTATGCGTTATGCGTTATGCGTTATGCGTTATGCGTTATGCGTAATGCGTTATGCGTTATGCGTTATGCGTTATGCGTGATCCGTTATGCGTTATGCGTTATGCGTTATGCGTTATGCTTTATGCGTTATGCGTTATGCGTTATGCGTTATACGTTATACGGTGTGCGTTATGCGTTATGCGTTATGCGTTATGAGTTATGCGTTATGCGTTATGCGTTATGCGTTATGCGTTTTGCGGTATTCGTTATGCGTTGTGCATTATGCGTTATGCGTTGTGCGTTATGGGTTATGATTTATGCGTTATGCGATATGAGTTATGCGTTATGCGTTACGCGTTATGCGTTATGCGTTATGCGTTATGCTTTATGCGTCATGCGTGATCCGTTATGCGATATGCATCATGCATCAAGCCTTATGCGATATGCGATATGCGTCATGCATCAAGCCTTATGCGTTATGGGTTATGCGTTAACGTTATGCGTTATGCGTTATGATTTATGCTTTATGCGTTATGCGTTATGCGTGATCCGACATGCGTTATGCATTTTGCGTTATGCGTTATTCGTTATGAGTTATGAGTTATAAGTTATGCGTAATGCGTTATACGTTATGCGTTATGCATTATGCTTTATCCGTTATGCGTTATGCGTTATGCTTTATGCGTTATGCGTTATGCGTTATGTTTTATGCGTTATGCGTTATGCGTTAAGCGTTATGCGTTATTCGTTATGAGTAATGAGTTATAAGTTATGCGTTATGCGTAATGCGTTATGCGTTATGCGTTATGCGTTATGCTTTATGCGTTATGCGTTATGCGTTACTCCTTATGAGTTATGAGTTATAAGTTATGCGTAATGCGTTATGCGTTATGCGTTATGCATTATGCTTTATCCGTTATGCGTTATGCGTTATGCGTTATGCTTTATGCGTTATGCGTTATGCGTTATGAGTAATGAGTTATAAGTTATGCGTTATGCGTTATTCGTTATGAGTAATGAGTTATAAGTTATGCGTTATGCGTTATGCTTTATGCGTTATGCGTTACTCCTTATGAGTTATGAGTTATAAGTTATGCGTAATGCGGTATGCGTTGTACGTTATACGTTAAGCGTTATGCGTTTTGCTGTATTCGTTATGCGTTGTGCATTATGCGTTATGCGTTATGTGTTATGCTTTATGCGTTATGCGTTATGCGTTACGCTTTATGCGTTATGCATTATGCGTTATGCGTTATGCGTTATGCATTATGCGTTATGCGTTATGCGTGATCCGTTATGCGTTAAGCGTTATGCGTTTTGCTGTATTCGTAATGCGTTGTGCATTATGCGTTATGCGTTATGTGTTATGCGTTATGCGTTATGCGTTATACGTTATGCGTTATGCGTTATGCGTGATCCGTTATGTGTTAGGCGATATACGTTTTGCGGTATTCGTTATGCGTTATGCGTTATGCTTTATGCGTTATGCGTTACTCCTTATGAGTTATGAGTTATAAGTTATGCGTAATGCGTTATGCGTTATGCGTTATGCTTTATGCGTTATGCGTTATGCGTTATGCGTTATGCGTGATCCGACATGCGTTATGCATTTTGCGTTATGCGTTATTCGTTATGAGTTATGAGTTATAAGTTATGAATAATGCGTTATGCGTTATGCGTTATGCATTATGCTTTATCCGTTATGCGTTATGCGTTATGCTTTATGCGTTATGCGTTATGCGTTATGCGTTATGCGTGATCCGTTATGCGTTAAGCGTTATGCGTTTTCTGTATTCGTAATGCGTTGTGCATTATGCGTTATGCGTTATGTGTTATGCGTTATGCGTTATGCGTTATACTTTATACGGTATGCGTTATGCGTTATGCGTTATGCGTTATGCGTTATGCGTTATGCGTTATGCGTTATGCGTTATGCGTTATGCGTTATGCGTTATGCGTTATGCGTTATGCGTTATGCGTTATGCGTTATGCGTTATGCGTTATGCGTTATGCGTTATGCGTTATGCGTTATGCGTTATGCGTTATGCGTTATGCGTTATGCGTTATGCGTTATGCGTTATGCGTTATGCTTTATGCGTTATGCGTTATACGTTATGCTTTATGCGTTATGCGTTACTCCTTATGAGTTATGAGTTATAAGTTATGCGTAATGCGTTATGCGTTATGCGTTATGCATTATGCTTTATCCGTTATGCGTTATGCGTTATGCTTTATGCTTTATGCGTTATGCGTTATGCGTTATGAGTAATGAGTTATAAGTTATGCGTTATGCGTTATTCGATATGAGTAATGAGTTATAAGTTTAGTTATGCGTTATGCTTTATGCGTTATGCGTTATGCGTTATGCTTTATGCGTTATGCGTTACTCCTTATGAGTTATGAGTTATGAGTTATGCGTAATGCGGTATGCGTTATACGTTATACGTTATGCGTTATGCGTTATGCGTTATGCGTTGTGCGTTATGCGTTATGCGTTATGCGCTATGCGTTATGCATTATGCGTTATGCGTTATGCGTTATGCGTTAAGCGTTATGCGTTTTGCTCTATTCGTTATGCGTTGTGCATTATGCGTTATGCGTTATGTGTTATGCTTTATGCGTTATGCGTTATGCGTTACGCTTTATGCGTTATGCATTATGCGTTATGCGTTATGCATTATGCGTTATGCGTTATGCGTGATCCGTTATGCGTTAAGCGTTATGCGTTTTCTGTATTCGTAATGCGTTGTGCATTATGCGTTATGCGTTATGTGTTATGCGTTATGCCTTATGCGTTATACGTTATGCGTTATGCGTTATGCGTGATCCGTTATGTGTTAGGCGATATACGTTTTGCGGTATTCGTTATGCGTTATGCGTTATGCGTTATGCGTTATCCGTTGTTCGTTATGCGTTATGCGTTGTGCGTTATACGTTTGCGTTATGCGTTATGCGTTATACGTTATGCGTTATGCGTTATGCGATATGCGTTATGCGTTATGCGTTATGCTTTATGCGTTATGCGTTATTAGTTACACGTTATGCGTTATGCGTTATGCGTTATGCGTTATGCGTTAGGGGTTATGCGTTATGCGTTATGCGTTAGGCGTTATGCGTTATGCGTTATGCGTTATGAGTTATACGTTATGCGTTATGCGTTATGCTTTATGCGTTATGCGTTATGCGTTATGCTTTATGCGTTATGCGTTACTCCTTATGAGTTATGAGTTATAAGTTATGCGTTATGCGTTATGCGTTATTCGTTATGAGTAATGAGTTATAAGTTATGCGTTATGCGTTATGCTTTATGCGTTATGCGTTATGCGTTATGCGTTATGCGTTATGCGTTATGCGTTATGCGTTATGCGTTTTGCGTTATGCGTTATGCGTTGTGCGTTATACGTTTGCGTTATGCGTTATGCGTTATGCGTTATGCGTTATGCGTCATGCGTTATGCGTTATGCGTTATGCGTTATGCGTTATGCGTTATGCCTTATGCGTTATGCGTTATGCGTTATGCGTTATGCGTTATGCGTTATGCGTTATGCTTTATGCGTTATGCATTATGCGTTATGCGTTATGCGATATGCGTTATGCGTTATGCGTTATTCGTTATGAGTAATGAGTTATAAGTTATGCGTTATGCATTATGCTTTATGCATTATGCTTTATGCGTTATGCGTTATGCGTTATGCGTTATGCGTTATGCGTTATGCGTTATGCGTTATGCGTTATGCTTTATGCGTTATGCGTTACTCCTTATGAGTTATGAGTTATAAGTTATGCGTAATGCGTTATGCGTTATGCGTTATGCTTTATGCGTTATGCGTTATGCGTTATGCGTTATGCGTTATGCGTTATGCGTTATGCGTTATGCGTTATGCGTTATGCGTTATGCGTGATCCGTTATGCGTTATGCGTTATGCGTTATGCGTTATGCGTTATGCGTTATGCGTTATGCGTTATGCGTTATGCGTTATGCGTTATGCGTTATGCGTTACTCCTTATGAGTTATGAGTTATAAGTTATGCGTAATGCGTTATGCTTTATGCGTTATGCGTTATGAGTTATGCGGTATGCGTTATGCGTTATGCGTTATGCGTTTTGCGGTATTCGTTATGCGTTGTGCATTATGCGTTATGCGTTGTGCGTTATGGGTTATGATTTATGCGTTATGCGATATGAGTTATGCGTTATGCGTTATGCGTTATGCTTTATGCGTCATGCGTGATCCGTTATGCGTTAGGCGTTATGCGATTTGCGGTATTCGTTAAGCGTTGTGCATTATGCGTTATGCGTTATGCGTTATGCTTTATGCATTATGCGTTATGCGTTATGCGTTATGCGTTATGCGTTATGCGTTATGCGTTATGCGTTATGCTTTATGCGTTATGCGTTACTCCTTATGAGTTATGATTTATAAGTTATGCGTAATGCGTTATGCGTTATGCGTTATGCGTTATGCGTTATGCTTTATGCGTTATGCGTTACTCCTTATGAGTTATGAGTTATAAGTTATGCGTAATTCGTTATGCTTTATGCGTTATGCGTTATGCGTTATGCGTTATGCGTTATGCGTTATGCGTTATGCGTTATGCGTTATGCGTTATGCGTGATCCGTTATGCGTTGCGCATTATGCGTTATGCGTTGTGCGTTATGGGTTATGATTTATGCGTTATGCGATATGAGTTATGCGTTATGCGTTACGCGTTATGCGTTATGCGTTATGCTTTATGCGTCATGCGTGATCCGTTATGCGTTAGGCGTTATGCGATTTGCGGTATTCGTTAAGCGTTGTGCATTATGCGTTATGCGTTATGCGTTAAGGGTTATGGGTTATGCGTTATGCTTTATGCGTTATTCATTTTGCGTTATGCGTTATGCGTTATTCGTTATGAGTTATGAGTTATAAGTTATGCGTAATGCGTTATGCCTTATGAGTTATGCATTATGCGTTATGCGTTATGCATAGTGCGTTATACGTTATGTATTATGCGTTATGCGATATGCGTCATGCATCAAGCCTTATGCGATATGCGATATGCGTCATGCATCAAGCCTTATGCGTTATGGGTTATGCGTTAACGTTATGCGTTATGTGTTATGATTTATGCTTTATGCGTTATGCGTTATGCGTGATCCGACATGCGTTATGCATTTTGCGTTATGCGTTATGCGTTATTCGTTATGAGTAATGAGTTATAAGATATGCGTTATGCGTAATGCGTTATTCGTTATGAGTAATGAGTTATAAGATATGCGTTATGCGTAATGCGTTATGCGTTATGCGTTATGCTTTATGCGTTATGCGTTATGCGTTATGCTTTATGCGTTATTCGTTATGCGTTATGCGTTATGCGTTATGCGTTATGCGTTATGCGTTATGCGTTATGCGTTATGCGTGATCCGACATGCGTTATGCATTTTGCGTTATGCGTTATTCGATATGAGTTATGAGTTATAAGTTATGCGTAATGCGTCATGCGTTATGCGTTATGCGTTATGCGTTATGCGTTATGCGTTATGCGTTATGCGTTATGCGTTATGCTTTATGCGTTATGCGTTACTCCTTATGAGTTATGAGTTATAAGTTATGCGTAATGCGTTATGCTTTATGCGTTATGCGTTATGCGTTATGCGTTATGCGTTATGCGTTATGCGTTATGCGATATGCGTTATGCGTTATGCGTTATGCGTTATGCGTTATGCGTTATGCATTATGCGTTATGCGTTATGCGTTATGCATTATGCGTTATGCGTTATGCGTGATCCGTTATGCGTTAAGCGTTATGCGTTATGCGTTATGCGTTGTGCGTTATACGTTTGTGTTATGCGTTATGCGTTATGCTTTATGCGTTATGCGTTATGCGTTATGCGTTAAGCGCTATGCGTTATGCGTTATGCGTTATGCGTTATGCGTTATGCGTTATGCGTTATGCGTTATGCGTTATGCGTTATGCGTTATGCGTTATGCGTTATACGTTATGCTTTATGCTTTATGCATTATGCGTTATGCGTTATGCGATATGCGTTATGCGTTATGCGATATTCGTTATGAGTAATTAGTTATAAGTTATGCGTTATGCGTTATGCTTTATGCATTATGCGTTATGCGTTATGCGTTATGCGTTATGCGTTATGCGTTATGCGTTATGCGTTATGCGTTATGCGTTATGCGTTATGCGTTAAGCGTTATGCTTTATGCGTTATGCGTTACTCCTTATGAGTTATAAGTTATGCGTAATGCGTTTGCGTTATGCGTTATGCTTTATGCGTTATGCGTTATGCGTTATGCGTTATGCGTTATGCGTTATGCGTTATGCGTGATCCGTTATGCGTTATGCGTTATGCGTTATGCGTTATGCGTTATGCGTTATGCGTTATGCGTTATGCGTTATGCGTTATGCGTTATGCTTTATGCGTTATGCGTTACTCCTTATGAGTTATGAGTTATAAGTTATGCGTAATGCGTTATGCTTTATGCGTTATGCGTTATGCGTTATGCGTTATGCGTTATGCGGTATGCGTTATGCGTTATGCGTAATGCGTTATGCGTTATGCGTTATGCGTTATGCGTGATCCGTTATGCGTTATGCGTTATGCGTTATGCGTTATGCTTTATGCGTTATGCGTTATGCGTTATGCGTTATACGTTATACGGTGTGCGTTATGCGTTATGCGTTATTCGTTATGAGTTATGCGTTATGCGTTATGCGTTATGCGTTATGCGTTTTGCGGTATTCGTTATGCGTTGTGCATTATGCGTTATGCGTTGTGCGTTATGGGTTATGATTTATGCGTTATGCGATATGAGTTATGCGTTATGCGTTATGCGTTACGCGTTATGCGTTATGCGTTATGCGTTATGCTTTATGCGTCATGCGTGATCCGTTATGCGTTAGGCGTTATGCGATTTGCGGTATTCGTTAAGCGTTGTGCATTATGCGTTATGCGTTATGCGTTAAGGGTTATGGGTTATGCGTTATGCTTTATGCGTTATTCATTTTGCGTTATGCGTTATTCGTTATGAGTTATGAGTTATAAGTTATGCGTAATGCGTTATGCCTTATGAGTTATGCATTATGCGTTATGCGTTATGCATAATGCGTTATACGTTATGTATTATGCGTTATGCGATATGCGTCATGCATCAAGCCTTATGCGATATGCGATATGCGTCATGCATCAAGCCTTATGCATTATGGGTTATGCGTTAACGTTATGCGTTATGCGTTATGATTTATGCTTTATGCGTTATGCGTTATGCGTGATCCGACATGCGTTATGCATTTTGCGTTATGCGTTATTCGTTATGAGTTATGAGTTATAAGTTATGCGTAATGCGTTATACGTTATGCGTTATGCATTATGCTTTATCCGTTATGCGTTATGCGTTATGCTTTATGCGTTATGCGTTATGCGTTATGCGTTATGCGTTATGCGTTATGCGTTATGCGTTATGCGTTATTCGTTATGAGTAATGAGTTATAAGTTATGCGTTATGCGTAATGCGTTATGCGTTATGCGTTATGCGTTATGCTTTATGCGTTATGCGTTATGCGTTACTCCTTATGAGTTATGAGTTATAAGTTATGCGTAATGCGTTATGCGTTATGCGTTATGCATTATGCTTTATCCGTTATGCGTTATGCGTTATGCGTTATGCTTTATGCGTTATGCGTTATGCGTTATGAGTAATGAGTTATAAGTTATGCGTTATGCGTTATTCGTTATGAGTAATGAGTTATAAGTTATGCGTTATGCGTTATGCTTTATGCGTTATGCGTTACTCCTTATGAGTTATGAGTTATAAGTTATGCGTAATGCGGTATGCGTTATACGTTATACGTTAAGCGTTATGCGTTTTGCTGTATTCGTTATGCGTTGTGCATTATGCGTTATGCGTTATGCGTTACGCTTTATGCGTTATGCATTATGCGTTATGCGTTATGCGTTATGCATTATGCGTTATGCGTTATGCGTGATCCGTTATGCGTTAAGCGTTATGCGTTTTGCTGTATTCGTAATGCGTTGTGCATTATGCGTTATGCGTTATGTGTTATGCGTTATGCGTTATGCGTTATAAGTTATGCGTTATGCGTTATGCGTGATCCGTTATGTGTTAGGCGATATACGTTTTGCGGTATTCGTTATGCGTTATGCGTTATGCTTTATGCGTTATGCGTTACTCCTTATGAGTTATGAGTTATAAGTTATGCGTAATGCGTTATGCGTTATGCGTTACACTTTATGCGTTATGCGTTATGCGTTATGCTTTATGCGTTATGCGTTATGCGTTATGCGTGATCCGTTATGCGTTATGCGTTATGCGTTATGCGTTATGCGATATGCGTTATGCGTTATGCGTTATGCGTTATGCGTTATGCGTTATGCTTTATGCGTTATGCGTTACTCCTTATGAGTTATGAGTTATAAGTTATGCGTAATGCGTTATGCTTTATGCCTTATGCGTTATGCGTTATGCGTTATGCGTTATGCGTTATGCGTTATGCGTTATTCGTTATGCGTTATGCTTTATGCGTTATGTGTTATGCGTTATGCGTTATGCGTTATGCCTTATGCGTTATGCGTTATTCGTTACGAGTAATGAGTTATAAGTTATGCGTTATGCGTTATGCTTTATGCGTTATGCGTTATGCGTTATGCGTGATCCGACATGCGTTATGCATTTTGCGTTATGCGTTATTCGTTATGAGTTATGAGTTATAAGTTATGAATAATGCGTTATGCGTTATGCGTTATGCATTATGCTTTATCCGTTATGCGTTATGCGTTATGCTTTATGCGTTATGCGTTATGCGTTATGCGTTATGCGTGATCCGTTATGCGTTAAGCGTTATGCGTTTTCTGTATTCGTAATGCGTTGTGCATTATGCGTTATGCGTTATGTGTTATGCGTTATGCGTTATGCGTTATACGTTATACGGTATGCGTTATGCGTTATGCGTTATGCGTTATGCGTTATGCGTTATGCGTTATGCGTTATGCGTTATGCGTTATGCGTTATGCGTTATGCGTTATGCGTTATGCGTTATGCGTTATGCGTTATGCGTTATGCGTTATGCGTTATGCGTTATGCGTGATCCGTTATGCGTTATGCGTTATGCGTTATGCGTTATGCGTTATGCGTTATGCGTTATGCGTTATGCGTTATGCGTGATGCGTTATGCGTTATGCGTTATGCGTTATGCTTTATGCGTTATGCGTTACTCCTTATGAGTTATGAGTTATAAGTTATGCGTAATGCGTTATGCTTTATGCGTTATGCGTTATGAGTTATGCGGTATGCGTTATGCGTTATGCGTTATGCGTTTTGCGGTATTCGTTATGCGTTGTGCATTATGCGTTATGCGTTGTGCGTTATGGGTTATGATTTATGCGTTACGCGATATGAGTTATGCGTTATGCGTTATGCGTTATGCGTTATGCTTTATGCGTCATGCGTGATCCGTTATGCGTTAGGCGTTATGCGATTTGCGGTATTCGTTAAGCGTTGCGCATTATGCGTTATGCGTTATGCGTTATGCGTTATGCTTTATGCGTTATGCGTTACTCCTTATGAGTTATGAGTTATAAGTTATGCGTAATGCGTTATGCTTTATGCGGTATGCGTTATGAGTTATGCGGTATGCGTTATGCGTTATGCGTTATGCGTTTTGCGGTATTCGTTATGCGTTGTGCATTATGCGTTATGCGTTGTGCGTTATGGGTTATGATTTATGCGTTACGCGATATGAGTTATGCGTTATGCGTTATGCGTTATGCGTTATGCTTTATGCGTCATGCGTGATCCGTTATGCGTTAGGCGTTATGCGATTTGCGGTATTCGTTAAGCGTTGCGCATTATGCGTTATGCGTTATGCGTTATGCTTTATGCATTATGCGTTATGCGTTATGCGTTATGCGTTATGCGTTATGCGTTATGCGTTATGCGTTATGCGTTATGCTTTATGCGTTATGCGTTACTTCTTATGAGTTATGAGTTATAAGTTATGCGTAATGCGTTATGCGTTATGCGTTATGCTTTATGCGTTATGCGTTATGCGTTATGCGTTATGCGTTATGCGTTATGCGTGATCCGTTATGCGTTATGCGTTATGCGTTATGCGTTGTGCGTTATGCGTTATGCGTTATGCGTTATGCGTTATGCTTTATGCGTTATGCGTTACTCCTTATGAGTTATGAGTTATAAGTTATGCGTAATTCGTTATGCTTTATGCGTTATGCGTTATGCGTTATGCGTTATGCGTTATGCGTTATGCGTTATGCGTTATGCGTTATGCGTTATGCGTTATGCGTTATGCGTGATCCGTTATGCGTTGCGCATTATGCGTTATGCGTTGTGCGTTATGGGTTATGATTTATGCGTTATGCGATATGAGTTATGCGTTATGCGTTACGCGTTATGCGTTATGCGTAATGCTTTATGCGTCATGCGTGATCCGTTATGCGTTAGGCGTTATGCGATTTGCGGTATTCGTTAAGCGTTGTGCATTATGCGTTATGCGTTATGCGTTAAGGGTTATGGGTTATGCGTTATGCTTTATGCGTTATTCATTTTGCGTTATGCGTTATTCGTTATGAGTTATGAGTTATAAGTTATGCGTAATGCGTTATGCCTTATGAGTTATGCATTATGCGTTATGCGTTATGCATAATGCGTTATACGTTATGTATTATGCGTTATGCGATATGCGTTATGCGTTATTCATTTTGCGTTATGCGTTATTCGTTATGAGTTATGAGTTATAAGTTATGCGTAATGCGTTATACGTTATGCGTTATGCATTATGCTTTATCCGTTATGCGTTATGCGTTATGCTTTATGCGTTATGCGTTATGCGTTATGCGTTATGCGTTATGCGTTATGCGTTATGCGTTATGCGTTATTCGTTATGAGTAATGAGTTATAAGTTATGCGTTATGCGTAATGCGTTATGCGTTATGCGTTATGCGTTATGCTTTATGCGTTATGCGTTATGCGTTACTCCTTATGAGTTATGAGTTATAAGTTATGCGTAATGCGTTATGCGTTATGCGTTATGCATTATGCTTTATCCGTTATGCGTTATGCGTTATGCGCTATGCTTTATGCGTTATGCGTTATGCGTTATGAGTAATGAGTTATAAGTTATGCGTTATGCGTTATTCGTTATGAGTAATGAGTTATAAGTTATGCGTTATGCGTTATGCTTTATGCGTTATGCGTTACTCCTTATGAGTTATGAGTTATAAGTTATGCGTAATGCGGTATGCGTTGTACGTTATACGTTAAGCGTTATGCGTTTTGCTGTATTCGTTATGCGTTGTGCATTATGCGTTATGCGTTATGTGTTATGCTTTATGCGTTATGCGTTATGCGTTACGCTTTATGCGTTATGCATTATGCGTTATGCGTTATGCGTTATGCATTATGCGTTATGCGTTATGCGTGATCCGTTATGCGTTAAGCGTTATGCGTTTTGCTGTATTCGTAATGCGTTGTGCATTATGCGTTATGCGTTATGTGTTATGCGTTATGCGTTATGCGTTATACGTTATGCGTTATGCGTTATGCGTGATCCGTTATGTGTTAGGCGATATACGTTTTGCGGTATTCGTTATGCGTTATGCGTTATGCTTTATGCGTTATGTGTTACTCCTTATGAGTTATGAGTTATAAGTTATGCGTAATGCGTTATGCGTTATGCGTTATGCTTTATGCGTTATGCGTTATGCGTTATGCTTTATGCGTTATGCGTTATGCGTTATGCGTGATCCGTTATGCGTTATGCGTTATGCGTTATGCGTTATGCGATATGCGTTATGCGTTATGCGTTATGCGTTATGCGTTATGCGTTATGCTTTATGCGTTATGCGTTACTCCTTATGAGTTATGAGTTATAAGTTATGCGTAATGCGTTATGCTTTATGCCTTATGCGTTATGCGTTATGCGTTATGCGTTATGCGTTATGCGTTATTCGTTATGCGTTATGCTTTATGCGTTATGCGTTATGCGTTATGCGTTATGCGTTATGCCTTATGCGTTATGCGTTATTCGTTACGAGTAATGAGTTATAAGTTATGCGTTATGCGTTATGCTTTATGCGTTATGCGTTATGCGTTATGCGTTATGCGTGATCCGACATGCGTTATGCATTTTGCGTTATGCGTTATTCGTTATGAGTTATGAGTTATAAGTTATGAATAATGCGTTATGCGTTATGCGTTATGCATTATGCTTTATCCGTTATGCGTTATGCGTTATGCTTTATGCGTTATGCGTTATGCGTTATGCGTTATGCGTGATCCGTTATGCGTTAAGCGTTATGCGTTTTCTGTATTCGTAATGCGTTGTGCATTATGCGTTATGCGTTATGTGTTATGCGTTATGCGTTATGCGTTATACGTTATACGGTATGCGTTATGCGTTATGCGTTATGCGTTATGCGTTATGCGTTATGCGTTATGCGTTATGCGTTATGCGTTATGCGTTATGCGTTATGCGTTATGCGTTATGCGTTATGCGTTATGCGTTATGCGTTATGCGTTATGCGTTATGCGTTATGCGTTATGCTTTATGCGTTATGCGTTATACGTTATGCTTTATGCGTTATGCGTTACTCCTTATGAGTTATGAGTTATAAGTTATGCGTAATGCGTTATGCGTTATGCGTTATGCATTATGCTTTATCCGTTATGCGTTATGCGTTATGCTTTCTGCTTTATGCGTTATGCGTTATGCGTTATGAGTAATGAGTTATAAGTTATGCGTTATGCGTTATTCGTTATGAGTAATGAGTTATAAGTTATGCGTTATGCGTTATGCTTTATGCGTTATGCGTTATGCGTTATGCTTTATGCGTTATGCGTTACTCCTTATGAGTTATGAGTTATGAGTTATGCGTATTGCGGTATGCGTTATACGTTATACGTTATGCGTTATGCGTTATGCGTTATGCGCTATGCGTTATGCGTTGTGCGTTATGCGTTATGCGTTATGCGCTATGCGTTATGCATTATGCGTTATGCGTTATGCGTTATGCGTTAAGCGTTATGCGTTTTGCTCTATTCGTTGTGCGTTGTGCATTATGCGTTATGCGTTATGTGTTATGCTTTATGCGTTATGCGTTATGCGTTATGCGTTACGCTTTATGCGTTATGCATTATGCGTTATGCGTTATGCATTATGCGTTATGCGTTATGCGTGATCCGTTATGCGTTAAGCGTTATGCGTTTTCTGTATTCGTAATGCGTTGTGCATTATGCGTTATGCGTTATGTGTTATGCGTTATACCTTATGCGTTATACGTTATGCGTTATGCGTTATGCGTGATCCGTTATGTGTTAGGCGATATACGTTTTGCGGTATTCGTTATGCGTTATGCGTTATGCGTTATGCGTTATCCGTTGTTCGTTATGCGTTATGCGTTGTGCGTTATACGTTTGCGTTATGCGTTATACGGTATGCGTTATGCGTTATACGTTATGCGTTATGCGTTATGCGATATGCGTTATACGTTATGCGTTATGCTTTATGCGTTATGCGTTATTAGTTACACGTTATGCGTTATGCGTTATGCGTTATGCGTTATGCGTTAGGGGTTATGCGTTATGCGTTATGCGTTAGGCGTTATGCGTTATGCGTTATGCGTTATGAGTTATACGTTATGCGTTATGCGTTATGCTTTATGCGTTATGCGTTATGCGTTATGCTTTATGCGTTATGCGTTACTCCTTATGAGTTATGAGTTATAAGTTATGCGTTATGCGTTATGCGTTATTCGTTATGAGTAATGAGTTATAAGTTATGCGTTATGCGTTATGCTTTATGCGTTATGCGTTATGCGTTATGCGTTATGCGTTATGCGTTATGCGTTATGCGTTTTGCGTTATGCGTTATGCGTTATGCGTTGTGCGTTATACGTTTGCGTTATGCGTTATGCGTTATGCGTCATGCGTTATGCGTTATGCGTTATGCGTTATGCGTTATGCGTTATGCCTTATGCGTTATGCGTTATGCGTTATGCGTTATGCGTTATGCGTTATGCGTTATGCTTTATGCGTTATGCATTATGCGTTATGCGTTATGCGTTATGCGATATGCGTTATGCGTTATGCGTTATTCGTTATGAGTAATGAGTTATAAGTTATGCGTTATGCATTATGCTTTATGCATTATGCGTTATGCGTTATGCGTTATGCGTTATGCGTTATGCGTGATCCGTTATGCGTTATGCGTTATGCGTTATGCGTTATGCGATATGCGTTATGCGTTATGCGTTATGCGTTATGCGTTATGCGTTATGCTTTATGCGTTATGCGTTACTCCTTATGAGTTATGAGTTATAAGTTATGCGTAATGCGTTATGCTTTATGCCTTATGCGTTATGCGTTATGCGTTATGCGTTATGCGTTATGCGTTATTCGTTATGCGTTATGCTTTATGCGTTATGCGTTATGCGTTATGCGTTATGCGTTATGCCTTATGCGTTATGCGTTATTCGTTACGAGTAATGAGTTATAAGTTATGCGTTATGCGTTATGCTTTATGCGTTATGCGTTATGCGTTATGCGTTATGCGTGATCCGACATGCGTTATGCATTTTGCGTTATGCGTTATTCGTTATGAGTTATGAGTTATAAGTTATGAATAATGCGTTATGCGTTATGCGTTATGCATTATGCTTTATCCGTTATGCGTTATGCGTTATGCTTTATGCGTTATGCGTTATGCGTTATGCGTTATGCGTGATCCGTTATGCGTTAAGCGTTATGCGTTTTCTGTATTCGTAATGCGTTGTGCATTATGCGTTATGCGTTATGCGTTATGCGTTATGCGTTATGCGTTATACGTTATACGGTATGCGTTATGCGTTATGCGTTATGCGTTATGCGTTATGCGTTATGCGTTATGCGTTATGCGTTATGCGTTATGCGTTATGCGTTATGCGTTATGCGTTATGCGTTATGCGTTATGCGTTATGCGTTATGCGTTATGCGTTATGCGTTATGCGTTATGCTTTATGCGTTATGCGTTATACGTTATGCTTTATGCGTTATGCGTTACTCCTTATGAGTTATGAGTTATAAGTTATGCGTAATGCGTTATGCGTTATGCGTTATGCATTATGCTTTATCCGTTATGCGTTATGCGTTATGCTTTCTGCTTTATGCGTTATGCGTTATGCGTTATGAGTAATGAGTTATAAGTTATGCGTTATGCGTTATTCGTTATGAGTAATGAGTTATAAGTTATGCGTTATGCGTTATGCTTTATGCGTTATGCGTTATGCGTTATGCTTTATGCGTTATGCGTTACTCCTTATGAGTTATGAGTTATGAGTTATGCGTATTGCGGTATGCGTTATACGTTATACGTTATGCGTTATGCGTTATGCGTTATGCGCTATGCGTTATGCGTTGTGCGTTATGCGTTATGCGTTATGCGCTATGCGTTATGCATTATGCGTTATGCGTTATGCGTTATGCGTTAAGCGTTATGCGTTTTGCTCTATTCGTTGTGCGTTGTGCATTATGCGTTATGCGTTATGTGTTATGCTTTATGCGTTATGCGTTATGCGTTATGCGTTACGCTTTATGCGTTATGCATTATGCGTTATGCGTTATGCATTATGCGTTATGCGTTATGCGTGATCCGTTATGCGTTAAGCGTTATGCGTTTTCTGTATTCGTAATGCGTTGTGCATTATGCGTTATGCGTTATGTGTTATGCGTTATACCTTATGCGTTATACGTTATGCGTTATGCGTTATGCGTGATCCGTTATGTGTTAGGCGATATACGTTTTGCGGTATTCGTTATGCGTTATGCGTTATGCGTTATGCGTTATCCGTTGTTCGTTATGCGTTATGCGTTGTGCGTTATACGTTTGCGTTATGCGTTATACGGTATGCGTTATGCGTTATACGTTATGCGTTATGCGTTATGCGATATGCGTTATACGTTATGCGTTATGCTTTATGCGTTATGCGTTATTAGTTACACGTTATGCGTTATGCGTTATGCGTTATGCGTTATGCATTATGCGTTATGCGTTATGCGTGATCCGTTATGCGTTAAGCGTTATGCGTTTTCTGTATTCGTAATGCGTTGTGCATTATGCGTTATGCGTTATGTGTTATGCGTTATACCTTATGCGTTATACGTTATGCGTTATGCGTTATGCGTGATCCGTTATGTGTTAGGCGATATACGTTTTGCGGTATTCGTTATGCGTTATGCGTTATGCGTTATGCGTTATCCGTTGTTCGTTATGCGTTATGCGTTGTGCGTTATACGTTTGCGTTATGCGTTATACGGTATGCGTTATGCGTTATACGTTATGCGTTATGCGTTATGCGATATGCGTTATACGTTATGCGTTATGCTTTATGCGTTATGCGTTATTAGTTACACGTTATGCGTTATGCGTTATGCGTTATGCGTTATGCGTTAGGGGTTATGCGTTATGCGTTATGCGTTAGGCGTTATGCGTTATGCGTTATGCGTTATGAGTTATACGTTATGCGTTATGCGTTATGCTTTATGCGTTATGCGTTATGCGTTATGCTTTATGCGTTATGCGTTACTCCTTATGAGTTATGAGTTATAAGTTATGCGTTATGCGTTATGCGTTATTCGTTATGAGTAATGAGTTATAAGTTATGCGTTATGCGTTATGCTTTATGCGTTATGCGTTATGCGTTATGCGTTATGCGTTATGCGTTATGCGTTATGCGTTTTGCGTTATGCGTTATGCGTTATGCGTTGTGCGTTATACGTTTGCGTTATGCGTTATGCGTTATGCGTCATGCGTTATGCGTTATGCGTTATGCGTTATGCGTTATGCGTTATGCCTTATGCGTTATGCGTTATGCGTTATGCGTTATGCGTTATGCGTTATGCGTTATGCTTTATGCGTTATGCATTATGCGTTATGCGTTATGCGTTATGCGATATGCGTTATGCGTTATGCGTTATTCGTTATGAGTAATGAGTTATAAGTTATGCGTTATGCATTATGCTTTATGCATTATGCGTTATGCGTTATGCGTTATGCGTTATGCGTTATGCGTTATGCGTTATGCGTTATGCGTTATGCTTTATGCGTTATGCGTTACTCCTTATGAGTTATGAGTTATAAGTTATGCGTAATGCGTTATGCGTTATGCGTTATGCTTTATGCGTTATGCGTTATGCGTTATGCGTTATGCGTTATGCGTTATGCGTTATGCGTTATGCGTTATGCGTTATGCGTAATGCGTTATGCGTGATCCGTTATGCGTTATGCGTTATGCGTTATGCGTTATGCGTTATGCGTTATGCGTTATGCGTTATGCGTTATGCGTTATGCGTTATGCTTTATGCGTTATGCGTTACTCCTTATGAGTTATGAGTTATAAGTTATGCGTAATGCGTTATGCTTTATGCGTTATGCGTCATGAGTTATGCGGTATGCGTTATGCGTTATGCGTTATGCGTTTTGCGGTATTCGTTATGCGTTGTGCATTATGCGTTATGCGTTGTGCGTTATGGGTTATGATTTATGCGTTATGCGATATGAGTTATGCGTTATGCGTTATGCGTTATGCTTTATGCGTCATGCGTGATCCGTTATGCGTTAGGCGTTATGCGATTTGCGGTATTCGTTAAGCGTTGTGCATTATGCGTTATGCGTTATGCGTTATGCTTTATGCATTATGCGTTATGCGTTATGCGTTATGCGTTATGCGTTATGCGTTATGCGTTATGCGTTATGCGTTATGCTTTATGCGTTATGCGTTATGCGTTATGCGTTATGCGTTATGCGTTATGCGTTATGCGTGATCCGTTATGCGTTAAGCGTTATGCGTTTTCTGTATTCGTAATGCGTTGTGCATTATGCGTTATGCGTTATGTGTTATGCGTTATGCCTTATGCGTTATACGTTATGCGTTATGCGTTATGCGTGATCCGTTATGTGTTAGGCGATATACGTTTTGCGGTATTCGTTATGCGTTATGCGTTATGCGTTATCCGTTGTTCGTTATGCGTTATGCGTTGTGCGTTATACGTTTGCGTTATGCGTTATACGGTATGCGTTATGCGTTATACGTTATGCGTTATGCGTGATGCGATATGCGTTATGCGTTATGCGTTATGCTTTATGCGTTATGCGTTATTAGTTACACGTTATGCGTTATGCGTTATGCGTTATGCGTTATGCGTTAGGGGTTATGCGTTCTGCGTTATGCGTTAGGCGTTATGCGTTTTGCGTTATGCGTTATGAGTTATACGTTATGCGTTATGCGTTATGCTTTATGCGTTATGCGTTATGCGTTATGCTTTATGCGTTATGCGTTACTCCTTATGAGTTATGAGTTATAAGTTATGCGTTATGCGTTATGCGTTATTCGTTATGAGTAATGAGTTATAAGTTATGCGTTATGCGTTATGCTTTATGCGTTATGCGTTATGCGTTATGCGTTATGCGTTTTGCGTTATGCGTTATGCGTTATGCGTTGTGCGTTATACGTTTGCGTTATGCGTTATGCGTTATGCGTTATGCGTCATGCGTTATGCGTTATGCGTTATGCGTTATGCGTTATGCGTTATGCCTTATGCGTTATGCGTTATGCGTTATGCGTTATGCGTTATGCGTTATGCGTTATGCTTTATGCGTTATGCATTATGCGTTATGCGTTATGCGATATGCGTTATGCGTTATGCGTTATTCGTTATGAGTAATGAGTTATAAGTTATGCGTTATGCATTATGCTTTATGCATTATGCGTTATGCGTTATGCGTTATGCGTTATGCGTTATGCGTTATGCGTTATGCGTTATGCGTTATGCGTTATGCTTTATGCGTTATGCGTTACTCCTTATGAGTTATGAGTTATAAGTTATGCGTAATGCGTTATGCGTTATGCGTTATGCTTTATGCGTTATGCGTTATGCGTTATGCGTTATCCGTTATGCGTTATGCGTTATGCGGTATACGTTATGCGTTATGCGTTATGCGTGATCCGTTATGCGTTATGCGTTATGCGTTATGCGTTATGCGTTATGCGTTATGCGTTATGCGTTATGCGTTATGCGTTATGCGTTATGCGTTATGCGTTATGCGTTATGCGTTATGCTTTATGCGTTATGCGTTACTCCTTATGAGTTATGAGTTATAAGTTATGCGTAATGCGTTATGCTTTATGCGTTATGCGTTATGCTTTATGCGTTATGCGTTATGCGTTATGCGTTATGCGTTACGCTTTATGCGTTATGCATTATGCGTTATGCGTTATGCGTTATGCGTTATGCGTTATGCGTTATACGGTATGCCTTATGCGTTATACGTTATGCGTTATGCGTTATGCGATATGCGTTATGCGTTATGCGTTATGCTTTATGCGTTATGCGTTATTAGTTACACGTTATGCGTTATGCGTTATGCGTTATGCGTTATGCGTTATGCGTTAGGGGTTTTGCGTTATGCGTTATGCGTTATGCGTTATGCGTTATGCGTTATGCGTTATGAGTTATACGTTATGCGTTATGCGTTAGGGGTTATGCGTTATGCGTTATGCGTTATGCTTTATGCGTTATGCATTATGCGTTATGCGTTATGCGATATGCGTTATCCGTTATGCGTTATGCGTTATGCGTTATGCATTATGCGTTATGCGTTATACGGTATGCGTTATGCGTTATACGTTATGCGTTATACGTTTGCGTTATGCGTTATGCGTTATGCTTTATGCGTTATGCGTTATGCGTTATGCGTTATGCGTCATGCGTTATGCGTTATGCGTTATGCGTTATGCGTTATGCGTTATGCGTTATGCGTTATGCTTTATGCGTTATGCATTATGCGTTATGCGTTATGCGATATGCATTATGCGTTATGCGTTATACGGTATGCGTTATGCGTTATACGTTATGCGTTATACGTTTGCGTTATGCGTTATGCGTTATGCTTTATGCGTTATGCGTTATGCGTTATGCGTTATGCGTCATGCGTTATGCGTTATGCGTTATGCGTTATGCGTTATGCGTTATGCGTTATGCGTTATGCGTTATGCTTTATGCGTTATGCATTATGCGTTATGCGTTATGCGATATGCGTTATGCGTTATGCGTTATGCGTTATGCGTTATGCGTTATGCGTTATGCGTTATGCGTTATGCGTTATACGGTATGCGTTATGCGTTATGCGTTATGCGTTATGCGTTATGCGTTATGCGTAATGCGTTATGCGTTATGCGTTATGCGTGATCCGTTATGCGTTATGCGTTATGCGTTATGCGTTATGCGTTATGCTTTTGCGTCATGCGTGATCCGTTATTCGTTAGGCGTTATGCGATTTGCGGTATTCGTTAAGCGTTGTGCATTATGCGTTATGCGTTATGCGTTATGGGTTATGGGTTATGCGTTATGCTTTATGCGTTATTCATTTTGCGTTATGCGTTATTCGTTATGAGTTATGAGTTATAAGTTATGCGTAATACGTTATGCCTTATGAGTTATGCATTATGCGTTATGCGTTATGCATAATGCGTTATACGTTATGTATTATGCGTTATGCCTTATGTGTTATGCGATATGCGTCATGCATCAAGCCTTATGCGATATGCGATATGCGTCATGCATCAAGCCTTATGCGTTATGGGTTATGCGTTAACGTTATGCGTTATGTGTTATGATTTATGCTTTATGCGTTATGCGTTATCCGTGATCCGACATGCGTTATGCATTTTGCGTTATGCGTTATTCGTTATGAGTTATGAGTTACAAGTTATGCGTAATGCGTTATGCGTTATGCGTTATGCATTATGCTTTATCCGTTATGCGTTATGCTTTATGCGTTATGCGTTATGCGTTATGCGTTATACGTTATGCGTTATGCGTTATGCGTGATCCGTTATGTGTTAGGCGATATACGTTTTGCGGTATTCGTTATGCGTTATGATTTATGCTTTATGCGTTATGCGTTATGCGTGATCCGACATGCGTTATGCATTTTGCGTTATGCGTTATTCGTTATGAGTTATGAGTTATAAGTTATGCGTTATGCATTATGCGTTATGCGTTATGCGATATGCGTTATCCGTTATGCGTTATGCGTTATGCGTTATGCATTATGCGTTATGCGTTATACGGTATGCGTTATGCGTTATACGTTATGCGTTATACGTTTGCGTTATGCGTTATGCGTTATGCTTTATGCGTTATGCGTTATGCGTTATGCGTTATGCGTCATGCGTTATGCGTTATGCGTTATGCGTTATGCGTTATGCGTTATGCGTTATGCGTTATGCGTTATGCGTTATGCTTTATGCGTTATGCATTATGCGTTATGCGTTATGCGATATGCATTATGCGTTATGCGTTATACGGTATGCGTTATGCGTTATACGTTATGCGTTATACGTTTGCGTTATGCGTTATGCGTTATGCTTTATGCGTTATGCGTTATGCGTTATGCGTTATGCGTCATGCGTTATGCGTTATGCGTTATGCGTTATGCGTTATGCGTTATGCGTTATGCGTTATGCGTTATGCGTTATGCTTTATGCGTTATGCATTATGCGTTATGCGTTATGCGATATGCGTTATGCGTTATGCGTTATGCGTTATGCGTTATGCGTTATGCGTTATGCGTTATGCGTTATGCGTTATGCGTTATGCGTTATGCGTTATGCGTTATGCGTTATGCGTTATGCGTTATGCGTTATGCTTTATGCGTTATGCGGTACTCCTCATGAGTTATGATTTATAAGTTATGCGTAACGCGGTATGCTTTATGCGTTATGCGTTATGCGTTATGCGTTATGCGTTATGCGTTATGCGTTATGCGTGATCCGACATGCGTTATGCATTTTGCGTTATGCGTTATTCGTTATGAGTTATGAGTTATAAGTTATGCGTAATGCGTTATGCGTAATGCGTTATGCATTATGCTTTATCCGTTATGCGTTATGCTTTATGCGTTATGCGTTATGCGTTATGCGTTATACGTTATGCGTTATGCGTTATGCGTGATCCGTTATGTGTTAGGCGATATACGTTTTGCGGTATTCGTTATGCGTTATGATTTATGCTTTATGCGTTATGCGTTATGCGTGATCCGACATGCGTTATGCATTTTGCGTTATGCGTTATTCGTTATGAGTTATGAGTTATAAGTTATGCGTAATGCGTTATGCGTTATGCGTTATCCGTTGTTCGTTATGCGTTATGCGTTGTGCGTTATACGTTTGCGTTATGCGTTATGCGTTATACGGTATGCGTTATGCGTTATGCGTTATGCGTTATGCGTTATGCGTTATGCGTTATGCGTTATGCGTTATGCGTTATGCGTTATTCGTTATGAGTTATGAGTTATAAGTTATGCGTAATGCGTTATGCGTTATGCGTTATCCGTTGTTCGTTATGCGTTATGCGTTGTGCGTTATACGTTTGCGTTATGCGTTATGCGTTATACGGTATGCGTTATGCGTTATGCGTTATGCGTTATGCGTTATGCGTTATGCGTTATGCTTTATGCGTTATTCATTTTGCGTTATGCGTTATTCGTTATGAGTTATGAGTTATAAGTTATGCGTAATACGTTATGCCTTATGAGTTATGCATTATGCGTTATGCGTTATGCATAATGCGTTATACGTTATGTATTATGCGTTATGCCTTATGTGTTATGCGATATGCGTCATGCATCAAGCCTTATGCGATATGCGATATGCGTCATGCATCAAGCCTTATGCGTTATGGGTTATGCGTTAACGTTATGCGTTATGTGTTATGATTTATGCTTTATGCGTTATGCGTTATCCGTGATCCGACATGCGTTATGCATTTTGCGTTATGCGTTATTCGTTATGAGTTATGAGTTACAAGTTATGCGTAATGCGTTATGCGTTATGCGTTATGCATTATGCTTTATCCGTTATGCGTTATGCTTTATGCGTTATGCGTTATGCGTTATGCGTTATACGTTATGCGTTATGCGTTATGCGTGATCCGTTATGTGTTAGGCGATATACGTTTTGCGGTATTCGTTATGCGTTATGATTTATGCTTTATGCGTTATGCGTTATGCGTGATCCGACATGCGTTATGCATTTTGCGTTATGCGTTATTCGTTATGAGTTATGAGTTATAAGTTATGCGTAATGCGTTATGCGTTATGCGTTATGCATTATGCTTTATCCGTTATGCGTTATGCGTTATGCTTTATGCGTTATGCGTTATGCGTTATGCGTTATGCATTTTGCGTTATGCGTTATTCGTTATGAGTTATGAGTTATAAGTTATGCGTAATGCGTTATGCGTTATGCGTTATGCATTATTCTTTATCCGTTATGCGTTATGCGTTATGCGTTATGCGTTATGCGTTATGCGTTATGCGGTATGCGTTATGCGTTATTCGTTATGAGTAATGAGTTACAAGTTATGCGTTATGCGTAATGCGTTATGCGTAATGCGTTATGCGTTATGCGTTATGCGTTATGCGTAATGCGTTATGCGTTATGCGTTATGCGTTATGCTTTATGCGTTATGCGTTATGCGTTATGCTTTATGCGTTATTCGTTATGCGTTATGTGTTATGCGTTATGCGTTTTGCGTTATGCGTTATGCGTTATGCTTTATGCGTTATGCGTTACTCCTTATGAGTTATGAGTTATAAGTTATGCGTAATGCGTTATGCGTTATGCGTTATGCTTTATGCGTTATGCGTTATGCGTTATGCGTTATGCGTTATGCGATATGCGTTATGCGTGATCCGTTATGCGTTATGCGTTATGCGTTATGCGTTATGCGTTATGCGTTATGCGTTATGCGTTATGCGTTATGCGTTATGCGTTACTCCTTATGAGTTATGAGTTATAAGTTATGCGTAATGCGTTATGCTTTATGCGTTATGCGTTATGCGTTATGCGTTATGCCTTATGCGTTATGCGTTATGCGTTATGCGTTATGCGTTATGCGTTATGCCTTATGCTTTATGCGTTATTCGTTATGCGTTATGCGTTATGCGTTATGCGTTATGCGTTATGCGTTATGCGTTATGCGTTATGCGTTATGCGTTATGCGTTATGCGTGATCCGACATGCGTTATGCATTTTGCGTTATGCGTTATTCGTTATGAGTTATGAGTTACAAGTTATGCGTAATGCGTTATGCGTTATGCGTTATGCATTATGCTTTATCCGTTATGCGTTATGCGTTATGCTTTATGCGTTATGCGTTATGCGTTATGCGTTATACGTTATGCGTTATGCGTTATGCGTGATCCGTTATGTGTTAGGCGATATACGTTTTGCGGTATTCGTTATGCGTTATGATTTATGCTTTATGCGTTATGCGTTATGCGTGATCCGACATGCGTTATGCATTTTGCGTTATGCGTTATTCGTTATGAGTTATAAGTTATGCGTAATGCGTTATGCGTTATGCGTTATGCATTATGCTTTATCCGTTATGCGTTATGCGTTATGCTTTATGCGTTATGCGTTATGCGTTATGCGTTATGCGTTATGCGTTATGCGTTATGCGTTATGCGTTATGCGTTATGCGTGATCCGTTATGTGTTAGGCGATATACGTTTTGCGGTATTCGTTATGCGTTATGATTTATGCTTTATGCGTTATGCGTTATGCGTGATCCGACATGCGTTATGCATTTTGCGTTATGCGTTATTCGTTATGAGTTATGAGTTATAAGTTATGCGTAATGCGTTATGCGTTATGCGTTATGCATTATGCTTTATCCGTTATGCGTTATGCGTTATGCGTTATGCTTTATGCGTTATGCGTTATGCGTTATGCGTTATGCGTTATGCGTTATGCGTTATGCGTTATTCGTTATGAGTAATGAGTTATAAGTTATGCGTTATGCGTTATGCGTTATGCGTTATGCGTTATGCGTTATGCTTTATGCGTTATGCGTTATGCGTTATGCTTTATGCGTTATTCGTTATGCGTTATGGGTTATGCGTTATGCGTTATGCGTTATGCGTTATGCGTTATGCGTTATGCGTTATGCGTTATGCGTTATGCGTTATGCTTTATGCGTTATGCGTTATGCGTTATGCGTTATGCGCTTTGCGTTATGCGTTATGCGTGATCCGTTATGCGTTATGCGTTATGCGTTATGCGTTATGCGTTATACGTTATGCGTTATGCGTTATGCGTTATGCGTTATGCGTTATGCGTTATGCGTTATGCGTTATGCGTTATGCGTTATGCGTTATGCGTTATGCGTTATGCGTTATGCGTTATGCGTTATGCGTTATGCGTTATGCGTTATGCGTTATGCTGTATGCGTTATGCGTTACTCCTTATGAGTTATGAGTTATAAGTTATGCGTAATGCGTTTTGCTTTATGCTTTATGCGTTATGCGTTATGCGTTATGCGTTATGCGTTATGCGTTATGCGTTATGCGTTATGCATTTTGCGTTATGCGTTATTCGTTATGAGTTATGAGTTATAAGTTATGCGTAATGCGTTATGCGTTATGCGTTATGCATTATGCTTTATCCGTTATGCGTTATGCGTTATGCGTTATGCTTTATGCGTTATGCGTTATGCGTTATGCGTTATGCGTTATGCGTTATGCGTTATGCGTTATTCGTTATGAGTAATGAGTTATAAGTTATGCGTTATGCGTAATGCGTTATGCGTTATGCGTTATGCGTTATGCGTTATGCGTTATGCTTTATGCGTTATGCGTTATGCGTTATGCTTTATGCGTTATTCGTTATGCGTTATGGGTTATGCGTTATGCGTTATGCGTTATGCGTTATGCGTTATGCGTTATGCGTTATGCGTTATGCGTTATGCGTTATGCTTTATGCGTTATGCGTTATGCGTTATGCGTTATGCGTTATGCGCTTTGCGTTATGCGTTATGCGTGATCCGTTATGCGTTATGCGTTATGCGTTATGCGTTATGCGTTATGCGTTATACGTTATGCGTTATGCGTTATGCGTGATCCGTTATGTGTTAGGCGATATACGTTTTGCGGTATTCGTTATGCGTTATGATTTATGCTTTATGCGTTATGCGTTATGCGTGATCCGACATGCGTTATGCATTTTGCGTTATGCGTTATTCGTTATGAGTTATGAGTTATAAGTTATGCGTAATGCGTTATGCGTTATGCGTTATCCGTTGTTCGTTATGCGTTATGCGTTGTGCGTTATACGTTTGCGTTATGCGTTATGCGTTATACGGTATGCGTTATGCGTTATGCGTTATGCGTTATGCGTTATGCGTTATGCGTAATGCGTTATGCGTTATGCGTTATGCGTTATTCGTTATGAGTTATGAGTTATAAGTTATGCGTAATGCGTTATGCGTTATGCGTTATCCGTTGTTCGTTATGCGTTATGCGTTGTGCGTTATACGTTTGCGTTATGCGTTATGCGTTATACGGTATGCGTTATGCGTTATGCGTTATGCGTTATGCGTTATGCGTTATGCGTTATGCTTTATGCGTTATTCATTTTGCGTTATGCGTTATTCGTTATGAGTTATGAGTTATAAGTTATGCGTAATACGTTATGCCTTATGAGTTATGCATTATGCGTTATGCGTTATGCATAATGCGTTATACGTTATGTATTATGCGTTATGCCTTATGTGTTATGCGATATGCGTCATGCATCAAGCCTTATGCGATATGCGATATGCGTCATGCATCAAGCCTTATGCGTTATGGGTTATGCGTTAACGTTATGCGTTATGTGTTATGATTTATGCTTTATGCGTTATGCGTTATCCGTGATCCGACATGCGTTATGCATTTTGCGTTATGCGTTATTCGTTATGAGTTATGAGTTACAAGTTATGCGTAATGCGTTATGCGTTATGCGTTATGCATTATGCTTTATCCGTTATGCGTTATGCTTTATGCGTTATGCGTTATGCGTTATGCGTTATACGTTATGCGTTATGCGTTATGCGTGATCCGTTATGTGTTAGGCGATATACGTTTTGCGGTATTCGTTATGCGTTATGATTTATGCTTTATGCGTTATGCGTTATGCGTGATCCGACATGCGTTATGCATTTTGCGTTATGCGTTATTCGTTATGAGTTATGAGTTATAAGTTATGCGTAATGCGTTATGCGTTATGCGTTATGCATTATGCTTTATCCGTTATGCGTTATGCGTTATGCTTTATGCGTTATGCGTTATGCGTTATGCGTTATGCATTTTGCGTTATGCGTTATTCGTTATGAGTTATGAGTTATAAGTTATGCGTAATGCGTTATGCGTTATGCGTTATGCATTATTCTTTATCCGTTATGCGTTATGCGTTATGCTTTATGCGTTATGCGTTATGCGTTATGCGGTATGCGTTATGCGTTATTCGTTATGAGTAATGAGTTACAAGTTATGCGTTATGCGTAATGCGTTATGCGTAATGCGTTATGCGTTATGCGTTATGCGTTATGCGTAATGCGTTATGCGTTATGCGTTATGCGTTATGCTTTATGCGTTATGCGTTATGCGTTATGCTTTATGCGTTATTCGTTATGCGTTATGCGTTATGCGTTATGCGTTTTGCGTTATGCGTTATGCGTTATGCTTTATGCGTTATGCGTTACTCCTTATGAGTTATGAGTTATAAGTTATGCGTAATGCGTTATGCGTTATGCGTTATGCTTTATGCGTTATGCGTTATGCGTTATGCGTTATGCGTTATGCGATATGCGTTATGCGTGATCCGTTATGCGTTATGCGTTATGCGTTATGCGTTATGCGTTATGCGTTATGCGTTATGCGTTATGCGTTATGCGTTATGCGTTACTCCTTATGAGTTATGAGTTATAAGTTATGCGTAATGCGTTATGCTTTATGCGTTATGCGTTATGCGTTATGCGTTATGCCTTATGCGTTATGCGTTATGCGTTATGCGTTATGCGTTATGCGTTATGCCTTATGCTTTATGCGTTATTCGTTATGCGTTATGCGTTATGCGTTATGCGTTATGCGTTATGCGTTATGCGTTATGCGTTATGCGTTATGCGTTATGCGTTATGCGTGATCCGACATGCGTTATGCGTTATGCGTTATGCGTTATGCTTTATGCGTTATGCGTTATGCGTTATGCTTTATGCGTTATTCGTTATGCGTTATGGGTTATGCGTTATGCGTTATGCGTTATGCGTTATGCGTTATGCGTTATGCGTTATGCGTTATGCGTTATGCGTTATGCTTTATGCGTTATGCGTTATGCGTTATGCGTTATGCGTTATGCGCTTTGCGTTATGCGTTATGCGTGATCCGTTATGCGTTATGCGTTATGCGTTATGCGTTATGCGTTATGCGTTATACGTTATGCGTTATGCGTTATGCGTTATGCGTTATGCGTTATGCGTTATGCGTTATGCGTTATGCGATATGCGTTATCCGTTATGCGTTATGCGTTATGCGTTATGCATTATGCGTTATGCGTTATACGGTATGCGTTATGCGTTATACGTTATGCGTTATACGTTTGCGTTATGCGTTATGCGTTATGCTTTATGCGTTATGCGTTATGCGTTATGCGTTATGCGTCATGCGTTATGCGTTATGCGTTATGCGTTATGCGTTATGCGTTATGCGTTATGCGTTATGCTTTATGCGTTATGCATTATGCGTTATGCGTTATGCGATATGCATTATGCGTTATGCGTTATACGGTATGCGTTATGCGTTATACGTTATGCGTTATACGTTTGCGTTATGCGTTATGCGTTATGCTTTATGCGTTATGCGTTATGCGTTATGCGTTATGCGTCATGCGTTATGCGTTATGCGTTATGCGTTATGCGTTATGCGTTATGCGTTATGCGTTATGCGTTATGCTTTATGCGTTATGCATTATGCGTTATGCGTTATGCGATATGCGTTATGCGTTATGCGTTATGCGTTATGCGTTATGCGTTATGCGTTATGCGTTATGCGTTATGCGTTATGCGTTATACGGTATGCGTTATGCGTTATGCGTTATGCGTTATGCGTTATGCGTTATGCGTAATGCGTTATGCGTTATGCGTTATGCGTGATCCGTTATGCGTTATGCGTTATGCGTTATGCGTTATGCGTTATGCTTTTGCGTCATGCGTGATCCGTTATTCGTTAGGCGTTATGCGATTTGCGGTATTCGTTAAGCGTTGTGCATTATGCGTTATGCGTTATGCGTTATGGGTTATGGGTTATGCGTTATGCTTTATGCGTTATTCATTTTGCGTTATGCGTTATTCGTTATGAGTTATGAGTTATAAGTTATGCGTAATACGTTATGCCTTATGAGTTATGCATTATGCGTTATGCGTTATGCATAATGCGTTATACGTTATGTATTATGCGTTATGCCTTATGTGTTATGCGATATGCGTCATGCATCAAGCCTTATGCGATATGCGATATGCGTCATGCATCAAGCCTTATGCGTTATGGGTTATGCGTTAACGTTATGCGTTATGTGTTATGATTTATGCTTTATGCGTTATGCGTTATCCGTGATCCGACATGCGTTATGCATTTTGCGTTATGCGTTATTCGTTATGAGTTATGAGTTACAAGTTATGCGTAATGCGTTATGCGTTATGCGTTATGCATTATGCTTTATCCGTTATGCGTTATGCTTTATGCGTTATGCGTTATGCGTTATGCGTTATACGTTATGCGTTATGCGTTATGCGTGATCCGTTATGTGTTAGGCGATATACGTTTTGCGGTATTCGTTATGCGTTATGATTTATGCTTTATGCGTTATGCGTTATGCGTGATCCGACATGCGTTATGCATTTTGCGTTATGCGTTATTCGTTATGAGTTATGAGTTATAAGTTATGCGTAATGCGTTATGCGTTATGCGTTATGCATTATGCTTTATCCGTTATGCGTTATGCGTTATGCTAAATGCGTTATGCGTTATGCGTTATGCGTTATGCATTTTGCGTTATGCGTTATTCGTTATGAGTTATGAGTTATAAGTTATGCGTAATGCGTTATGCGTTATGCGTTATGCATTATTCTTTATCCGTTATGCGTTATGCGTTATGCTTTATGCGTTATGCGTTATGCGTTATGCGGTATGCGTTATGCGTTATTCGTTATGAGTAATGAGTTATAAGTTATGCGTTATGCGTAATGCGTTATGCGTAATGCGTTATGCGTTATGCGTTATGCGTTATGCGTAATGCGTTATGCGTTATGCGTTATGCGTTATGCTTTATGCGTTATGCGTTATGCGTTATGCTTTATGCGTTATTCGTTATGCGTTATGTGTTATGCGTTATGCGTTTTGCGTTATGCGTTATGCGTTATGCTTTATGCGTTATGCGTTACTCCTTATGAGTTATGAGTTATAAGTTATGCGTAATGCGTTATGCGTTATGCGTTATGCTTTATGCGTTATGCGTTATGCGTTATGCGTTATGCGTTATGCGTTATGCGTGATCCGTTATGCGTTATGCGTTATGCGTTATGCGTTATGCGTTATGCGTTATGCGTTATGCGTTATGCGTTATGCGTTATGCGTTATGCGTTACTCCTTATGAGTTATGAGTTATAAGTTATGCGTAATGCGTTATGCTTTATGCGTTATGCGTTATGCGTTATGCGTTATGCCTTATGCGTTATGCGTTATGCGTTATGCGTTATGCGTTATGCGTTATGCCTTATGCTTTATGCGTTATTCGTTATGCGTTATGCGTTATGCGTTATGCGTTATGCGTTATGCGTTATGCGTTATGCGTTATGCGTTATGCGTTATGCGTTATGCGTTATGCGTGATCCGACATGCGTTATGCATTTTGCGTTATGCGTTATTCGTTATGAGTTATGAGTTACAAGTTATGCGTAATGCGTTATGCGTTATGCGTTATGCATTATGCTTTATCCGTTATGCGTTATGCGTTATGCTTTATGCGTTATGCGTTATGCGTTATGCGTTATACGTTATGCGTTATGCGTTATGCGTGATCCGTTATGTGTTAGGCGATATACGTTTTGCGGTATTCGTTATGCGTTATGATTTATGCTTTATGCGTTATGCGTTATGCGTGATCCGACATGCGTTATGCATTTTGCGTTATGCGTTATTCGTTATGAGTTATAAGTTATGCGTAATGCGTTATGCGTTATGCGTTATGCATTATGCTTTATCCGTTATGCGTTATGCGTTATGCTTTATGCGTTATGCGTTATGCGTTATGCGTTATGCGTTATGCGTTATGCGTTATGCGTTATGCGTTATGCGTTATGCGTTATGCGTGATCCGTTATGTGTTAGGCGATATACGTTTTGCGGTATTCGTTATGCGTTATGATTTATGCTTTATGCGTTATGCGTTATGCGTGATCCGACATGCGTTATGCATTTTGCGTTATGCGTTATTCGTTATGAGTTATGAGTTATAAGTTATGCGTAATGCGTTATGCGTTATGCGTTATGCATTATGCTTTATCCGTTATGCGTTATGCGTTATGCGTTATGCTTTATGCGTTATGCGTTATGCGTTATGCGTTATGCGTTATGCGTTATGCGTTATGCGTTATTCGTTATGAGTAATGAGTTATAAGTTATGCGTTATGCGTAATGCGTTATGCGTTATGCGTTATGCGTTATGCTTTATGCGTTATGCGTTATGCGTTATGCTTTATGCGTTATTCGTTATGCGTTATGGGTTATGCGTTATGCGTTATGCGTTATGCGTTATGCGTTATGCGTTATGCGTTATGCGTTATGCGTTATGCGTTATGCGTTATGCTTTATGCGTTATGCGTTATGCGTTATGCGTTATGCGCTTTGCGTTATGCGTTATGCGTGATCCGTTATGCGTTATGCGTTATGCGTTATGCGTTATGCGTTATACGTTATGCGTTATGCGTTATGCGTTATGCGTTATGCGTTATGCGTTATGCGTTATGCGTTATGCGTTATGCGTTATGCGTTATGCGTTATGCGTTATGCGTTATGCGTTATGCGTTATGCGTTATGCGTTATGCGTTATGCGTTATGCTGTATGCGTTATGCGTTACTCCTTATGAGTTATGAGTTATAAGTTATGCGTAATGCGTTTTGCTTTATGCTTTATGCGTTATGCGTTATGCGTTATGCGTTATGCGTTATGCGTTATGCGTTATGCGTTATGCGTTATGCGTTATGCGTGATCCGTTATGTGTTAGGCGATATACGTTTTGCGGTATTCGTTATGCGTTATGATTTATGCTTTATGCGTTATGCGTTATGCGTGATCCGACATGCGTTATGCATTTTGCGTTATGCGTTATTCGTTATGAGTTATGAGTTATAAGTTATGCGTAATGCGTTATGCGTTATGCGTTATGCATTATGCTTTATCCGTTATGCGTTATGCGTTATGCGTTATGCTTTATGCGTTATGCGTTATGCGTTATGCGTTATGCGTTATGCGTTATGCGTTATTCGTTATGAGTAATGAGTTATAAGTTATGCGTTATGCGTAATGCGTTATGCGTTATGCGTTATGCGTTATGCTTTATGCGTTATGCGTTATGCGTTATGCTTTATGCGTTATTCGTTATGCGTTATGGGTTATGCGTTATGCGTTATGCGTTATGCGTTATGCGTTATGCGTTATGCGTTATGCGTTATGCGTTATGCGTTATGCTTTATGCGTTATGCGTTATGCGTTATGCGTTATGCGTTATGCGCTTTGCGTTATGCGTTATGCGTGATCCGTTATGCGTTATGCGTTATGCGTTATGCGTTATGCGTTATGCGTTATACGTTATGCGTTATGCGTTATGCGTTATGCGTTATGCGTTATGCGTTATGCGTTATGCGTTATGCGTTATGCGTTATGCGTTATGCGTTATGCGTTATGCGTTATGCGTTATGCGTTATGCGTTATGCGTTATGCGTTATGCGTTATGCGTTATGCGTTATGCGTTATGCGTGATCCGACATGCGTTATGCATTTTGCGTTATGCGTTATTCGTTATGAGGTATGAGTTATAAGTTATGCGTAATGCGTAATGCGTTATGCGTTATGCATTATGCTTTATCCGTTATGCGTTATGCGTTATGCTTTATGCGTTATGCGTTATGCGTTATGCGGTATGCGTTATGCGTTATGCGTTATGCGTTATGCGTTATTCGTTATGAGTAATGAGTTATAAGTTATGCGTTATGCGTTATGCTTTATGCGTTATGCGTTATGCGTTATGCGTTATGCGTTATGCGTTATGCGTTATGCGTTATGCGTTATGCGTTATGCTTTATGCGTTATGCGTTATGCGTTATGCATTATGCTTTATGCGTTATGCGTTACTCCTTATGAGTTATGAGTTATAAGTTATGCGTAATGCGTTATGCGTTATGCGTTATGCGTTATGCGTTATGCGTTATGCGTTATGCGTTATGCGTTATGCGTTATGCGTTATGCGTTATGCGTTATGCGTTATGCGTTATGCGTTATGCGTTATGCTGTATGCGTTATGCGTTACTCCTTATGAGTTATGAGTTATAAGTTATGAGTAATGCGTTATGCTTTATGCTTTATGCGTTATGCGTTATGCGTTATGCGTTATGCGTTATGCGTTATGCGTTATGCGTTATGCGTTATGCGTTATGCGTTATGCTTTATGCTTTATGCGTTATGCGTTATGCGTTATGCGTTATGCGTTATGCGTTATGCCTTATGCGTTATGGGTTATTCGTTATGAGTAATGAGTTATAAGTTATGCGTTATGCGTTATGCTTTATGCGTTATGCGTTATGCGTTATGCGTTATGCGTTATGCGTTATGCGTTATGCGTTATGCGTTATGCGTTATGCGTTATGCGTTATGCGTTATGCGTTATGCGTTATGCGTTATGCGTGATCCGACATGCGTTATGCATTTTGCGTTATGCGTTATTCGTTATGAGGTATGAGTTATAAGTTATGCGTAATGCGTAATGCGTTATGCGTTATGCATTATGCTTTATCCGTTATGCGTTATGCGTTATGCTTTATGCGTTATGCGTTATGCGTTATGCGGTATGCGTTATGCGTTATGCCTTATGCGTTATGCGTTATTCGTTATGAGTAATGAGTTATAAGTTATGCGTTATGCGTTATGCTTTATGCGTTATGCGTTATGCGTTATGCGTTATGCGTTATGCGTTATGCGTTATGCGTTATGCGTTATGCGTTATGCTTTATGCGTTATGCGTTATGCGTTATGCGTTATGCTTTATGCGTTATGCGTTACTCCTTATGAGTTATGAGTTATAAGTTATGCGTAATGCGTTATGCGTTATGCGTTATGCGTTATCCGTTGTTCGTTATGCGTTATGCGTTGTGCGTTATACGTTTGCGTTATGCGTTATGCGTTATACGGTATGCGTTATGCGTTATGCGTTATGCGTTATGCGTTATGCGTTATGCGTTATGCGTTATGCGTTATGCGTGATCCGTTATGCGTTATGCGTTATGCGTTATGCGTTATGCGTTATGTGTTATGCTTTATGCGTTATGCGTTATGCGTTACGCTTTATGCGTTATGCATTATGCGTTATGCGTTATGCGTTATGCATTATGCGTTATGCGTTAGGGGTTTTGCGTTATGCGTTATGCGTTATGCGTTATGCGTATGAGTTATACGTTATGCGTTATGCGTTAGGGGTTATGCGTTATGCGTTATGCGTTATGCTTTATGCGTTATGCATTATGCGTTATGCGTTATGCGATATGCGTTATCCGTTATGCGTTATGCGTTATGCGTTATGCATTATGCGTTATGCGTTATACGGTATGCGTTATGCGTTATACGTTATGCGTTATACGTTTGCGTTATGCGTTATGCGTTATGCTTTATGCGTTATGCATTATGCGTTATGCGTTATGCGATATGCGTTATCCGTTATGCGTTATGCGTTATGCGTTATGCATTATGCGTTATGCGTTATACGGTATGCGTTATGCGTTATACGTTATGCGTTATACGTTTGCGTTATGCGTTATGCGTTATGCTTTATGCGTTATGCGTTATGCGTTATGCGTTATGCGTCATGCGTTATGCGTTATGCGTTATGCGTTATGCGTTATGCGTTATGCGTTATGCGTTATGCGTTATGCTTTATGCGTTATGCATTATGCGTTATGCGTTATGCGATATGCATTATGCGTTATGCGTTATACGGTATGCGTTATGCGTTATACGTTATGCGTTATACGTTTGCGTTATGCGTTATGCGTTATGCTTTATGCGTTATGCGTTATGCGTTATGCGTTATGCGTCATGCGTTATGCGTTATGCGTTATGCGTTATGCGTTATGCGTTATGCGTTATGCGTTATGCTTTATGCGTTATGCATTATGCGTTATGCGTTATGCGATATGCGTTATGCGTTATGCGTTATGCGTTATGCGTTATGCGTTATGCGTTATGCGTTATGCGTTATGCGTTATGCGTTATGCGTTATGCGTTATGCGTTATGCGTTATGCGTTATGCGTTATGCGTTATGCTTTATGCGTTATGCGGTACTCCTTATGAGTTATGATTTATAAGTTATGCGTAACGCGGTATGCTTTATGCGTTATGCTTTATGCGTTATGCGTTATGCGTTATGCGTTATGCGTTATGCGTTATGCGTGATCCGACATGCGTTATGCATTTTGCGTTATGCGTTATTCGTTATGAGTTATGCGTTATGCGTTATGCGTTATGCATTATTCTTTATCCGTTATGCGTTATGCGTTATGCTTTATGCGTTATGCGTTATGCGTTATGCGGTATGCGTTATGCGTTATTCGTTATGAGTAATGAGTTACAAGTTATGCGTTATGCGTAATGCGTTATGCGTTATGCGTTATGCGTTATGCTTTATGCGTTATGCGTTATGCGTTATGCTTTATGCGTTATTCGTTATGCGTTATGCGTTATGCGTTATGCGTTATGCGTTATGCTTTATGCGTTATGCGTTATTAGTTACACGTTATGCGTTATGCGTTATGCGTTATGCGTTATGCGTTATGAGTTATACGTTATGCGTTATGCGTTAGGGGTTATGCGTTATGCGTTATGCGTTATGCTTTATGCGTTATGCATTATGCGTTATGCGTTATGCGATATGCGTTATCCGTTATGCGTTATGCGTTATGCGTTATGCATTATGCGTTATGCGTTATACGGTATGCGTTATGCGTTATACGTTATGCGTTATACGTTTGCGTTATGCGTTATGCGTTATGCTTTATGCGTTATGCGTTATGCGTTATGCGTTATGCGTCATGCGTTATGCGTTATGCGTTATGCGTTATGCGTTATGCGTTATGCGTTATACGTTATGCGTTATGCGTTATGCGTGATCCGTTATGTGTTAGGCGATATACGTTTTGCGGTATTCGTTATGCGTTATGATTTATGCTTTATGCGTTATGCGTTATGCGTGATCCGACATGCGTTATGCATTTTGCGTTATGCGTTATTCGTTATGAGTTATGAGTTATAAGTTATGCGTAATGCGTTATGCGTTATGCGTTATCCGTTGTTCGTTATGCGTTATGCGTTGTGCGTTATACGTTTGCGTTATGCGTTATGCGTTATACGGTATGCGTTATGCGTTATGCGTTATGCGTTATGCGTTATGCGTTATGCGTTATGCGTTATGCGTTATGCGTTATGCGTTATGCGTTATGCGTGATCCGTTATGCGTTATGCGTTATGCGTTATGCGTTATGCTTTTGCGTCATGCGTGATCCGTTATTCGTTAGGCGTTATGCGATTTGCGGTATTCGTTAAGCGTTGTGCATTATGCGTTATGCGTTATGCGTTATGGGTTATGGGTTATGCGTTATGCTTTATGCGTTATTCATTTTGCGTTATGCGTTATTCGTTATGAGTTATGAGTTATAAGTTATGCGTAATGCGTTATGCCTTATGATTTATGCTTTATGCGTTATGCGTTATGCGTGATCCGACATGCGTTATGCATTTTGCGTTATGCGTTATTCGTTATGAGTTATGAGTTATAAGTTATGCGTAATGCGTTATGCGTTATGCGTTATGCATTATGCTTTATCCGTTATGCGTTATGCGTTATGCTTTATGCGTTATGCGTTATGCGTTATGCATTTTGCGTTATGCGTTATTCGTTATGAGTTATGAGTTATAAGTTATGCGTAATGCGTTATGCGTTATGCGTTATGCATTATTCTTTATCCGTTATGCGTTATGCGTTATGCGTTATGCGTTATGCGGTATGCGTTATGCGTTATTCGTTATGAGTAATGAGTTACAAGTTATGCGTTATGCGTAATGCGTTATGCGTTATGCGTTATGCGTTATGCTTTATGCGTTATGCGTTATGCGTTATGCTTTATGCGTTATTCGTTATGCGTTATGCGTTATGCGTTATGCGTTATGCGTTATGCGTTATGCGTTATGCTTTATGCGTTTTGCGTTATGCGTTATGCTTTATGCGTTATGCGTTACTCCTTATGAGTTATGAGTTATAAGTTATGCGTAATGCGTTATGCGTTATGCGTTATGCTTTATGCGTTATGCGTTATGCGTTATGCGTTATGCGTTATGCGTTATGCGTTATGCGTTATGCGTGATCCGTTATGCGTTATGCGTTATGCGTTATGCATTATGCGTTATGCGTTATGCGTTATGCGTTATGCGTTATGCGTTATGCGTTATGCGTTATGCTTTATGCGTTATGCGTTACTCCTTATGAGTTATGAGTTATAAGTTATGCGTAATGCGTTATGCTTTATGCGTTATGCGTTATGCGTTATGCGTTATGCGTTATGCGTTATGCGTTATGCTTTATGCGTTATGCGTTATGCGTTATGCGTTATGCCTTATGCTTTATGCGTTATTCGTTATGCGTTTTGCGTTATGCGTTATGCGTTATGCGTTATGCGTTATGCGTAATGCGTTATGCGTTATGCGTTATGCGTTATGCGTTATGCGTGATCCGACATGCGTTATGCATTTTGCGTTATGCGTTATTCGTTATGAGTTATGAGTTACAAGTTATGCGTAATGCGTTATGCGTTATGCGTTATGCATTATGCGTTATCCGTTATGCGTTATGCGTTATGCTTTATGCGTTATGCGTTATGCGTTATGCGTTATACGTTATGCGTTATGCGTTATGCGTGATCCGTTATGTGTTAGGCGATATACGTTTTGCGGTATTCGTTATGCGTTATGATTTATGCTTTATGCGTTATGCGTTATGCGTGATCCGACATGCGTTATGCATTTTGCGTTATGCGTTATTCGTTATGAGTTATAAGTTATGCGTAATGCGTTATGCGTTATGCGTTATGCATTATGCTTTATCCGTTATGCGTTATGCGTTATGCTTTATGCGTTATGCGTTATGCGTTATGCGTTATGCGTTATGCGTTATGCGTTATGCGTTATGCGTTATGCGTTATGCGTTATGCGTTATGCGTTATGCGTGATCCGTTATGTGTTAGGCGATATACGTTTTGCGGTATTCGTTATGCGTTATGATTTATGCTTTATGCGTTATGCGTTATGCGTGATCCGACATGCGTTATGCATTTTGCGTTATGCGTTATTCGTTATGAGTTATGAGTTATAAGTTATGCGTAATGCGTTATGCGTTATGCGTTATGCATTATGCTTTATCCGTTATGCGTTATGCGTTATGCGTTATGCTTTATGCGTTATGCGTTATGCGTTATGCGTTATGCGTTATGCGTTATGCGTTATGCGTTATTCGTTATGAGTAATGAGTTATAAGTTATGCGTTATGCGTAATGCGTTATGCGTTATGCGTTATGCGTTATGCTTTATGCGTTATGCGTTATGCGTTATGCTTTATGCGTTATTCGTTATGCGTTATGGGTTATGCGTTATGCGTTATGCGTTATGCGTTATGCGTTATGCGTTATGCGTTATGTGTTATGCGTTATGCGTTATGCGTTATGCTTTATGCGTTATGCGTTATGCGTTATGCGTTATGCGCTTTGCGTTATGCGTTATGCGTGATCCGTTATGCGTTATGCGTTATGCGTTATGCGTTATGCGTTATACGTTATGCGTTATGCGTTATGCGTTATGCGTTATGCGTTATGCGTTATGCGTTATGCGTTATGCGTTATGCGTTATGCGTTATGCGTTATGCGTTATGCGTTATGCGTTATGCGTTATGCGTTATGCGTTATGCGTTATGCGTTATGCGTTATGCGTTATGCGTTATGCTGTATGCGTTATGCGTTACTCCTTATGAGTTATGAGTTATAAGTTATGCGTAATGCGTTATGCTTTATGCGTTATGCGTTATGCGTTATGCGTTATGCGTTATGCGTTATGCGTTATGCGTTATGCGTTATGCGTTATGCGTTATGCTTTATGCTTTATGCGTTATGCGTTATGCGTTATACGTTATGCGTTATGCGTTATGCGTGATCCGTTATGTGTTAGGCGATATACGTTTTGCGGTATTCGTTATGCGTTATGATTTATGCTTTATGCGTTATGCGTTATGCGTGATCCGACATGCGTTATGCATTTTGCGTTATGCGTTATTCGTTATGAGTTATGAGTTATAAGTTATGCGTAATGCGTTATGCGTTATGCGTTATGCATTATGCTTTATCCGTTATGCGTTATGCGTTATGCTTTATGCGTTATGCGTTATGCGTTATGCATTTTGCGTTATGCGTTATTCGTTATGAGTTATGAGTTATAAGTTATGCGTAATGCGTTATGCGTTATGCGTTATGCATTATTCTTTATCCGTTATGCGTTATGCGTTATGCTTTATGCGTTATGCGTTATGCGTTATGCGGTATGCGTTATGCGTTATTCGTTATGAGTAATGAGTTACAAGTTATGCGTTATGCGTAATGCGTTATGCGTTATGCGTTATGCGTTATGCTTTATGCGTTATGCGTTATGCGTTATGCTTTATGCGTTATTCGTTATGCGTTATGCGTTATGCGTTATGCGTTATGCGTTATGCGTTATGCGTTATGCGTTATGCGTTATGCTTTATGCGTTATGCGTTACTCCTTATGAGTTATGAGTTATAAGTTATGCGTAATGCGTTATGCGTTATGCGTTATGCTTTATGCGTTATGCGTTATGCGTTATGCGTTATGCGTTATGCGTTATGCGTTATGCGTTATGCGTGATCCGTTATGCGTTATGCGTTATGCGTTATGCGTTATGCGTTATGCGTTATGCGTTATGCGTTATGCGTTATGCGTTATGCGTTATGCGTTATGCGTTATGCTTTATGCGTTATGCGTTACTCCTTATGAGTTATGAGTTATAAGTTATGCGTAATGCGTTATGCTTTATGCGTTATGCGTTATGCGTTATGCGTTATGCGTTATGCGTTATGCGTTATGCGTTATGCGTTATGCGTTATGCGTTATGCCTTATGCTTTATGCGTTATTCGTTATGCGTTATGCGTTATGCGTTATGCGTTATGCGTTATGCGTTATGCGTTATGCGTTATGCGTTATGCGTTATGCGTTATGCGTTATGCGTTATGCGTTATGCGTTATGCGTGATCCGACATGCGTTATGCATTTTGCGTTATGCGTTATTCGTTATGAGTTATGAGTTATAAGTTATGCGTAATGCGTTATGCGTTATGCGTTATGCATTATGCTTTATCCGTTATGCGTTATGCGTTATGCGTTATGCGTTATGCGTTATGCGTTATGCGTTATGCGTTATGCCTTATGCTTTATGCGTTATTCGTTATGCGTTATGCGTTATGCGTTATGCGTTATGCGTTATGCGTGATCCGTTATGTGTTAGGCGATATACGTTTTGCGGTATTCGTTATGCGTTATGATTTATGCTTTATGCGTTATGCGTTATGCGTGATCCGACATGCGTTATGCATTTTGCGTTATGCGTTATTCGTTATGAGTTATGAGTTATAAGTTATGCGTAATGCGTTATGCGTTATGCGTTATGCATTATGCTTTATCCGTTATGCGTTATGCGTTATGCTTTATGCGTTATGCCTTATGCGTTATGCATTTTGCGTTATGCGTTATTCGTTATGAGTTATGAGTTATAAGTTATGCGTAATGCGTTATGCGTTATGCGTTATGCATTATTCTTTATCCGTTATGCGTTATGCGTTATGCTTTATGCGTTATGCGTTATGCGTTATGCGGTATGCGTTATGCGTTATTCGTTATGAGTAATGAGTTACAAGTTATGCGTTATGCGTAATGCGTTATGCGTTATGCGTTATGCGTTATGCTTTATGCGTTATGCGTTATGCGTTATGCTTTATGCGTTATTCGTTATGCGTTATGCGTTATGCGTTATGCGTTATGCGTTATGCGTTATGCGTTATGCGTTATGCGTTATGCGTTATGCTTTATGCGTTATGCGTTACTCCTTATGAGTTATGAGTTATAAGTTATGCGTAATGCGTTATGCGTTATGCGTTATGCTTTATGCGTTATGCGTTATGCGTTATGCGTTATGCGTTATGCGTTATGCGTTATGCGTTATGCGTGATCCGTTATGCGTTATGCGTTATGCGTTATGCGTTATGCGTTATGCGTTATGCGTTATGCGTTATGCGTTATGCGTTATGCGTTATGCGTTATGCTTTATGCGTTATGCGTTACTCCTTATGAGTTATGAGTTATAAGTTATGCGTAATGCGTTATGCTTTATGCGTTATGCGTTATGCGTTATGCGTTATGCGTTATGCGTTATGCGTTATGCGTTATGCGTTATGCGTTATGCGTTATGCCTTATGCTTTATGCGTTATTCGTTATGCGTTATGCGTTATGCGTTATGCGTTATGCGTTATGCGTTATGCGTTATGCGTTATGCGTTATGCGTTATGCGTTATGCGTTATGCGTTATGCGTTATGCGTTATGCGTGATCCGACATGCGTTATGCATTTTGCGTTATGCGTTATTCGTTATGAGTTATGAGTTATAAGTTATGCGTAATGCGTTATGCGTTATGCGTTATGCATTATGCTTTATCCGTTATGCGTTATGCGTTATGCGTTATGCTTTATGCGTTATGCGTTATGCGTTATGCGTTATGCGTTATGCGTTATGCGTTATTCGTTATGAGTAATGAGTTATAAGTTATGCGTTATGCGTAATGCGTTATGCGTTATGCGTTATGCGTTATGCTTTATGCGTTATGCGTTATGCGTTATGCTTTATGCGTTATTCGTTATGCGTTATGGGTTATGCGTTATGCGTTATGCGTTATGCGTTATGCGTTATGCGTTATGCGTTATGCGTTATGCGTTATGCGTTATGCGTTATGCTTTATGCGTTATGCGTTATGCGTTATGCGTTATGCGCTTTGCGTTATGCGTTATGCGTGATCCGTTATGCGTTATGCGTTATGCGTTATGCGTTATGCGTTATACGTTATGCGTTATGCGTTATGCGTTATGCGTTATGCGTTATGCGTTATGCGTTATGCGTTATGCGTTATGCGTTATGCGTTATGCGTTATGCGTTATGCGTTATGCGTTATGCGTTATGCGTTATGCGTTATGCTGTATGCGTTATGCGTTACTCCTTATGAGTTATGAGTTATAAGTTATGCGTAATGCGTTATGCTTTATGCGTTATGCGTTATGCGTTATGCGTTATGCGTTATGCTTTATGCTTTATGCGTTATGCGTTATGCGTTATGCGTTATGCGTTATGCCTTATGCGTTATGCGTTATTCGTTATGAGTAATGAGTTATAAGTTATGCGTTATGCGTTTTGCTTTATGCGTTATGTTCCGGCGACACGTCAAACAGCCGATCCACCGAACCGCCTTCTCGCCTCGCGTCGGACATCGCCGTCTCGGTGCCCCCCACCTAGCACTCGCGGAACAGGTGTTTTTCGGACTCGAGACGACGATCATTCGTTGCGTAACCACAACACCGCTATCATTTCGTTTGGGTATCGATCCATTTCGTAGAGTCACTAATCGTTGTCCAATTCTAGCGAACGCGTATTTTGTACAAAGCCTTTATTTGTTTATAATTACAATTACATTTAATGTGTGTGTGAACTACATTTATTCGTGTACTCCAGTGCCTTCTTTCGTCACTCATTAACAAATCCCAGATTCGCGTTCCGATCTCAAACATTTTGGTCCTTCGAGCCGGATCAGATCGGCGGCTCTCCACATCTCAATCTGAGATTGTTAGTGTGTGCACAAACCAGTGAAATCGCAGCGAGATATTTGTGGAAGTAATACAGACAAAATACATTCGCACAGTACATTTGAACTGGTCTGTGACCGTTACCGTTCGCGCGAGTGTTGTTTAGTGTCGCGTTCGTGTCTCGCGTGACCTCGTGCTCGTTCCCGCAACCGCCTTTTTCAAAATGTCAACGGCCAAATCGTTAATCGCTCTGCAATTCGAACTACACCACACTATCGGTCGCGTAATCGTGAATACGAAAAAAAAGGGTGCAGCTAACCTCACGGAAGCGTATCTACAGGCTCGGTTGGACGCACTCCTACGCAATTGGGACGAGTTTCGAGCAAACCACGTAAAGCTTCAGGATCTGAGCACCCCCGAAATCCAGAAGCATGATTATTACGTTGACGGGCTACGTCAAACCACTGAGGAGCTGGTCATCGACACGCAAGCTGCGCTCTGCGATCTACTCAAGGATCTCGCACACAGTAGTTCCGCCCCGACCGAAGAGTCGACCGCTGGCAATCGAGACAAGGCACCACATACATCATCGGCAAAGCTCCGTCGTCTCGACGTTCCGACGTTTTCAGGCGATTACAAAGATTGGCCACCATTCAAGGCTTTATTCGCGTCCCTTGTGTTAGACAACGCCAGCCTTTCCACGACCGAAAAGTTTCACTACCTCCTTCTGAGCCTTCACGGCGAAGCTCTCGATCTGGTCAGAAACTTACCTGTCGACGGTGCTCATTTCGATCAAGCGTGGCAACTCATCGTCGGTCAGTACGAGAACACGCGTGCCCTTGTCGACAACCTGCTCGACACGTTGTTTTCGTTGTCCCCAGCGACGTCGGAATCCGCGACGGAACTCAAACGGATCCGCGGTACGGTGAAGCAAGTGCTGGACGCGCTTGCCGTCTTGAAGTGCCAAGTGCAGCATTGGGGGCCATTCATCATTTTCTGGGTCACTCAACGACTGGACCCGGAAACCCTCAAGGCGTGGGAACTGCAGCTTGCGGACAACACCGAATACCCAGAGTTCTCCGTATTGGACGCATTCCTCGAGCACCGCATTCGAGCGCTGGCCAAGGTCGAGAGTGCGAGACCTGCCACACACACAGCAAAACCTCGAGCGCCCGGCGCTCAATCACATGCTACCGTTGCGGCGCAGAACCACTGCATTCTAGGATGCACTGCTTACCACTACCTCGGAAACTGCGCTCAATACCTCGCGATGACGCCGGAGCAACGCAAGCAGCTGGTAACTCAACATCGACGCTGCTACAACTGCTTGGGGAACCACCAACGCAAGGCCTGCCGCAGTGATAAAAGGTGCGTGAAATGCACTTCTCGACACCACACGTCGTTACACGATACTTCCAGTGTCTCCTCCGCGCCCTCATCACCATCGGAATCCGAAGCCACAGTCGAGACTCCCTCGGTGTCTGCTCACCATGTCGTTCCCGTCTCGCCCTCGATGCCCTTGCGTCGTCCGATGATCTTGGCCACTGCACTTGTGAACGTACTGTCCACGAACGGAGACAGCATCCGTGCCCGTGTTCTGCTCGACCAGGGATCCGAGGTCTCATTCATCAAGGAGTCCATCTGCCAACGGTTGCGTCTTCCTCGGCAGCATGCACGCATGCCGATCTACGGAATCGGGGCGGGTCATAATGTGACCACCCGGGGCGTCTCCACGTTTGTTATATCTTCGCTCACTCAGACGTACACCTGCGAAGTTAAAGCATTCATTTTACCCGAGCTGACTCACTATGCACCAGCCGTTACCAATCCTCACGCAAGTTGGGGACACATTCAAGGGTTGAACTTGGCCGACCCGCATTACCTCGACCCTCAGCCGATCGACATGGTGATCGGTGTTGACATCTACAGCCGCATCATTCGACCCGACATCAGACGAGGTGACGACGACTCTCCAGTCGCCCAGCTCACCACGTTGGGATGGGTCATCTCCGGTCCAGCATCATACGTTGGCACTCACAAGGCGTCCAATGGGGTCTCCAGTTTCCAGTGCGGCATCGACCGGGAACTCTACGAGCTCGTCCAGAAATTTTGGGTCCAGGAGGAGCCGAACACCCAACCCGACTCGACCCGCACTCACTCCGAGCGTCAATGTGAGGCACATTTTTGTCAAACTCATTCCCGCGACGATACCGGACGATACATTGTGCGCCTACCATTCGCGAAAAGCACTGGCGAGCTCGGGGATTCGCGAACGTCGGCGCTTCAAATCCTCCGACGCAGCGAAATCAACCTCGCATCACGTCCACACTTCCGCGATAAATACATAGAGTTCCTCACCGAGTACGAGCGCCTCGGTCACATGCGCAAGGTAACCGACTCCGAGAATCGAACGACAACCGCGTCCTACGTTCTACCGCACCACGGAGTCCTTCGCGGGACAGGCGAATCAGCAAAAATCCGCGTCGTATTTAACGGGTCACACCGCACAACGTCCGGCGCGTCCCTTAACGAATGTCTGCACATCGGTCCGAAATTGCAGACGGACTTGGCAGACATTATACTCCGATGGCGCAGAGTCCGTTTCGCGTTCTCCGCAGACGTGGAGAAAATGTACCGCCAAATCCGCGTTCATGAAAACGACCAGACTTTCCAGAGAATCGTCTGGCGTCCCGATGTATCGTCACCGGTGCAGGAATACGCGCTCACCACCGTCACCTACGGCCTCGCATGCGCCCCGTTCCTCGCGATCAGGTGCATGCACCAGTTAGCCAGCGACGAAGGCAGCAAGTTTCCGCTAGCTCGGGATATTCTTTTACAGGAGACATACGTTGACGACATACTTTCGGGCGCGAACACCCTACCGACGGCCCAGGAGAAAATTCGTCAACTTCAGCGTCTATTGGAAGCCGGGGGATTCAAGCTGAAAAAATGGGTCGCCAATTACGATGAATTGATCCCCGTTGAAGAACGACGTTCGGAGTCGTTAAACGAGAGAGCATTGTCCGTCGATGCCCCTCATCGCGCCCTCGGTCTCGCGTGGAACACCGATTCCGACACATTCGCGTTCTCCTTCCAGGCACCCCCGACCGCTAGCAGTTCCAAGCGCGGAGTGCTGTCAACAATCTCCCAGCTATTCGACCCGTTGGGATGGCTCGCGCCCGTCACCGTGCAAGGAAAAATGCTTATGCAGGAGTTATGGACGCAGAAAACGGGATGGGACGAGGCTCTCCCGGCTGAGTTCTCTCGTCGCTGGGAGCGATTCTGCAGTGACTTGGCAGAAATTCGCCGGCTAACTCTGACTCGATGGGTCGGGCAACTCGATCCCGACCGCGGCGTCGAACTCCACGGATTCGCCGATGCATCCACGCGCGCGATGGGCGTCGCAATCTACATGCGGGTCCGAAACGACGACGATACGTTCCGCGTAACTCTACTCTCCGCGAAGTCCAGGGTCGCACCCATCAAACCGATGACCATCCCGCGTCTCGAGCTATCGGCCGCGCATCTCCTCGCAAAACAAATCGCTCACATTCGCACCGCGCTAGACCTCGAGCAAATACCAACGCACCTGTGGACGGACTCGGCCGTGGCCCTCGCGTGGATCCGCAGCCACCCCTCCAGATGGAAAGATTTCGTTCGGAACCGCGTCGCGGATATACACCAACTCGCCCCGCAAGCGTACTGGCACCATGTCCCGGGGACCTGCAACCCGGCTGACCTAGCGTCCCGCGGCGTCTCCCCGCAGTCGTTGCTCAATTCCATCTGGTGGCGGGGCCCTGAGTGGCTACAAGAGTTCTCTCCCGCCTGGCCCACGGAGACATTATCTCCAGACCCCCGCATCGACATCGAACAACGGCCCGAAAAAACGTCCGTGTTACACGCAGCGTCGATACCTTCGTGGACGTTAATCGACCGGTACTCGTCCCTCACGCGACTACTACGCATTACTTCGCTATGTCTCCGAGCTGTGCGCCGAATGAAGGTGAAGAGAGCGGATCGCGGCCCGGCTGAGCCTGTCACGACCATCGAACTAGAACAGGCTCGTCGATTCTGGATCTGCCAAACCCAGGCGAAACATTTCTCACCTGAAATTCAGGCCATGAAAGGCGGCGTCGCGCTACCAAAGTCGAGTCCACTCGTCAAGTTGATGCCTTTCGCGGACGCGTACGGCATCTTACGTGTGGGAGGGCGCCTGCAGCACTCCCTCCTCGATGCGGACCAGAAACATCCCATCATCTTGCCGCGATCCTCCACACTCACCTCGCTCGTAATCGCCCAAGCGCACTGGCGAAACTTACACGCGGGCCCACAGCTCACACTGTCGACAGTGAGGCAATCGTACTGGATTGTCGGCGGCCGACAGCCAGTACGTTCATTTATTAAGCGATGCGTAACGTGCGCTCGCCACAGAGCTAGTCAGTGTACGCAAGTGATGGGACAGCTCCCGCCGAGACGCATCACTCCAGCGCGTGCATTCGTGAACTCCGGTGTGGATTACGCTGGCCCGTTTCATTGGAAAACAACGCGTGGCCGCGGAGCCAAGATCTTTAAAGGTTACCTCGCTGTGTTCGTGTGCATGGCCACCGGAGCGGTGCACCTCGAGTTCGCCTCAGACTACACGGCAGACGCGTTTATAGCGGCCTATAAACGGTTCACGGGTCGTCGCGGCATTTGCAGTACATTGTCGAGCGACTGTGGCACGAATTTCGTCGGTGCGGACGCCGAACTGCGTCGTATGTTCAAACGCGCCTCACAGGAGTCTCAAGCGATCGCAAACAGTCTCGCGAACCTCGGGACACAGTGGAGATTCAACCCGCCCTCCGCCCCTCACTTCGGAGGAAAATGGGAAGCCGCAGTTAAATCCACAAAATTTCACATGCGCCGCGTAATCGGAGAATCCCCACTCACGTTCGAAGAATACGCGACACTGTTTGCACAAATCGAAGCAGCACTAAACTCGCGACCGATCTGTCCGCTTTCCGACGACCCCTCCGATCTGTCCGCGCTAACCCCGGGCCACTTCCTTATAGGCGACGCACTAAATGTTCTTCCGGAACCGGACCTCACAGACACTCCTCGCTCCAGGTTGTCGCGATGGCAGATGCTGCGCCAAATCCTTGACCACTTCTGGTCGCGTTGGTCACGAGAATACCTGCAGCAATTCCATGCCACGACGAAATGGCAGACGAAATCGGAACCATTCCGCGTAGGCGAGCTTGTCCTTGTACGAGACGAACGGTCGCCTCCGGCTAAATGGCCTCTCGCCCGCGTGACCGAAATCCATCCCGGAAAAGACGATGTGACTCGCGTCGTCACTGTCCGGACCGCTACTACAACACTCAAACGGCCGATCGTCAAATTGTGTCGACTGCCAATCGAATCACAACAATCCGCGTCATAACCGAGGGCCCGTGTTTATTGCCTAAACTGCGTCACGGCAAGGGGGGGAGAAATGTTCCGGCGACACGTCAAACAGCCGATCCACCGAACCGCCTTCTCGCCTCGCGTCGGACATCGCCGTCTCGGTGCCCCCCACCTAGCACTCGCGGAACAGGTGTTTTTCGGACTCGAGACGACGATCATTCGTTGCGTAACCACAACACCGCTATCATTTCGTTTGGGTATCGATCCATTTCGTAGAGTCACTAATCGTTGTCCAATTCTAGCGAACGCGTATTTTGTACAAAGCCTTTATTTGTTTATAATTACAATTACATTTAATGTGTGTGTGAACTACATTTATTCGTGTACTCCAGTGCCTTCTTTCGTCACTCATTAACAAATCCCAGATTCGCGTTCCGATCTCAAACACGTTATGCGTTATGCGTTATGCGTTATGCGTTATGCGTTATGCGTTATGCGTTATGCGTTATGCGTTATGCGTTATGCGTGATCCGACATGCGTTATGCATTTTGCGTTATGCGTTATTCGTTATGAGGTATGAGTTATAAGTTATGCGTAATGCGTAGTGCGTTATGCGTTATGCATTATGCTTTATCCGTTATGCGTTATGCGTTATGCTTTATGCGTTATGCGTTATGCGTTATGCGTTATGCGTTATGCGTTATGCCTTATGCGTTATGCGTTATTCGTTATGAGTAATGAGTTATAAGTTATGCGTTATGCGTTATGCTTTATGCGTTATGCGTTATGCGTTATGCGTTATGCGTTATGCGTTATGCGTTATGCGTTATGCGTTATGCTTTATGCGTTATGCGTTATGCGTTATGCTTTATGCGTTATGCGTTACTCCTTATGAGTTATGAGTTATAAGTTATGCGTAATGCGTTATGCGTTATGCGTTATGCATTATGCTTTATCCGTTATGCGTTATGCGTTATGCTTTATGCGTTATGCGTTATGCGTTATGAGTAATGAGTTATAAGTTATGCGTTATGCGTTATGCTTTATGCGTTATGCGTTATGCGTTATGCTTTATGCGTTATGCGTTACTCCGTATGAGTTATGAGTTATAAGTTATGCGTAATGCGGTATGCGTTATACGTAATACGTTATGCGTTATGCGTTATGCGTCATGCGTTATGCGTTATGCGTTATGCGTTATGCGTTATGCGTTATGCGTTATGCGTTATGCGTTATGCGTTACTCCTTATGAGTTATGAGTTATAAGTTATGCGTAATGCGTTATGCGTTATGCGTTATGCATTATGCTTTATGCGTAATGCGGTATGCGTTATACGTTATGCGTTATGCGTTATGCGTTATGCGTTATGCGTTATGCGTTATGCGTTATGCGTTATGCGCTATGCGTTATGCGTTATGCGTTATGCGTTATGCGTTATGCGTTATGCGTTATGCGTTATGCGTTATGCGTTATGCGTTATGCGTTATGCGTTATGCGTTATGCGTTATGCGTTATGCGTTATGCGTTATGCGTTATGCGTTATGCGTTATGCGTTATGCGTTATGCGTTCTGCGTTATGTGTTACGCTTTATGCGTTATGCGTTATGCGTTACGCTTTATGCGTTATGCATTATGCGTTATGCGTTATGCGCTATGCATTATGCGTTATGCGTGATCCGTTATGTGTTAGGCGATATACGTTTTGCGGTATTCGTTATGCGTTATGCGTTATGCGTTATGCGTTATCCGTTGTTCGTTATGCGTTATGCGTTGTGCGTTATACGTTTGCGTTATGCGTTATGCGTTATACGGTATGCGTTATGCGTTATACGTTATGCGTTATGCGTTATGCGATATGCCTTATGCGTTATACGTTATGCTTTATGCGTTATGCGTTATTAGTTACACGTTATGCGTTATGCGTTATGCGTTATGCGTTATGCGTTAGGGGTTATGCGTTATGCGTTATGCGTTAGGCGTTATGCGTTATGCGTTATGCGTTATGAGTTATACGTTATGCGTTATGCGTTAGGGGTTATGCGTTATGCGTTATGCGTTATGCTTTATGCGTTATGCATTATGCGTTATGCGTTATGCGATATGCGTTATCCGTTATGCGTTATGCGTTATTCGTTATGAGTAATGAGTTATAAGTTATGCGTTATGCGTTATGCTTTATGCGTTATGCGTTATGCGTTATGCCTTATGCGTTATGCGTTATGCGTTATGCGTTATGCGTTTTGCGTTATGCGTTATGCGTTATGCGTTGTGCGTTATACGTTTGCGTTATGCGTTATGCGTTATGCTTTATGCGTTATGCGTTATGCGTTATGCGTTATGCGTTATGCGTTATGCGTTATGCGTTATGCGTTATGCGTTATGCGTTATGCGTTATGCGTTATGCGTTATGCGTTATGCGTTATGCGTTATGCGTTATGCGTTATGCGTTATGCGTTATGCGTTATGCTTTATGCGTTATGCATTATGCGTTATGCGTTATGCGATATGCGTTATGCGTTATGCGTTATTCGTTATGAGTAATGAGTTATAAGTTATGCGTTATGAGTTATGCGTTATGCGTTATGCGTTATGCGTTTTGCGGTATTCGTTATGCGTTGTGCGTTATGGGTTATGATTTATGCGTTATGCGATATGAGTTATGCGTTATGCGTTATGCGTTATGCGTTATGCGTTATGCATTATGCGTTATGCGTTATGCTTTATGCGTCATGCGTGATCCGTTATGCGTTAGGCGTTATGCGATTTGCGGTATTCGTTAAGCGTTGTGCATTATGTGTTATGCGTAATGCGTTATGCCTTATGGGTTATGCATTATGCGTTATGCGTTATGCATAATGCGTTATACGTTATGTATTATGCGTTATGCGTTATGCGATATGCGTCATGCATCAAGCCTTATGCGATATGCGATATGCGTCATGCATCAAGCCTTATGCGTTATGGGTTATGCGTTAACGTTATGCGTTATGCGTTATGATTTATGCTTTATGCGTTATGCGTTATGTGTGATCCGACATGCGTTATGCATTTTGCGTTATGCGTTATTCGTTATGAGTTATGAGTTATAAGTTATGCGTAATGCGTTATGCGTTATGCGTTATGCGTTATGCATTTTGCTTTATCCGTTATGCGTTATGCGTAATGCGTTATGCGTTATGCTTTATGCGTTATTCGTTATACGTTATGCGTTATGCGTTATGCGTTATGCGTTATGCGTTATGCGTTATGCGTTATGCGTTATGCGTTATGCGTCATGCGTTATGCGTTATGCGTTATGCGTTATGCGTTATGCGTTATGCGTTATGCGTTATGCGTTATGCGTTATGCGTTATGCGTTATGCGTTATGCGTTATGCGTTATGCGTTATGCGTTATGCGTTATGCGTTATGCGTTATGCGTTATGCGTTATGCGTTATGCGTTATGCGTTATGCGTTATGCGTTATGCGTTATGCTTTATGCGTTATGCATTATGCGTTATGCGTTATGCGATATGCGTTATGCATTATGCATTATGCGTTATTCGTTATGCGTTATGCGTGATCCGTTATGCGTTATGCGTTATGCGTTATGCGTTATGCGTTATGCGTTATGCGTTATGCGTTATGCGTTATGCGTTATGCGTTATGCGTTATGCGTTATGCTTTATGCGTTATGCGTCATGCGTTATGCTTTATGCGTTATGCGTTACTCCTTATGATTTATGAGTTATAAGTTATGCGTAATGCGTTATGCGTTATGCGTTATGCATTATGCTTTATCCGTTATGCGTTATGCGTTATGCTTTATGCGTTATGCGTTATGCGTTATGCGTTTTGCTGTATTCGTTATGCGTTGTGCATTATGCGTTATGCGTTATGTGTTATGCTTTATGCGTTATGCGTTATGCGTTATGCGTTATGTGTTATGCGTTATGCGTTATGCGTTATGCGCTATGCGTTATGCATTATGCGTTATGCGTTATGCGTTATGCGTTACTCCTTATGAGTTATGAGTTATAAGTTATGCGTAATGCGGTATGCGTTATACGTTATACGTTATGCGTTATGTGTTATGCGTTATGCGTTATGCGTTATGCGTTATGCGTTATGCTTTATGCGTTATGCGTTACTCCTTATGAGTTATGAGTTATAAGTTATGCGTAATGCGGTATGCGTTATACGTTATACGTTATGCGTTATGTGTTATGCGTTATGCGTTATGCGTTATGCGTTATGCGTTTTGCGTTATGCGTTATGTGTTATGCGTTAGGGGTTATGCGTTATGCGTTATGCGTTATGCTTTATGCGTTATGCATTATGCGTTATGCGTTATGCGATATGCGTTATCCGTTATGCGTTATGCGTTATGCGTTATTCGTTATGAGTAATGAGTTATAAGTTATGCGTTATGCGTTATGCTTTATGCCTTATGCGTTATGCGTTATGCGTTATGCGTTATGCGGTATGCGTTATGCGTTATGCGTTATGCGTTATGCGTTATGCGTTATGCGTTATGCGTTATGCGTTATGCGTTATGCGCTATGCGTTATGCATTATGCGTTATGCGTTATGCGTTATGCGTTATGCGTTATGAGTAATGAGTTATAAGTTATGCGTTATGCGTTATTCGTTATGCGTTATGCGTTATGCGTGATGCGTTATGTGTTAGGCGATATACGTTTTGCGGTATTCGTTATGCGTTATGATTTATGCTTTATGCGTTATGCGTTATGCGTTATGCGTTATGCCTTATGCGTTATGCGTTATTCGTTATGAGTAATGAGTTATAAGTTATGCGTTATGCGTTATGCTTTATGCGTTATGCGTTATGCGTTATGCGTTATGCGTTATGCGTTATGCGTTATGCGTTATGCGTTATGCGTTATGCGTTATGCGTTATGCGTTATGCGTTATGCGTTCTGCGTTATGTGTTACGCTTTATGCGTTATGCGTTATGCGTTACGCTTTATGCGTTATGCATTATGCGTTATGCGTTATGCGCTATGCATTATGCGTTATGCGTGATCCGTTATGTGTTAGGCGATATACGTTTTGCGGTATTCGTTATGCGTTATGCGTTATGCGTTATGCGTTATCCGTTGTTCGTTATGCGTTATGCGTTGTGCGTTATACGTTTGCGTTATGCGTTATGCGTTATACGGTATGCGTTATGCGTTATACGTTATGCGTTATGCGTTATGCGATATGCCTTATGCGTTATACGTTATGCTTTATGCGTTATGCGTTATTAGTTACACGTTATGCGTTATGCGTTATGCGTTATGCGTTAGGGGTTATGCGTTATGCGTTATGCGTTAGGCGTTATGCGTTATGCGTTATGCGTTATGAGTTATACGTTATGCGTTATGCGTTAGGGGTTATGCGTTATGCGTTATGCGTTATGCGTTATGCGTTATGCGTTATGCTTTATGCGTTATGCATTATGCGTTATGCGTTATGCGATATGCGTTATCCGTTATGCGTTATGTGTTATTCGTTATGAGTAATGAGTTATAAGTTATGCGTTATGCGTTATGCTTTATGCGTTATGCGTTATGCGTTATGCCTTATGCGTTATGCGTTATGCGTTATGCGTTATGCGTTTTGCGTTATGCGTTATGCGTTATGCGTTGTGCGTTATACGTTTGCGTTATGCGTTATGCGTTATGCTTTATGCGTTATGCGTTATGCGTTATGCGTTATGCGTTATGCGTTATGCGTTATGCGTTATGCGTTATGCGTTATGCGTTATGCGTTATGCGTTATGCGTTATGCGTTATGCGTTATGCGTTATGCGTTATGCGTTATGCGTTATGCGTTATGCGTTATGCGTTATGCTTTATGCGTTATGCATTATGCGTTATGCGTTATGCGATATCCGTTATGCATTATGCGTTATTCGTTATGAGTAATGAGTTATAAGTTATGCGTTATGAGTTATGCGTTATGCGTTATGCGTTATGCGTTATGCGTTTTGCGGTATTCGTTATGCGTTGTGCGTTATGGGTTATGATTTATGCGTTATGCGATATGAGTTATGCGTTATGCGTTATGCGTTATGCGTTATGCGTTATGCATTATGCGTTATGCGTTATGCTTTATGCGTCATGCGTGATCCGTTATGCGTTAGGCGTTATGCGATTTGCGGTATTCGTTAAGCGTTGTGCATTATGTGTTATGCGTAATGCGTTATGCCTTATGGGTTATGCATTATGCGTTATGCGTTATGCATAATGCGTTATACGTTATGTATTATGCGTTATGCGTTATGCGATATGCGTCATGCATCAAGCCTTATGCGATATGCGATATGCGTCATGCATCAACCTTATGCGTTATGGGTTATGCGTTAACGTTATGCGTTATGCGTTATGTGTTATGCGTTATGCGTTATGCGTTATGCGTTATGCGTTATGCTTTATGCGTTATGCGTTACTCCTTATGAGTTATGAGTTATAAGTTATGCGTAATGCGGTATGCGTTATACGTTATACGTTATGCGTTATGTGTTATGCGTTATGCGTTATGCGTTATGCGTTATGCGTTTTGCGTTATGCGTTATGTGTTATGCGTTAGGGGTTATGCGTTATGCGTTATGCGTTATGCTTTATGCGTTATGCATTATGCGTTATGCGTTATGCGATATGCGTTATCCGTTATGCGTTATGCGTTATGCGTTATTCGTTATGAGTAATGAGTTATAAGTTATGCGTTATGCGTTATGCTTTATGCCTTATGCGTTATGCGTTATGCGTTATGCGTTATGCGGTATGCGTTATGCGTTATGCGTTATGCGTTATGCGTTATGCGTTATGCGTTATGCGTTATGCGTTATGCGCTATGCGTTATGCATTATGCGTTATGCGTTATGCGTTATGCGTTATGCGTTATGAGTAATGAGTTATAAGTTATGCGTTATGCGTTATTCGTTATGCGTTATGCGTTATGCGTGATGCGTTATGTGTTAGGCGATATACGTTTTGCGGTATTCGTTATGCGTTATGATTTATGCTTTATGCGTTATGCGTTATGCGTTATGCGTTATGCCTTATGCGTTATGCGTTATTCGTTATGAGTAATGAGTTATAAGTTATGCGTTATGCGTTATGCTTTATGCGTTATGCGTTATGCGTTATGCGTTATGCGTTATGCGTTATGCGTTATGCGTTATGCGTTATGCGTTATGCGTTATGCGTTATGCGTTATGCGTTCTGCGTTATGTGTTACGCTTTATGCGTTATGCGTTATGCGTTACGCTTTATGCGTTATGCATTATGCGTTATGCGTTATGCGCTATGCATTATGCGTTATGCGTGATCCGTTATGTGTTAGGCGATATACGTTTTGCGGTATTCGTTATGCGTTATGCGTTATGCGTTATGCGTTATCCGTTGTTCGTTATGCGTTATGCGTTGTGCGTTATACGTTTGCGTTATGCGTTATGCGTTATACGGTATGCGTTATGCGTTATACGTTATGCGTTATGCGTTATGCGATATGCCTTATGCGTTATACGTTATGCTTTATGCGTTATGCGTTATTAGTTACACGTTATGCGTTATGCGTTATGCGTTATGCGTTAGGGGTTATGCGTTATGCGTTATGCGTTAGGCGTTATGCGTTATGCGTTATGCGTTATGAGTTATACGTTATGCGTTATGCGTTAGGGGTTATGCGTTATGCGTTATGCGTTATGCTTTATGCGTTATGCATTATGCGTTATGCGTTATGCGATATGCGTTATCCGTTATGCGTTATGTGTTATTCGTTATGAGTAATGAGTTATAAGTTATGCGTTATGCGTTATGCTTTATGCGTTATGCGTTATGCGTTATGCCTTATGCGTTATGCGTTATGCGTTATGCGTTATGCGTTTTGCGTTATGCGTTATGCGTTATGCGTTGTGCGTTATACGTTTGCGTTATGCGTTATGCGTTATGCTTTATGCGTTATGCGTTATGCGTTATGCGTTATGCGTTATGCGTTATGCGTTATGCGTTATGCGTTATGCGTTATGCGTTATGCGTTATGCGTTATGCGTTATGCGTTATGCGTTATGCGTTATGCGTTATGCGTTATGCGTTATGCGTTATGCTTTATGCGTTATGCATTATGCGTTATGCGTTATGCGATATCCGTTATGCGTTATGCGTTATTCGTTATGAGTAATGAGTTATAAGTTATGCGTTATGAGTTATGCGTTATGCGTTATGCGTTATGCGTTATGCGTTTTGCGGTATTCGTTATGCGTTGTGCGTTATGGGTTATGATTTATGCGTTATGCGATATGAGTTATGCGTTATGCGTTATGCGTTATGCGTTATGCGTTATGCATTATGCGTTATGCGTTATGCTTTATGCGTCATGCGTGATCCGTTATGCGTTAGGCGTTATGCGATTTGCGGTATTCGTTAAGCGTTGTGCATTATGTGTTATGCGTAATGCGTTATGCCTTATGGGTTATGCATTATGCGTTATGCGTTATGCATAATGCGTTATACGTTATGTATTATGCGTTATGCGTTATGCGATATGCGTCATGCATCAAGCCTTATGCGATATGCGATATGCGTCATGCATCAACCTTATGCGTTATGGGTTATGCGTTAACGTTATGCGTTATGCGTTATGATTTATGCTTTATGCGTTATGCGTTATGTGTGATCCGACGTGCGTTATGCATTTTGCGTTATGCGTTATTCGTTATGAGTTATGAGTTATAAGTTATGCGTAATGCGTTATGCGTTATGCGTTATGCGTTATGCATTTTGCTTTATCCGTTATGCGTTATGCGTAATGCGTTATGCGTTATGCTTTATGCGTTATTCGTTATACGTTATGCGTTATGCGTTATGCGTTATGCGTTATGCGTTATGCGTTATGCGTTATGCGTTATGCGTTATGCGTTATGCGTTATGCGTTATGCGTTATGCGTTATGCGTTATGCGTTATGCGTTATGCGTTATGCGTTATGCGTTATGCGTTATGCGTTATGCGTTATGCGTTATGCGTTATGCGTTATGCGTTATGCGTTATGCGTTATGCGTTATGCGTTATGCGTTATGCGTTATGCTTTATGCGTTATGCATTATGCGTTATGCGTTATGCGATATGCGTTATGCATTATGCATTATGCGTTATTCGTTATGCGTTATGCGTGATCCGTTATGCGTTATGCGTTATGCGTTATGCGTTATGCGTTATGCGTTATGCGTTATGCGTTATGCGTTATGCGTTATGCGTTATGCGTTATGCGTTATGCGTTATGCTTTATGCGTTATGCGTCATGCGTTATGCTTTATGCGTTATGCGTTACTCCTTATGAGTTATGAGTTATAAGTTATGCGTAATGCGTTATGCGTTATGCGTTATGCATTATGCTTTATCCGTTATGCGTTATGCGTTATGCTTTATGCGTTATGCGTTATGCGTTATGCGTTATGAGTAATGAGTTATAAGTTATGCGTTATGCGTTATTCGTTATGAGTAATGAGTTATAAGTTATGCGTTATGCGTTATGCTTTATGCGTTATGCGTTATGCGTTATGCTTTATGCGTTATGCGTTACTCCTTATGAGTTATGAGTTATAAGTTATGCGTAATGCGGTATGCGTTATACGTTATACGTTATGCGTTATGTGTTATGCGTTATGCGTTATGCGTTATGCGTTATGCGTTATGCGTTATGTGTTATGCGTTATGCGTTATGCGTTATGCGCTATGCGTTATGCATTATGCGTTATGCGTTATGCGTTATGCGTTATGCGTTATGCGTTATGCGTTTTGCTGTATTCGTTATGCGTTGTGCATTATGCGTTATGCGTTATGTGTTATGCTTTATGCGTTATGCGTTATGCGTTACGCTTTATGCGTTATGCATTATGCGTTATGCGTTATGCGTTATGCATTATGCGTTATGCGTTATGCGTGATCCGTTATGCGTTAAGCGTTATGCGTTTTGCTGTATTCGTAATGCGTTGTGCATTATGCGTTATGCGTTATGTGTTATGCGTTATGCGTTATGCGTTATACGTTATGCGTTATGCGTTATGCGTGATCCGTTATGTGTTAGGCGATATACGTTTTGCGGTATTCGTTATGCGTTATGCGTTATGCGTTATGCGTTATCCGTTGTTCGTTATGCGTTATGCGTTGTGCGTTATTAGTTACACGTTATGCGTTATGCGTTATGCGTTATGCGTTAGGGGTTATGCGTTATGCGTTATGCGTTAGGCGTTATGAGTTATGCGTTATGCGTTATGCGTTATGAGTTATACGTTATGCGTTATGCGTTAGGGGTTATGCGTTATGCGTTATGCGTTATGCTTTATGCGTTATGCATTATGCGTTATGCGTTATGCGATATGCGTTATCCGTTATGCGTTATGCGTTATGCGTTATTCGTTATGAGTAATGAGTTATAAGTTATGCGTTATGCGTTATGCTTTACGCCTTATGCGTTATGCGTTATGCGTTATGCGTTATGCGGTATGCGTTATGCGTTATGCGTTATGCGTTATGCGTTATGCGTTATGCGTTATGCGTTATGCGCTATGCGTTATGCATTATGCGTTATGCGTTATGCGTTATGCGTTATGCGTTATGAGTAATGAGTTATAAGTTATGCGTTATGCGTTATTCGTTATGCGTTATGCGTTATGCGTGATGCGTTATGTGTTAGGCGATATACGTTTTGCGGTATTCGTTATGCGTTATGATTTATGCTTTATGCGTTATGCGTTATGCGTTATGCGTTATGCCTTATGCGTTATGCGTTATTCGTTATGAGTAATGAGTTATAAGTTATGCGTTATGCGTTATGCTTTATGCGTTATGCGTTATGCGTTATGCGTTATGCGTTATGCGTTATGCGTTATGCGTTATGCCTTATGCGTTATGCGTTATGCTTTATGCGTTATGCGTTATGCGTTATGCTTTATGCGTTATGCGTTACTCCTTATGAGTTATGAGTTATAAGTTATGCGTAATGCGTTTTGCGTTATGCGTTATGCATTATGCTTTATCCGTTATGCGTTATGCGTTATGCTTTATGCGTTATGCGTTATGCGTTATGAGTAATGAGTTATAAGTTATGCGTTATGCGTTATGCTTTATGCGTTATGCGTTATGTGTTATGCTTTATGCGTTATGCGTTACTCCGTATGAGTTATGAGTTATAAGTTATGCGTAATGCGGTATGCGTTATACGTAATACGTTATGCGTTATGCGTTATGCGTTATGCGTTATGCTTTATCCGTTATGCGTTATGCGTTATGCTTTATGCGTTATGCGTTATGCGTTATGCGTTATGCGTTATGCCTTATGCGTTATGCGTTATTCGTTATGAGTAATGAGTTATAAGTTATGCGTTATGCGTTATGCTTTATGCGTTGTGCGTTATGCGTTATGCGTTATGCGTTATGCGTTACTCCTTATGAGTTATGAGTTATAAGTTATGAGTAATGCGTTTTGCGTTATGCGTTATGCATTATGCTTTATCCGTTATGCGTTATGCGTTATGCTTTATGCGTTATGCGTTATGCGTTATGAGTAATGAGTTATAAGTTATGCGTTATGCGTTATGCTTTATGCGTTATGCGTTATGCGTTATGCTTTATGCGTTATGCGTTACTCCGTATGAGTTATGAGTTATAAGTTATGCGTAATGCGGTATGCGTTATTCGTTATGAGTTATGAGTTATAAGTTATGCGTAATGCGTTATGTGTTATGCGTTATGCGTTATGCGTTATGCGTTATGCGTTATGCGTTATGCGTTATGCGTTATGCGTTATGCGTTATGCGTTATGCGTTATGCGTTATGCGTTATGCTTTATGCGTTATGCGTTACTCCTTATGAGTTATGAGTTATAAGTTATGCGTAATGCGTTATGCGTTATGCGTTATGCGTTATGCTTTATGCGTTATGCGTTATGCGTTATGCTTTATGCGTTATGCGTTACTCCTTATGAGTTATGAGTTATAAGTTATGCGTAATGCGTTTTGCGTTATGCGTTATGCATTATGCTTTATCCGTTATGCGTTATGCGTTATGCTTTATGCGTTATGCGTTATGCGTTATGAGTAATGAGTTATAAGTTATGCGTTATGCGTTATGCTTTATGCGTTATGCGTTATGCTTTATGCGTTATGCGTTACTCCGTATGAGTTATGAGTTATAAGTTATGCGTAATGCGGTATGCGTTATTCGTTATGAGTTATGAGTTATAAGTTATGCGTAATGCGTTATGCGTTATGCGTTATGCGTTATGCGTTATGCGTTATGCGTTATGCGTTATGCGTTATGCGTTATGCTTTATGCGTTATGCGTTACTCCTTATGAGTTATGAGTTATAAGTTATGCGTTATGCGTTATGCTTTATGCGTTATGCATTATGCGTTATGCGTTATGCGATATGCGTTATCCGTTATGCGTTATGCGTTATGCGTTATTCGTTATGAGTAATGAGTTATAAGTTATGCGTTATGCGTTATGCTTTACGCCTTATGCGTTATGCGTTATGCGTTATGCGGTATGCGTTATGCGTTATGCGTTATGCGTTATGCGTTATGCGTTATGCGTTATGCGTTATGCGCTATGCGTTATCCGCTATGCGTTATGCATTATGCGTTATGCGTTATGCGTTATGCGTTATGCGTTATGCGTTATGAGTAATGAGTTATAAGTTATGCGTTATGCGTTATTCGTTATGCGTTATGCGTTATGCGTGATGCGTTATGTGTTAGGCGATATACGTTTTGCGGTATTCGTTATGCGTTATGATTTATGCTTTATGCGTTATGCGTTATGCGTTATGCGTTATGCCTTATGCGTTATGCGTTATTCGTTATGAGTAATGAGTTATAAGTTATGCGTTATGCGTTATGCTTTATGCGTTATGCGTTATGCGTAATGCGTTTTGCGTTATGCGTTATGCATTATGCTTTATCCGTTATGCGTTATGCGTTATGCTTTATGCGTTATGCGTTATGTGTTATGCTTTATGCGTTATGCGTTACTCCGTATGAGTTATGAGTTATAAGTTATGCGTAATGCGGTATGCGTTATACGTAATACGTTATGCGTTATGCGTTATGCGTTATGCGTTATGCGTTATGCGTTATGCGTTATGCGTTATGCGTTATGCGTTATGCGGTATGCGTTATACGTAATACGTTATGCGTTATGCGTTATGCGTAATGCGTTATGCGTTATGCATTATGCTTTATCCGTTATGCGTTATGCGTTATGCTTTATGCGTTATGCGTTATGCGTTATGCGTTATGCGTTATGCCTTACGCGTTATGCGTTATTCGTTATGAGTAATGAGTTATAAGTTATGCGTTATGCGTTATGCTTTATGCGTTGTGCGTTATGCGTTATGCGTTATGCGTTATGCGTTATGCTTTATGAGTTATGCGTTATGCGTTATGCATTTTGCGTTATGCGTTATTCGTTATGAGTTATGAGTTATAAGTTATGCGTAATGCGGTATGCGTTATACGTAATACGTTATGCGTTATGCGTTATGCGTTATGCTTTATGCGTTATGCGTTATGCGTTATGCGTTATGCGTTATGCCTTATGCGTTACGCGTTATTCGTTATGAGTAATGAGTTATAAGTTATGCGTTATGCGTTATGCTTTATGCGTTATGCGTTATGCGTTATGCTTTATGCGTTATGCGTTACTCCGTATGAGTTATGAGTTATAAGTTATGCGTAATGCGGTATGCGTTATTCGTTATGAGTTATGAGTTATAAGTTATGCGTAATGCGTTATGCGTTATGCTTTATGCGTTATGCGTTACTCCTTATGAGTTATGAGTTATAAGTTATGCGTAATGCTTTATGCTTTATGCGTTATGCGTTATGCGTTATGCGTTATGCGTTATGCGTTATGCGTTATGCGTTATGCGTTATGCGTTGTGCGTTATGCGTTATGCGTTATGCGTTATACGGTATGCGTTATGCGTTATGCGTTATGCGTTATGCGTTATGCGTCATGCGTTATGCGTTATGCGTTATGCGTTATGCGTTATGCGTTATGCGTTATTCGTTATGCGTTATGCGTTATACGGTATGCGTTATGCGTTATGCGTTATGCGTTATGCGTTATGCGTTATGATTTATGCGTTATGCGTTATGCGTTATGCTTTATGCGTTATGCGTTACTCCTTATGAGTTATGAGTTATAAGTTATGCGTAATGCGTTATGCGTTATGCGTTATGCATTATGCTTTATGCGTAATGCGGTATGCGTTATACGTTATGCGTTATGCGTTATGCGTTATGCGTTATGCGTTATGCGTTATGCGTTATGCGTTATGCGTTATGCGTTATGCGTTATGCGCTATGCGTTATGCATTATGCGTTATGCGTTATGCGTTATGCGTTATGCGTTATGCGTTATGCGTTATGCGTTATGCGTTATGCGTTATGCGTTATGCGTTATGCGTTATGCGTTATGCGTTATGCGTTATGCGTTATGCGTTATGCGTTATGCGTTATGCGTGATCCGACATGCGTTATGCATTTTGCGTTATGCGTTATTCGTTATGAGTTATGAGTTATAAGTTATGCGTAATGCGTAATGCGTTATGCGTTATGCATTATGCTTTATCCGTTATGCGTTATGCGTTATGCTTTATGCGTTATGCGTTATGCGTTATGCGTTATGCGTTATGCCTTATGCGTTATGCGTTATTCGTTATGAGTAATGAGTTATAAGTTATGCGTTATGCGTTATGCTTTATGCGTTATGCGTTATGCATTATACTTTATCCGTTATGCGTTATGCGTTAAACGTTATGCGTTTTGCTGTATTCGTTATGCGTTGTGCATTATGCGTTATGCGTTATGTGTTACGCTTTATGCGTTATGCGTTATGCGTTACGCTTTATGCGTTATGCATTATGCGTTATGCGTTATGCGTTATGCATTATGCGTTATGCGTTATGCGTTATGCGTTATGCGTTATGCGTTACGCGTTATGCGTTATGCGTTATGCGTTATGCGTTATGCTTTATGCGTTATGCGTTACTCCTTATGAGTTATGAGTTATAAGTTATGCGTAATGCGTTATGCGTTATGCGTTATGCTTTATGCGTTATGCGTTATGCGTTATGCGTTATGCGTTATGCGTTATGCGTTATGCGTTATGCGTTATGCGTTATGCGTTATGCGTTATGCGTTATGCGTTATGCGTTATGCTTTATGCGTTATGAGTTATGCCTTATGCGTTATGCCTTATGCGTTATGCGTTATTCGTTATTAGTAATGAGTTATAAGTTATGCGTTATGCGTTATGCTTTATGCGTTATGCGTTATGCGTTATGCGTTATGCGTTATACGTTATGCGTTATGCGTTATGCGTTATGCGTTATGCGTTATGCGTTATACGGTATGCGTTATGCGTTATGCGTTATGCGTTATGCGTTATGCGTTATGCGTTATGCGTTATGCGTTATGCGTTATGCGTTATGCGTTATGCGTTATGCGTTATGCGTTATTCGTTATGCGTTATGCGTTATACGGTATGCGTTATGCGTTATGCGTTATGCGTTATGCGTTATGCGTTATGCGTTATGCGTTATGCGTTATGCGTTATGCGTTATGCGTTATGCGTTATGCGTTATGCGTTATGCGTTATGCGTTATGCGTTATGCGTTATGCGTTATGATTTATGCGTTATGCGTTATGCGTTATGCTTTATGCGTTATACGTTACTCCTTATGAGTTATGAGTTATAAGTTATGCGTAATGCGTTATGCGTTATGCGTTATGCATTATGCTTTATGCGTAATGCGGTATGCGTTATACGTTATGCGTTATGCGTTATGCGTTATGCGTTATGCGTTATGCGTTATGCGTTATGCGTTATGCGCTATGCGTTATGCATTATGCATTATGCGTTATGCGTTATGCGTTATGCGTTAAGCGTTATGCGTTTTGCTGTATTCGTTATGCGTTGTGCATTATGCGTTATGCGTTATGTGTTACGCTTTATGCGTTATGCGTTATGCGTTACGCTTTATGCGTTATGCATTATGCGTTATGCGTTATGCGTTATGCATTATGCGTTATGCGTTATGCGTGATCCGTTATGCGTTAAGCGTTATGCGTTTTGCTGTATTCGTAATGCGTTGTGCATTATGCGTTATGCGTTATGTGTTATGCGTTATGCGTTATGCGTTATACGTTATGCGTTATGCGTTATGCGTGATCCGTTATGTGTTAGGCGATATACGTTTTGCGGTATTCGTTATGCGTTATGCGTTATGCGTTATGCGTTATCCGTTGTTCGTTATGCGTTATGCGTTGTGCGTTATACGTTTGCGTTATGCGTTATGCGTTATACGGTATGCGTTATGCGTTATACGTTATGCGTTATGCGTTATGCGATATGCGTTATGCGTTATACGTTATGCTTTATGCGTTATGCGTTATTAGTTACACGTTATGCGTTATGCGTTATGCGTTATGCGTTATGCGTTAGGGGTTATGCGTTATGCGTTAGGCGTTATGCGTTATGCGTTATGCGTTATGAGTTATACGTTATGCGTTATGCGTTAGGGGTTATGCGTTATGCGTTATGCGTTATGCTTTATGCGTTATGCATTATGCGTTATGCGTTATGCGATATGCGTTATCCGTTATGCGTTATGCGTTATGCGTTATTCGTTATGAGTAATGAGTTATAAGTTATGCGTTATGCGTTATGCTTTATGCGTTATGAGTAATGAGTTATAAGTTATGCGTTATGCGTTATGCTTTATGCGTTATGCGTTATGCGTTATGCTTTATGCGTTATGCGTTACTCCGTATGAGTTATGAGTTATAAGTTATGCGTAATGCGGTATGCGTTATACGTAATACGTTATGCGTTATGCGTTATGCGTTATGCTTTATGCGTTATGCGTTATGCGTTATGCGTTATGCGTTATGCCTTATGCGTTATGCGTTATTCGTTATGAGTAATGAGTTATAAGTTATGCGTTATGCGTTATGCGTTATGCTTTATGCGTTATGCGTTACTGCTTATGAGTTATGAGTTATAAGTTATGCGTAATGCGTTTTGCGTTATGCGTTATGCATTATGCTTTATCCGTTATGCGTTATGCGTTATGCTTTATGCGTTATGCGTTATGCGTTATGAGTAATGAGTTATAAGTTATGCGTTATGCGTTATGCTTTATGCGTTATGCGTTATGCGTTATGCTTTATGCGTTATGCGTTACTCCGTATGAGTTATGAGTTATAAGTTATGCGTAATGCGGTATGCGTTATTCGTTATGAGTTATGAGTTATAAGTTATGCGTAATGCGTTATGCGTTATGCTTTATGCGTTATGCGTTACTCCTTATGAGTTATGAGTTATAAGTTATGCGTAATGCTTTATGCTTTATGCGTTATGCGTTATGCGTTATGCGTTATGCGTTATGCGTTATGCGTTATGCGTTATGCGTTATGCGTTATGCGTTGTGCGTTATGCGTTATGCGTTATGCGTTATACGGTATGCGTTATGCGTTATGCGTTATGCGTTATGCGTTATGCGTCATGCGTTATGCGTTCTGCGTTATGCGTTATGCGTTATGCGTTATGCGTTATGCGTTATTCGTTATGCGTTATGCGTTATACGGTATGCGTTATGCGTTATGCGTTATGCGTTATGCGTTATGCGTTATGATTTATGCGTTATGCGTTATGCGTTATGCTTTATGCGTTATGCGTTACTCCTTATGAGTTATGAGTTATAAGTTATGCGTAATGCGTTATGCGTTATGCGTTATGTATTATGCTTTATGCGTAATGCGGTATGCGTTATACGTTATGCGTTATGCGTTATGCATTATGCGTTATGCGTTATGCGTTATGCATTATGCGTTATGCGTTATGCGTGATCCGTTATGCGTTAAGCGTTATGCGTTTTGCTGTATTCGTAATGCGTTGTGCATTATGCGTTATGCGTTATGTGTTATGCGTTATGCGTTATGCGTTATGCGTTATGCGTTATGCGTTATGCGTCATGCGTTATGCGTTATGCGTTATGCGTTATGCGTTATGCGTTATGCGTTATGCGTTATGCGTTATGCGTTATGCGTTATGCGTTATGCGTTATGCGTTATGCGTTATGCGTTATGCGTTATGCGTGATCCGACATGCGTTATGCATTTTGCGTTATGCGTTATTCGTTATGAGTTATGAGTTATAAGTTATGCGTAATGCGTAATGCGTTATGCGTTATGCATTATGCTTTATCCGTTATGCGTTATGCGTTATGCTTTATGCGTTATGCGTTATGCGTTATGCGTTATGCGTTATGCCTTATGCGTTATGCGTTATTCGTTATGAGTAATGAGTTATAAGTTATGCGTTATGCGTTATGCATTATGCTTTATCCGTTATGCGTTATGCGTTATGCTTTATGCGTTATGCGTTATGCGTTATGAGTAATGAGTTATAAGTTATGCGTTATGCGTTATGCTTTATGCGTTATGCGTTATGCGTTATGCTTTATGCGTTATGCGTTACTCCGTATGAGTTATGAGTTATAAGTTATGCGTAATGCGGTATGCGTTATTCGTTATGAGTTATGAGTTATAAGTTATGCGTAATGCGTTATGCGTTATGCTTTGTGCGTTATGCGTTATGCGTTATGCGTTATGCGCTTTGCGTTATGCGTTATGCGTGATCCGTTATGCGTTATGCGTTATGCGTTATGCGTTATGCGTTATGCGTCATGCGTTATGCGTTATGCGTAATGCGTTATGCGTTATGCGTTATGCGTTATGCGTTATGCGTTATGCGTTATGCGTTATGCGTTATGCGTTATGCGTTATGCGTTATGCGTTATGCGTTATGCGTTATGCGTTATGCGTTATGCGTTATGCGTTATGCGTTATGCGTTATGCTTTATGCGTTATGAGTTATGCCTTATGCGTTATGCCTTATGCGTTATGCGTTATTCGTTATGAGTAATGAGTTATAAGTTATGCGTTATGCGTTATGCTTTATGCGTTATGCGTTATGCGTTATACGGTATGCGTTATGCGTTATGCGTTATGCGTTATGCGTTATGCGTTATGATTTATGCGTTATGCGTTATGCGTTATGCTTTATGCGTTATGCGTTACTCCTTATGAGTTATGAGTTATAAGTTATGCGTAATGCTTTATGCTTTATGCGTTATGCGTTATGCGTTATGCGTTATGCGTTATGCGTTATGCGTTATGCGTTATGCGTTGTGCGTTATGCGTTATGCGTTATGCGTTATGCGGTATGCGTTATGCGTTATGCGTTATGCGTTATGCGTTATGCGTTATGCGTTATGCGTTATGCGTCATGCGTTATGCGTTATGCGTAATGCGTTATGCGTTATGCGTTATGCGTTATGCGTTATGCGTTATGCGTTATTCGTTATGCGTTATGCGTTATACGGTATGCGTTATGCGTTATGCGTTATGCGTTATGCGTTATGCGTTATGATTTATGCGTTATGCGTTATGCGTTATGCTTTATGCGTTATGCGTTACTCCTTATGAGTTATGAGTTATAAGTTATGCGTAATGCGTTATGCGTTATGCGTTATGTATTATGCTTTATGCGTAATGCGGTATGCGTTATACGTTATGCGTTATGCGTTATGCGTTATGCGTTATGCGTTATGCGTTATGCGTTATGCGTTATGCGTTATGCGTTATGCGCTATGCGTTATGCATTATGCGTTATGCGTTATGCGTTATGCGTTAAGCGTTATGCGTTTTGCTGTATTCGTTATGCGTTGTGCATTATGCGTTATGCGTTATGTGTTACGCTTTATGCGTTATGCGTTATGCGTTACGCTTTATGCGTTATGCATTATGCGTTATGCGTTATGCGTTATGCATTATGCGTTATGCGTTATGCGTGATCCGTTATGTGTTAAGCGTTATGCGTTTTGCTGTATTCGTAATGCGTTGTGCATTATGCGTTATGCGTTATGTGTTATGCGTTATGCGTTATGCGTTATGCGTTATGCGTTATGCGTTATGCGTCATGCGTTATGCGTTATGCGTTATGCGTTATGCGTAATGCGTTATGCGTTATGCGTTATGCGTTATGCGTTATGCGTTATGCGTTATGCGTTATGCGTTATGCGTTATGCGTTATGCGTTATGCGTTATGCGTGATCCGACATGCGTTATGCATTTTGCGTTATGCGTTATTCGTTATGAGTTATGAGTTATAAGTTATGCGTAATGCGTAATGCGTTATGCGTTATGCATTATGCTTTATCCGTTATGCGTTATGCGTTATGCTTTATGCGTTATGCGTTATGCGTTATGCGTTATGCGTTATGCCTTATGCGTTATGCGTTATTCGTTATGAGTAATGAGTTATAAGTTATGCGTTATGCGTTATGCTTTATGCGTTATGCGTTATGCATTATGCTTTATCCGTTATGCGTTATGCGTTATGCTTTATGCGTTATGCGTTATGCGTTATGAGTAATGAGTTATAAGTTATGCGTTATGCGTTATGCTTTATGCGTTATGCGTTATGCGTTATGCTTTATGCGTTATGCGTTACTCCGTATGAGTTATGAGTTATAAGTTATGCGTAATGCGGTATGCGTTATTCGTTATGAGTTATGAGTTATAAGTTATGCGTAATGCGTTATGCGTTATGCTTTGTGCGTTATGCGTTATGCGTTATGCGTTATGCGCTTTGCGTTATGCGTTATGCGTGATCCGTTATGCGTTATGCGTTATGCGTTATGCGTTATGCGTTATGCATCATGCGTTATGCGTTATGCGTAATGCGTTATGCGTTATGCGTTATGCGTTATGCGTTATGCGTTATGCGTTATGCGTTATGCGTTATGCGTTATGCGTTATGCGTTATGCGTTATGCGTTATGCGTTATGCGTTATGCGTTATGCGTTATGCGTTATGCGTTATGCGTTATGCGTTATGCGTTATGCGTTATGCGTTATGCGTTATGCTTTATGCGTTATGAGTTATGCCTTATGCGTTATGCCTTATGCGTTATGCGTTATTCGTTATGAGTAATGAGTTATAAGTTATGCGTTATGCGTTATGCTCTATGCGTTATGCGTTATGCGTTATGCGTTATGCGTTATGCGTTATGCGTTATGCGTTATGTGTTATGCGTTATGCGTTATGCGTTATGCGTTATGCGTTATACGGTATGCGTTATGCGTTATGCGTTATGCGTTATGCGTTATGCGTTATGCGTTATGCGTTATGCGTTATTCGTTATGCGTTATGCGTTATACGGTATGCGTTATGCGTTATGCGTTATGCGTTATGCGTTATGCGTTATGCGTTATGCGTTATGCGTTATGCGTTATGCGTTATGCGTTATGCGTTATGCGTTATGCGTTATGCGTTATGCGTTATGCGTTATGCGTTATGCGTTATGCGTTATGCGTTATGATTTATGCGTTATGCGTTATGCGTTATGCTTTATGCGTTATGCGTTACTCCTTATGAGTTATGAGTTATAAGTTATGCGTAATGCGTTATGCGTTATGCGTTATGCATTATGCTTTATGCGTAATGCGGTATGCGTTATACGTTATGCGTTATGCGTTATGCGTTATGCGTTATGCGTTATGCGTTATGCGTTATGCGTTATGCGTTATGCGTTATGCGCTATGCGTTATGCATTATGCGTTATGCTTTATGCGTTATGCGTTAAGCGTTATGCGTTTTGCTGTATTCGTTATGCGTTGTGCATTATGCGTTATGCGTTATTTTCTACGCTTTATGCGTTATGCGTTATGCGTTACGCTTTATGCGTTATGCATTATGCGTTATGCGTTATGCGTTATGCATTATGCGTTATGCGTTATGCGTGATCCGTTATGCGTTAAGCGTTATGCGTTTTGCTGTATTCGTAATGCGTTGTGCATTATGCGTTATGCGTTATGTGTTATGCGTTATGCGTTATGCGTTATACGTTATGCGTTATGCGTTATGCGTGATCCGTTATGTGTTAGGCGATATACGTTTTGCGGTATTCGTTATGCGTTATGCGTTATGCGTTATGCGTTATGCGTTATCCGTTGTTCGTTATGCGTTATGCGTTGTGCGTTATACGTTTGCGTTATGCGTTATGCGTTATACGGTATGCGTTATGCGTTATACGTTATGCGTTATGCGTTATGCGATATGCGTTATGCGTTATACGTTATGCTTTATGCGTTATGCGTTATTAGTTACACGTTATGCGTTATGCGTTATGCGTTATGCGTTATGCGTTAGGGGTTATGCGTTATGCGTTAGGCGTTATGCGTTATGCGTTATGCGTTATGAGTTATACGTTATGCGTTATGCGTTAGGGGTTATGCGTTATGCGTTATGCGTTATGCTTTATGCGTTATGCATTATGCGTTATGCGTTATGCGATATGCGTTATCCGTTATGCGTTATGCGTTATTCGTTATGAGTAATGAGTTATAAGTTATGCGTTATGCGTTATGCTTTATGCGTTATGAGTAATGAGTTATAAGTTATGCGTTATGCGTTATGCTTTATGCGTTATGCGTTATGCGTTATGCTTTATGCGTTATGCGTTACTCCGTATGAGTTATGAGTTATAAGTTATGCGTAATGCGGTATGCGTTATACGTAATACGTTATGCGTTATGCGTTATGCGTTATGCTTTATGCGTTATGCGTTATGCGTTATGCGTTATGCGTTATGCCTTATGCGTTATGCGTTATTCGTTATGAGTAATGAGTTATAAGTTATGCGTTATGCGTTATGCGTTATGCTTTATGCGTTATGCGTTATGCGTTATGCGTTATGCGTTATGCGTTATGCGTTATGCGTTATGCTTTATGCGTTATGCGTTATGCGTTATGCTTTATGCGTTATGCGTTACTCCTTATGAGTTATGAGTTATAAGTTATGCGTAATGCGTTTTGCGTTATGCGTTATGCATTATGCTTTATCCGTTATGCGTTATGCGTTATGCTTTATGCGTTATGCGTTATGCGTTATGAGTAATGAGTTATAAGTTATGCGTTATGCGTTATGCTTTATGCGTTATGCGTTATGCGTTATGCGTTATGCTTTATGCGTTATGCGTTACTCCGTATGAGTTATGAGTTATAAGTTATGCGTAATGCGGTATGCGTTATTCGTTATGAGTTATGAGTTATAAGTTATGCGTAATGCGTTATGCGTTATGCTTTATGCGTTATGCGTTATGCTTTATGCGTTATGCGCTTTGCGTTATGCGTTACTCCTTATGAGTTATGAGTTATAAGTTATGCGTAATGCTTTATGCTTTATGCGTTATGCGTTATGCGTTATGCGTTATGCGTTATGCGTTATGCGTTATGCGTTATGCGTTATGCGTTATGCGTTATGCGTTATGCGTTATGCTTTATGCGTTATGCGTTACTCCTTATGAGTTATGAGTTATAAGTTATGCGTAATGCGTTATGCGTTATGCGTTATGCGTTATGCGTTATGCGTTATGCGTTATGCGTTGTGCGTTATGCTTTATGCGTTATGCGTTACTCCTTATGAGTTATGAGTTATAAGTTATGCGTAATGCGTTATGCGTTATGCGTTATGCGTTATGCGTTATGCGTTATGCGTTATGCGTTATGCGTTATGCGTTATGCGTTATGCGTTATGCGTTATGCTTTATGCGTTATGCGTTACTCCTTATGAGTTATAAGTTATGCGTAATGCGTTATGCTTTATGCGTTATGCGTTATGCGTTATGCGTTATGCGTTATGCGTTATGCGTTATGCGTTATGCGTTATGCGTTATGCGTTATGCGTTATGCGTTATGCTTTATGCGTTATGCGTTATGCGTTATGCGTTATGCGTTATGCCTTATGCGTTATGCGTTATTCGTTATGAGTAATGAGTTATAAGTTATGCGTTATGCTTTATGCGTTATGCGTTATGCGTTATGCGTTATGCGTTATGCGTTATGCGTTATGCGTTATGCGTTATGCGTTATGCGTTATGCGTGATCCGACATGCGTTATGCATTTTGCGTTATGCGTTATTCGTTATGAGTTATGAGTTATAAGTTATGCGTAATGCGTAATGCGTTATGCGTTATGCATTATGCTTTATCCGTTATGCGTTATGCGTTATGTTTTATGCGTTATGCGTTATGCGTTATGCGTTATGCGTTATGTGTTATGCGTTATGCGTTATGCGTTATGCGTTATGCGTTATGCTTTATGCGTTATGCGTTATGCGTTATGCGTTATGCGTTATGCCTTATGCGTTATGCGTTATTCGTTATGAGTAATGAGTTATAAGTTATGCGTTATGCTTTATGCGTTATGCGTTATGCGTTATGCGTTATGCGTTATGCGTTATGCGTTATGCGTTATGCGTTATGCGTTATGCGTTATGCGTTATGCGTGATCCGACATGCGTTATGCATTTTGCGTTATGCGTTATTCGTTATGAGTTATGAGTTATAAGTTATGCGTAATGCGTAATGCGTTATGCGTTATGCATTATGCTTTATCCGTTATGCGTTATGCGTTATGCTTTATGCGTTATGCGTTATGCGTTATGCGTTATGCGTTATGCCTTATGCCTTATGCGTTATGCGTTATTCGTTATGAGTAATGAGTTATAAGGTATGCGTTATGCGTTATGCTTTATGCGTTATGCGTTATGCGTTATGCGTTATGCGTTATGCGTTATGCGTTATGCGTTATGCGTTATGCGTTATGCGTTATGCTTTATGCGTTAGGCGTTATGCGTTATGCTTTATGCGTTATGCGTTACTCCTTATGAGTTATGAGTTATAAGTTATGCGTAATGCGTTTTGCGTTATGCGTTATGCATTATGCTTTATCCGTTATGCGTTATGCGTTATGCGTTATGCGTGATCCGACATGCGTTATGCATTTTGCGTTATGCGTTATTCGTTATGAGTTATAAGTTATGCGTAATGCGTAATGCGTTATGCGTTATGCATTATGCTTTATCCGTTATGCGTTATGCGTTATGCTTTATGCGTTATGCGTTATGCGTTATGCGTTATGCGTTATGCCTTATGCGTTATGCGTTATTCGTTATGAGTAATGAGTTATAAGTTATGAGTTATGCGTTATGCTTTATGCGTTATGCGTTATGCGTTATGCGTTATGCGTTATGCGTTATGCGTTATGCGTTATGCTTTATGCGTTATGCGTTATGCGTTATGCTTTATGCGTTATGCGTTACTCCTTATGAGTTATGAGTTATAAGTTATGCGTAATGCGTTTTGCGTTATGCGTTATGCATTATGCTTTATCCGTTATGCGTTATGCGTTATGCTTTATGCGTTATGCGTTATGCGTTATGAGTAATGAGTTATAAGTTATGCGTTATGCGTTATGCTTTATGCGTTATGCGTTATGCGTTATGCTTTATGCGTTATGCGTTACTCCGTATGAGTTATGAGTTATAAGTTATGCGTAATGCGGTATGCGTTATACGTAATACGTTATGCGTTATGCGTTATGCGTTATGCGTTATGCGTTATGCGTTATGCGTTATGCGTTATGCGTTATGCGTTATGCGTTATGCGTTATGCGTTATGCGTTATGCGTGATGCGTTATGTGTTAGGCGATATACGTTTTGCGGTATTCGTTATGCGTTATGATTTATGCTTTATGCGTTATGCGTTATGCGTGATCCGACATGCGTTATGCATTTTGCGTTATGCGTTATTCGTTATGAGTTATGAGTTATAAGTTATGCGTAATGCGTTATGCGTTATGCGTTATGCATTATGCTTTATCCGTTATGCGTTATGCGTTATGCTTTATGCTTTATGCGTTATGCGTTACTCCTTATGAGTTATGAGTTATAAGTTATGCGTAATGCGTTATGCGTTATGCGTTATGCATTATGCTTTATGCGTAATGCGGTATGCGTTATACGTTATGCGTTATGCGTTATGCGTTATGCGTTATGCGTTATGCGTTATGCGTTATGCGTTATGCGTTATGCGCTATGCGTTATGCATTATGCGTTATGCGTTATGCGTTATGCGTTAAGCGTTATGCGTTTTGCATTATGCGTTATGCGTGATCCGTTATGCGTTAAGCGTTATGCGTTATGCGTTATGCGTTATGCGTTATGCGTTATGCGTTATGCGTTATGCGTTACTCCGTATGAGTTATGAGTTATAAGTTATGCGTAATGCGGTATGCGTTATTCGTTATGAGTTATGAGTTATAAGTTATGCGTAATGCGTTATGCGTTATGCTTTATGCGTTATGCGTTATGCGTTATGCGTTATGCGTTATGCGCTTTGCGTTATGCGTTATGCGTGATCCGTTATGCGTTATGCGTTATGCGTTATGCGTTATGCGTTATGCGTTATGCGGCATGCGTTATGCGTTATGCGTTATGCGTTATGCGTTATGCGTTATGCGTTATGCGTTATGCGTTATGCGTTATGCGTTATGCGTTATGCGTTATGCGTTATGCGTTATGCGTTATGCGTTATGCGTTATGCGTCATGCGTTATGCGTTATGCGTAATGCGTTATGCGTTATGCGTTATGCGTTATGCGTTATGCGTTATGCGTTATGCGTTATGCGTTATGCGTTATGCGTTATGCGTTATGCGTTATGCGTTATGCGTTATGCGTTATGCGTTATGCGTTATGCGTTATGCATTATGCGTTATGCGTTATGCGTGATCCGTTATGCGTTAAGCGTTATGCGTTTTGCTGTATTCGTAATGCGTTGTGCATTATGCGTTATGCGTTATGTGTTATGCGTTATGCGTTATGCGTTATGCGTTATGCGTTATGCGTTATGCGTTATGCGTTATGCGTTATTCGTAATGAGTAATGAGTTATAAGTTATGCGTTATGCTTTATGCGTTATGCGTTATGTGTTATGCGTTATGCGTTATGCGTTATGCGTTATGCGTTATGCGTTATGCGTTATGCGTTATGCGTTATGCGTTATGCGTTATGCGTTATGCGTTATGCGTTATGCGTGATCCGACATGCGTTATGCATTTTGCGTTATGCGTTATTCGTTATGAGTTATGAGTTATAAGTTATGCGTAATGCGTAATGCGTTATGCGTTATGCATTATGCTTTATCCGTTATGCGTTATGCGTTATGCTTTATGCGTTATGCGTTATGCGTTATGCGTTATGCGTTATGCCTTATGCGTTATGCGTTATTCGTTATGAGTAATGAGTTATAAGTTATGCGTTATGCGTTATGCTTTATGCGTTATGCGTTATGCATTATGCTTTATCCGTTATGCGTTATGCGTTATGCTTTATGCGTTATGCGTTATGCGTTATGAGTAATGAGTTATAAGTTATGCGTTATGCGTTATGCTTTATGCGTTATGCGTTATGCGTTATGCTTTATGCGTTATGCGTTACTCCGTATGAGTTATGAGTTATAAGTTATGCGTAATGCGGTATGCGTTATTCGTTATGAGTTATGAGTTATAAGTTATGCGTAATGCGTTATGCGTTATGCTTTATGCGTTATGCGTTATGCGTTATGCGCTTTGCGTTATGCGTTATGCGTGATCCGTTATGCGTTATGCGTTATGCGTTATGCGTTATGCGTTATGCGTCATGCGTTATGCGTTATGCGTAATGCGTTATGCGTTATGCGTTATGCGTTATGCGTTATGCGTTATGCGTTATGCGTTATGCGTTATGCGTTATGCGTTATGCGTTATGCGTTATGCGTTATGCGTTATGCGTTATGCGTTATGCGTTATGCGCTATGCGTTATGCATTATGCGTTATGCGTTATGCGTTATGCGTTAAGCGTTATGCGTTTTGCATTATGCGTTATGCGTGATCCGTTATGCGTTAAGCGTTATGCGTTATGCGTTATGCGTTATGCGTTATGCGTTATGCGTTATGCGTTATGCGTTACTCCGTATGAGTTATGAGTTATAAGTTATGCGTAATGCGGTATGCGTTATTCGTTATGAGTTATGAGTTATAAGTTATGCGTAATGCGTTATGCGTTATGCTTTATGCGTTATGCGTTATGCGTTATGCGTTATGCGTTATGCGCTTTGCGTTATGCGTTATGCGTGATCCGTTATGCGTTATGCGTTATGCGTTATGCGTTATGCGTTATGCGTTATGCGGCATGCGTTATGCGTTATGCGTTATGCGTTATGCGTTATGCGTTATGCGTTATGCGTTATGCGTTATGCGTTATGCGTTATGCGTTATGCGTTATGCGTTATGCGTTATGCGTTATGCGTTATGCGTTATGCGTCATGCGTTATGCGTTATGCGTAATGCGTTATGCGTTATGCGTTATGCGTTATGCGTTATGCGTTATGCGTTATGCGTTATGCGTTATGCGTTATGCGTTATGCGTTATGCGTTATGCGTTATGCGTTATGCGTTATGCGTTATGCGTTATGCGTTATGCGTTATGCATTATGCGTTATGCGTTATGCGTGATCCGTTATGCGTTAAGCGTTATGCGTTTTGCTGTATTCGTAATGCGTTGTGCATTATGCGTTATGCGTTATGTGTTATGCGTTATGCGTTATGCGTTATGCGTTATGCGTTATGCGTTATGCGTTATGCGTTATGCGTTATTCGTAATGAGTAATGAGTTATAAGTTATGCGTTATGCTTTATGCGTTATGCGTTATGTGTTATGCGTTATGCGTTATGCGTTATGCGTTATGCGTTATGCGTTATGCGTTATGCGTTATGCGTTATGCGTTATGCGTTATGCGTTATGCGTTATGCGTGATCCGACATGCGTTATGCATTTTGCGTTATGCGTTATTCGTTATGAGTTATGAGTTATAAGTTATGCGTAATGCGTAATGCGTTATGCGTTATGCATTATGCTTTATCCGTTATGCGTTATGCGTTATGCTTTATGCGTTATGCGTTATGCGTTATGCGTTATGCGTTATGCCTTATGCGTTATGCGTTATTCGTTATGAGTAATGAGTTATACGTTATGCGTTATGCGTTATGCTTTATGCGTTATGCGTTATGCATTATGCTTTATCCGTTATGCGTTATGCGTTATGCTTTATGCGTTATGCGTTATGCGTTATGAGTAATGAGTTATAAGTTATGCGTTATGCGTTATGCTTTATGCGTTATGCGTTATGCGTTATGCTTTATGCGTTATGCGTTACTCCGTATGAGTTATGAGTTATAAGTTATGCGTAATGCGGTATGCGTTATTCGTTATGAGTTATGAGTTATAAGTTATGCGTAATGCGTTATGCGTTATGCTTTATGCGTTATGCGTTATGCGTTATGCGCTTTGCGTTATGCGTTATGCGTGATCCGTTATGCGTTATGCGTTATGCGTTATGCGTTATGCGTTATGCGTCATGCGTTATGCGTTATGCGTAATGCGTTATGCGTTATGCGTTATGCGTTATGCGTTATGCGTTATGCGTTATGCGTTATGCGTTATGCGTTATGCGTTATGCGTTATGCGTTATGCGTTATGCGTTATGCGTTATGCTTTATGCGTTATGAGTTATGCCTTATGCGTTATGCCTTATGCGTTATGCGTTATTCGTTATGAGTAATGAGTTATAAGTTATGCGTTATGCGTTATGCTGTATGCGTTATGCGTTATGCGTTATGCGTTATGCGTTATGCGTTATGCGTTATGCGTTATGCGTTATGCGTTATGCGTTATGCGTTATGCGTTATGCGTTATGCGTTATACGGTATGCGTTATGCGTTATGCGTTATGCGTTATGCGTTATGCGTTATGCGTTATGCGTTATGCGTTATGCGTTATGCGTTATGCGTTATGCGTTATGCGTTATGCGTTATACGGTATGCGTTATGCGTTATGCGTTATGCGTTATGCGTTATGCGTTATGCGTTATGCGTTATGCGTTATGCGTTATGCGTTATGCGTTATGCGTTATGCGTTATGCGTTATGCGTTATGCGTTATGCGTTATGCGTTATGCGTTATTCGTTATGCGTTATGCGTTATACGGTATGCGTTATGCGTTATGCGTTATGCGTTATGCGTTATGCGTTATGCGTTATGCGTTATGCGTTATGCGTTATGCGTTATGCGTTATGCGTTATGCGTTATGCGTTATGCGTTATGCGTTATGATTTATGCGTTATGCGTTATGCGTTATGCTTTATGCGTTATGCGTTACTCCTTATGAGTTATGAGTTATAAGTTATGCGTAATGCGTTATGCGTTATGCGTTATGCATTATGCTTTATGCGTAATGCGGTATGCGTTATACGTTATGCGTTATGCGTTATGCGTTATGCGTTATGCGTTATGCGTTATGCGTTATGCGTTATGCGTTATGCGCTATGCGTTATGCATTATGCGTTATGCGATATGCGTTATGCGTTAAGCGTTATGCGTTTTGCTGTATTCGTTATGCGTTGTGCATTATGCGTTATGTGTTACGCTTTATGCGTTATGCGTTATGCGTTACGCTTTATGCGTTATGCATTATGCGTTATGCGTTATGCGTTATGCATTATGCGTTATGCGTTATGCGTGATCCGTTATGCGTTAAGCGTTATGCGTTTTGCTGTATTCGTAATGCGTTGTGCATTATGCGTTATGCGTTATGTGTTATGCGTTATGCGTTATGCGTTATACGTTATGCGTTATGCGTTATGCGTGATCCGTTATGTGTTAGGCGATATACGTTTTGCGGTATTCGTTATGCGTTATGCGTTATGCGTTATGCGTTATGCGTTATCCGTTGTTCGTTATGCGTTATGCGTTGTGCGTTATACGTTTGCGTTATGCGTTATGCGTTATACGGTATGCGTTATGCGTTATACGTTATGCGTTATGCGTTATGCGATATGCGTTATGCGTTATACGTTATGCTTTATGCGTTATGCGTTATTAGTTACACGTTATGCGTTATGCGTTATGCGTTATGCGTTATGCGTTAGGGGTTATGCGTTATGCGTTAGGCGTTATGCGTTATGCGTTATGCGTTATGAGTTATACGTTATGCGTTATGCGTTAGGGGTTATGCGTTATGCGTTATGCGTTATGCTTTATGCGTTATGCATTATGCGTTATGCGTTATGCGTTATGCGTTATGCGTTATGCGTTATGCGTTATGCGTTATTCGTTATGAGTAATGAGTTATAAGTTATGCGTTATGCGTTATGCTTTATGCGTTATGAGTAATGAGTTATAAGTTATGCGTTATGCGTTATGCTTTATGCGTTATGCGTTATGCGTTATGCTTTATGCGTTATGCGTTACTCCGTATGAGTTATGAGTTATAAGTTATGCGTAATGCGGTATGCGTTATACGTAATACGTTATGCGTTATGCGTTATGCGTTATGCTTTATGCGTTATGCGTTATGCGTTATGCGTTATGCGTTATGCCTTATGCGTTATGCGTTATTCGTTATGAGTAATGAGTTATAAGTTATGCGTTATGCGTTATGCTTTATGCGTTATGCGTTATGCGTTATGCGTTGTGCGTTATGCGTTATGCGTTATGCGTTATGCGTTATGCTTTATGCGTTATGCGTTATGCGTTATGCTTTATGCGTTATGCGTTACTCCTTATGCGTTATGAGTTATAAGTTATGCGTAATGCGTTATGCGTTATGCGTTATGCATTATGCTTTATGCGTTATGCGTTATGCGTTATGAGTAATGAGTTATAAGTTATGCGTTATGCGTTATGCGTAATGCGGTATGCGGTATGCGTTATTCGTTATGAGTTATGAGTTATAAGTTATGCGTAATGCGTTATGCGTTATGCTTTATGCGTTATGCGTTATGCGTTATGCGTTATGCGCTTTGCGTTATGCGTTATGCGTGATCCGTTATGCGTTATGCGTTATGCGTTATGCGTTATGCGTTATGCGTTATGCGTTATGCGTTATGCGTTATGCGTTATGCGTCATGCGTTATGCGTTATGCGTTATGCGTTATGCGTTATGCGTTATGCGTTATGCGTTATGCGTTATGCGTTATGCGTTATGCGTTATGCGTTATGCGTTATGCTTTATGCGTTATGCGTTACTCCTTATGAGTTATGAATTATAAGTTATGCGTAATGCGTTATGCTTTATGCGTTATGCGTTATGCGTTATGCGTTATGCGTTATGCGTTATGCGTTATGCGTTATGCGTTATGCGTTATGCGTTATGCGTTATGCGTTATGCGTTATGCGTTATGCGTTATGCTTTATGCGTTATGCGTTACTCCTTATGAGTTATGAGTTATAAGTTATGCGTAATGCGTTATGCGTTATGCGTTATGCGTTATGCTTTATGCGTTATGCGTTATGCGTTATGCGTTATGCGCTTTGCGTTATGCGTTATGCGTGATCCGTTATGCGTTATGCGTTATGCGTTATGCGTTATGCGTTATGCGTTATGCGTTATGCGTTATGCGTTATGCGTTATGCGTTATGCGTTATGCGTTATGCGTTATGCGTTATGCGTGATCCGACATGCGTTATGCATTTTGCGTTATGCGTTATTCGTTATGAGTTATGAGTTATAAGTTATGCGTAATGCGTAATGCGTTATGCGTTATGCATTATGCTTTATCCGTTATGCGTTATGCGTTATGCTTTATGCGTTATGCGTTATGCGTTATGCGTTATGCGTTATGCGTTATGCCTTATGCCTTATGCGTTATGCGTTATTCGTTATGAGTAATGAGTTATAAGTTATGCGTTATGCGTTATGCTTTATGCGTTATGCGTTATGCGTTATGCGTTATGCGTTATGCGTTATGCGTAATGCGTTATGCGTTATGCTTTATGCGTTATGCGTTATGCGTTATGCTTTATGCGTTATGCGTTACTCCTTATGAGTTATGAGTTATAAGTTATGCGTAATGCGTTTTGCGTTATGCGTTATGCATTATGCTTTATCCGTTATGCGTTATGCGTTATGCTTTATGCGTTATGCGTTATGCGTTATGAGTAATGAGTTATAAGTTATGCGTTATGCGTTATGCTTTATGCGTTATGCGAGATGCGTTATGCTTTATGCGTTATGCGTTACTCCGTATGAGTTATGAGTTATAAGTTATGCGTAATGCGGTATGCGTTATACGTAATACGTTATGCGTTATGCGTTATGCGTTATGCGTTATGCGTTATGCGTTATGCGTTATGCGTTATGCGTTATGCGTTATGAGTTATGCGTTATGCGTGATGCGTTATGTGTTAGGCGATATACGTTTTGCGGTATTCGTTATGCGTTATGATTTATGCTTTATGCGTTATGCGTTATGCTTGATCCGACATGCGTTATGCATTTTGCGTTATGCGTTATTCGTTATGAGTTATGAGTTATAAGTTATGCGTAATGCGTTATGCGTTATGCGTTATGCATTATGCTTTATCCGTTATGCGTTATGCGTTATGCTTTATGCGTTATGCGTTATGCGTTATGCGTTATGCATTTTGCGTTATGCGTTATTCGTTATGAGTTATGAGTTATAAGTTATGCGTAATGCGTTATGCGTTATGCATTATGCATTATGCTTTATGCGTTATGCGTTATGCGTTATGCTTTATGCGTTATGCGTTATGCGTTATGCGTTATGCGTTATGCGTTATTCGTTATGAGTAATGAGTTACAAGTTATGCGTTATGCGTAATGCGTTAAGCTTTATGCGTTATGCGTTATGCGTTATGCGTTATGCGTTATGCTTTATGCGTTATTCGTTATGCGTTATGCGTTATGCGTTATGCGTTATGCGTTATGCGTTATGCGTTATGCGTTATGCGTTACGCGTTATGCGTTATGCGTTATGCGTTATGCGTTATGCTTTATGCGTTATGCGTTACTCCTTATGAGTTATGAGTTATAAGTTATGCGTAATGCGTTATGCGTTATGCGTTATGCTTTATGCGGTATGCGTTATGCGTTATGCGTTATGCGTTATGCGTTATGCGAAATGCGTTATGCGTTATGCGTTATGCGTTATGCTTTATGCGTTATGCGTTATGCCTTATGCGTTATGCCTTATGCGTTATGCGTTATTCGTTATGAGTAATGAGTTATGCGTTATGCGTTATGCGTTATGCTTTATGCGTTATGCGTTATGCGTTATGCGTTATGCGTTATGCGTTATGCGTTATGCGTCATGCGTTATGCGTTATGCGTAATGCGTTATGCGTTATGCGTTATGCGTTATGCGTTATGCGTTATGCGTTATGCGTTATGCGTTATGCGTTATGCGTTATGCGTTATGCGTTATGCGTCATGCGTTATGCGTTATGCGTAATGCGTTATGCGTTATGCGTTATGCGTTATGCGTTATGCGTTATGCGTTATGCGTTATGCGTCATGCGTTATGCGTTATGCGTTATGCGTTACTCCGTATGAGTTATGAGTTATAAGTTATGCGTAATGCGGTATGCGTTATTCGTTATGAGTTATGAGTTATAAGTTATGCGTAATGCGTTATGCGTTATGCGTTATGCTTTATGCGTTATGCGTTATGCGTTATGCGTTATGCGTTATGCGCTTTGCGTTATGCGTTATGCGTGATCCGTTATGCGTTATGCGTTATGCGTTATGCGTTATGCGTTATGCGTTATGCGTCATGCGTTATGCGTTATGCGTAATGCGTTATGCGTTATGCGTTATGCGTTATGCGTTATGCGTTATGCGTTATGCGTTATGCGTTATGCGTTATGCGTTATGCGTTATGCGTTATGCGTTATGCGTTATGCGTCATGCGTTATGCGTTATGCGTAATGCGTTATGCGTTATGCGTTATGCGTTATGCGTTATGCGTTATGCGTTATGCGTTATGCGTTATGCGTTATGCGTTATGCGTTATGCGTTATGCGTTATGCGTTATGCGTTATGCGTTATGCGTTATGCGTTATGCGTTATGCGTTATGCGTTATGCGTTATGCATTATGCGTTATGCGTTATGCGTGATCCGTTATGCGTTAAGCGTTATGCGTTTTGCTGTATTCGTAATGCGTTGTGCATTATGCGTTATGCGTTATGTGTTATGCGTTATGCGTTATGCGTTATGCGTTATGCGTTATGCGTTATGCGTTATGCGTTATTCGTAATGAGTAATGAGTTATAAGTTATGCGTTATGCTTTATGCGTTATGCGTTATGTGTTATGCGTTATGCGTTATGCGTTATGCGTTATGCGTTATGCGTTATGCGTTATGCGTTATGCGTTATGCGTTATGCGTGATCCGACATGCGTTATGCATTTTGCGTTATGCGTTATTCGTTATGAGTTATGAGTTATAAGTTATGCGTAATGCGTAATGCGTTATGCGTTATGCATTATGCTTTATCCGTTATGCGTTATGCGTTATGCTTTATGCGTTATGCGTTATGCGTTATGCGTTATGCGTTATGCCTTATGCGTTATGCGTTATTCGTTATGAGTAATGAGTTATAAGTTATGCGTTATGCGTTATGCTTTATGCGTTATGCGTTATGCATTATGCTTTATCCGTTATGCGTTATGCGTTATGCTTTATGCGTTATGCGTTATGCGTTATGAGTAATGAGTTATAAGTTATGCGTTATGCGTTATGCTTTATGCGTTATGCGTTATGCGTTATGCTTTATGCGTTATGCGTTACTCCGTATGAGTTATGAGTTATAAGTTATGCGTAATGCGGTATGCGTTATTCGTTATGAGTTATGAGTTATAAGTTATGCGTAATGCGTTATGCGTTATGCTTTATGCGTTATGCGTTATGCGTTATGCGCTTTGCGTTATGCGTTATGCGTGATCCGTTATGCGTTATGCGTTATGCGTTATGCGTTATGCGTTATGCGTTATGCGTCATGCGTTATGCGTTATGCGTAATGCGTTATGCGTTATGCGTTATGCGTTATGCGTTATGCGTTATGCGTTATGCGTTATGCGTTATGCGTTATGCGTTATGCGTTATGCGTTATGCGTTATGCGTTATGCGTTATGCGTTATGCGTTATGCGTTATGCGTTATGCTTTATGCGTTATGATTTATGCCTTATGCGTTATGCCTTATGCGTTATGCGTTATTCGTTATGAGTAATGAGTTATAAGTTATGCGTTATGCGTTATGCTGTATGCGTTATGCGTTATGCGTTATGCGTTATGCGTTATGCGTTATGCGTTATGCGTTATGCGTTATGCGTTATGCGTTATGCGTTATGCGTTATACGGTATGCGTTATGCGTTATGCGTTATGCGTTATGCGTTATGCGTTATGCGTTATGCGTTATGCGTTATGCGTTATGCGTTATGCGTTATGCGTTATGCGTTATGCGTTATACGGTATGCGTTATGCGTTATGCGTTATGCGTTATGCGTTATGCGTTATGCGTTATGCGTTATGCGTTATGCGTTATGCGTTATGCGTTATGCGTTATGCGTTATGCGTTATGCGTTATGCGTTATGCGTTATTCGTTATGCGTTATGCGTTATACGGTATGCGTTATGCGTTATGCGTTATGCGTTATGCGTTATGCGTTATGCGTTATGCGTTATGCGTTATGCGTTATGCGTTATGCGTTATGCGTTATGCGTTATGCGTTATGCGTTATGCGTTATGATTTATGCGTTATGCGTTATGCGTTATGCTTTATGCGTTATGCGTTACTCCTTATGAGTTATGAGTTATAAGTTATGCGTAATGCGTTATGCGTTATGCATTATGCTTTATGCGTAATGCGGTATGCGTTATACGTTATGCGTTATGCGTTATGCGTTATGCGTTATGCGTTATGCGTTATGCGTTATGCGTTATGCGCTATGCGTTATGCATTATGCGTTATGCGATATGCGTTATGCGTTAAGCGTTATGCGTTTTGCTGTATTCGTTATGCGTTGTGCATTATGCGTTATGCGTTATGTGTTACGCTTTATGCGTTATGCGTTATGCGTTACGCTTTATGCGTTATGCATTATGCGTTATGCGTTATGCGTTATGCATTATGCGTTATGCGGTATGCGTGATCCGTTATGCGTTAAGCGTTATGCGTTTTGCTGTATTCGTAATGCGTTGTGCATTATGCGTTATGCGTTATGTGTTATGCGTTATGCGTTATGCGTTATACGTTATGCGTTATGCGTTATGCGTGATCCGTTATGTGTTAGGCGATATACGTTTTGCGGTATTCGTTATGCGTTATGCGTTATGCGTTATGCGTTATGCGTTATCCGTTGTTCGTTATGCGTTATGCGTTGTGCGTTATACGTTTGCGTTATGCGTTATGCGTTATACGGTATGCGTTATGCGTTATACGTTATGCGTTATGCGTTATGCGATATGCGTTATGCGTTATACGTTATGCTTTATGCGTTATGCGTTATTAGTTACACGTTATGCGTTATGCGTTATGCGTTATGCGTTATGCGTTAGGGGTTATGCGTTATGCGTTATGCGTTATGCGTTATGCGTTATGCGTTATGAGTTATACGTTATGCGTTATGCGTTAGGGGTTATGCGTTATGCGTTATGCGTTATGCGTTATGCGTTATGCGTTATGCGTTATGCGTTATGCGATATGCGTTATGCGTTATGCGTTATGCGTTATGCGTTATTCGTTATGAGTAATGAGTTATAAGTTATGCGTTATGCGTTATGCTTTATGCGTTATGAGTAATGAGTTATAAGTTATGCGTTATGCGTTATGCTTTATGCGTTATGCGTTATGCGTTATGCTTTATGCGTTATGCGTTACTCCGTATGAGTTATGAGTTATAAGTTATGCGTAATGCGGTATGCGTTATACGTAATACGTTATGCGTTATGCGTTATGCGTTATGCTTTATGCGTTATGCGTTATGCGTTATGCGTTATGCGTTATGCCTTATGCGTTATGCGTTATTCGTTATGAGTAATGAGTTATAAGTTATGCGTTATGCGTTATGCTTTATGCGTTATGCGTTATGCGTTATGCGTTGTGCGTTATGCGTTATGCGTTATGCGTTATGCGTTATGCTTTATGCGTTATGCGTTATGCGTTATGCTTTATGCGTTATGCGTTACTCCTTATGCGTTATGAGTTATAAGTTATGCGTAATGCGTTATGCGTTATGCGTTATGCATTATGCTTTATGCGTTATGCGTTATGCGTTATGAGTAATGAGTTATAAGTTATGCGTTATGCGTTATGCGTTATGCGTTATGCGGTATGCGTTATTCGTTATGAGTTATGAGTTATAAGTTATGCGTAATGCGTTATGCGTTATGCTTTATGCGTTATGCGTTATGCGTTATGCGTTATGCGCTTTGCGTTATGCGTTATGCGTGATCCGTTATGCGTTATGCGTTATGCGTTATGCGTTATGCGTTATGCGTTATGCGTTATGCGTTATGCGTTATGCGTTATGCGTCATGCGTTATGCGTTATGCGTTATGCGTTATGCGTTATGCGTTATGCGTTATGCGTTATGCGTTATGCGTTATGCGTTATGCGTTATGCGTTATGCTTTATGCGTTATGCGTTACTCCTTATGAGTTATGAATTATAAGTTATGCGTAATGCGTTATGCTTTATGCGTTATGCGTTATGCGTTATGCGTTATGCGTTATGCGTTATGCGTTATGCGTTATGCGTTATGCGTTATGCGTTATGCGTTATGCGTTATGCGTTATGCGTTATGCTTTATGCGTTATGCGTTACTCCTTATGAGTTATGAGTTATAAGTTATGCGTAATGCGTTATGCGTTATGCGTTATGCGTTATGCTTTATGCGTTATGCGTTATGCGTTATGCGTTATGCGCTTTGCGTTATGCGTTATGCGTGATCCGTTATGCGTTATGCGTTATGCGTTATGCGTTATGCGTTATGCGTTATGCGTCATGCGTTATGCGTTATGCGTTATGCGTTATGCGTTATGCTTTATGCGTTATGCGTTATGCGTTATGCGTTATGCGTTATGCCTTATGCGTTATGCGTTATTCGTTATGAGTAATGAGTTATAAGTTATGCGTTATGCTTTATGCGTTATGCGTTATGCGTTATGCGTTATGCGTTATGCGTTATGCGTTATGCGTTATGCGTTATGCGTTATGCGTGATCCGACATGCGTTATGCATTTTGCGTTATGCGTTATTCGTTATGAGTTATGAGTTATAAGTTATGCGTAATGCGTAATGCGGTATGCGTTATGCATTATGCTTTATCCGTTATGCGTTATGCGTTATGCTTTATGCGTTATGCGTTATGCGTTATGCGTTATGCGTTATGCGTTATGCGTTATGCGTTATTCGTTATGAGTAATGAGTTATAAGTTATGCGTTATGCGTTATGCTTTATGCGTTATGCGTTATGCGTTATGCGTTATGCGTTATGCGTTATGCGTTATGCGTTATGCTTTATGCGTTATGCGTTATGCGTTATGCTTTATGCGTTATGCGTTACTCCTTATGAGTTATGAGTTATAAGTTATGCGTAATGCGTTTTGCGTTATGCGTTATGCATTATGCTTTATCCGTTATGCGTTATGCGTTATGCGTTATGCGTGATCCGACATGCGTTATGCATTTTGCGTTATGCGTTATTCGTTATGAGTTATGAGTTATAAGTTATGCGTAATGCGTAATGCGTTATGCGTTATGCATTATGCTTTATCCGTTATGCGTTATGCGTTATGCTTTATGCGTTATGCGTTATGCGTTATGCGTTATGCGTTATGCGTTATGCCTTATGCCTTATGCGTTATGCGTTATTCGTTATGAGTAATGAGTTATAAGTTATGCGTTATGCGTTATGCTTTATGCGTTATGCGTTATGCGTTATGCGTTATGCGTTATGCGTTATGCGTAATGCGTTATGCGTTATGCTTTATGCGTTATGCGTTATGCGTTATGCTTTATGCGTTATGCGTTACTCCTTATGAGTTATGAGTTACAAGTTATGCGTAATGCGTTTTGCGTTATGCGTTATGCATTATGCTTTATCCGTTATGCGTTATGCGTTATGCTTTATGCGTTATGCGTTATGCGTTATGAGTAATGAGTTATAAGTTATGCGTTATGCGTTATGCTTTATGCGTTATGCGTTATGCGTTATGCTTTATGCGTTATGCGTTACTCCGTATGAGTTATGAGTTATAAGTTATGCGTAATGCGGTATGCGTTATACGTAATACGTTATGCGTTATGCGTTATGCGTTATGCGTTATGCGTTATGCGTTATGCGTTATGCGTTATGCGTTATGCGTTATGCGTTATGAGTTATGCGTTATGCGTGATGCGTTATGTGTTAGGCGATATACGTTTTGCGGTATTCGTTATGCGTTATGATTTATGCTTTATGCGTTATGCGTTATGCTTGATCCGACATGCGTTATGCATTTTGCGTTATGCGTTATTCGTTATGAGTTATGAGTTATAAGTTATGCGTAATGCGTTATGCGTTATGCGTTATGCATTATGCTTTATCCGTTATGCGTTATGCGTTATGCTTTATGCGTTATGCGTTATGCGTTATGCGTTATGCATTTTGCGTTATGCGTTATTCGTTATGAGTTATGAGTTATAAGTTATGCGTAATGCGTTATGCGTTATGCATTATGCATTATGCTTTATCCGTTATGCGTTATGCGTTATGCTTTATGCGTTATGCGTTATGCGTTATGCGTTATGCGTTATGCGTTATTCGTTATGAGTAATGAGTTACAAGTTATGCGTTATGCGTAATGCGTTAAGCTTTATGCGTTATGCGTTATGCGTTATGCGTTATGCGTTATGCTTTATGCGTTATTCGTTATGCGTTATGCGTTATGCGTTATGCGTTATGCGTTATGCGTTATGCGTTATGCGTTATGCGTTACGCGTTATGCGTTATGCGTTATGCGTTATGCGTTATGCTTTATGCGTTATGCGTTACTCCTTATGAGTTATGAGTTATAAGTTATGCGTAATGCGTTATGCGTTATGCGTTATGCTTTATGCGTTATGCGTTATGCGTTATGCGTTATGCGTTATGCGTTATGCGAAATGCGTTATGCGTTATGCGTTATGCGTTATGCTTTATGCGTTATGCGTTATGCCTTATGCGTTATGCCTTATGCGTTATGCGTTATTCGTTATGAGTAATGAGTTATGCGTTATGCGTTATGCGTTATGCTTTATGCGTTATGCGTTATGCGTTATGCGTTATGCGTTATGCGTTATGCGTTATGCGTTATGCGTTATGCGTTATGCGTTATGCGTTATGCGTTATGCGTTATGCGTTATGCGTTATACGGTATGCGTTATGCGTTATGCGTTATGCGTTATGCGTTATGCGTTATGCGTTATGCATAATGCGTTATGCGTTATGCGTTATGCGTTATGCGTTATGCTTTATGCGTTATGCGTTATGCGTTATGCGTTATGCGTTATGCGTTATGCTTTATGCGTTATGCGTTATGCGTTATGCGTTATGCGTTATGCGTTATGCGTTATGCGTTATGCGTTATGCTTTATGCGTTATGCGTTATGCGTTATGCTTTATGCGTTATGCGTTACTCCTTATGAGTTATGAGTTATAAGTTATGCGTAATGCGTTTTGCGTTATGCGTTATGCATTATGCTTTATCCGTTATGCGTTATGCGTTATGCGTTATGCGTGATCCGACATGCGTTATGCATTTTGCGTTATGCGTTATTCGTTATGAGTTATGAGTTATAAGTTATGCGTAATGCGTAATGCGTTATGCGTTATGCATTATGCTTTATCCGTTATGCGTTATGCGTTATGCTTTATGCGTTATGCGTTATGCGTTATGCGTTATGCGTTATGCCTTATGCCTTATGCGTTATGCGTTATTCGTTATGAGTAATGAGTTATAAGTTATGCGTTATGCGTTATGCTTTATGCGTTATGCGTTATGCGTTATGCGTTATGCGTTATGCGTTATGCGTAATGCGTTATGCGTTATGCTTTATGCGTTATGCGTTATGCGTTATGCTTTATGCGTTATGCGTTACTCCTTATGAGTTATGAGTTATAAGTTATGCGTAATGCGTTTTGCGTTATGCGTTATGCATTATGCTTTATCCGTTATGCGTTATGCGTTATGCTTTATGCGTTATGCGTTATGCGTTATGAGTAATGAGTTATAAGTTATGCGTTATGCGTTATGCTTTATGCGTTATGCGTTATGCGTTATGCTTTATGCGTTATGCGTTACTCCGTATGAGTTATGAGTTATAAGTTATGCGTAATGCGGTATGCGTTATACGTAATACGTTATGCGTTATGCGTTATGCGTTATGCGTTATGCGTTATGCGTTATGCGTTATGCGTTATGCGTTATGCGTTATGAGTTATGCGTTATGCGTGATGCGTTATGTGTTAGGCGATATACGTTTTGCGGTATTCGTTATGCGTTATGATTTATGCTTTATGCGTTATGCGTTATGCTTGATCCGACATGCGTTATGCATTTTGCGTTATGCGTTATTCGTTATGAGTTATGAGTTATAAGTTATGCGTAATGCGTTATGCGTTATGCGTTATGCATTATGCTTTATCCGTTATGCGTTATGCGTTATGCTTTATGCGTTATGCGTTATGCGTTATGCGTTATGCATTTTGCGTTATGCGTTATTCGTTATGAGTTATGAGTTATAAGTTATGCGTAATGCGTTATGCGTTATGCATTATGCATTATGCTTTATCCGTTATGCGTTATGCGTTATGCGTTATGCGTTATGCGTTATGCGTTATGCGTTATGCGTTATGCGTTATGCGTTATGAGTAATGAGTTACAAGTTATGCGTTATGCGTAATGCGTTAAGCTTTATGCGTTATGCGTTATGCGTTATGCGTTATGCGTTATGCTTTATGCGTTATTCGTTATGCGTTATGCGTTATGCGTTATGCGTTATGCGTTATGCGTTATGCGTTATGCGTTATGCGTTATGCGTTATGCGTTATGCGTTATGCGTTATGCGTTATGCTTTATGCGTTATGCGTTACTCCTTATGAGTTATGAGTTATAAGTTATGCGTAATGCGTTATGCGTTATGCGTTATGCTTTATGCGGTATGCGTTATGCGTTATGCGTTATGCGTTATGCGTTATGCGAAATGCGTTATGCGTTATGCGTTATGCGTTATGCTTTATGCGTTATGCGTTATGCCTTATGCGTTATGCCTTATGCGTTATGCGTTATTCGTTATGAGTAATGAGTTATGCGTTATGCGTTATGCTTTATGCGTTATGCGTTATGCGTTATGCGTTATGCGTTATGCGTTATGCGTTATGCGTTATGCGTTATGCGTTATGCGTTATGCGTTATGCGTTATGCGTTATGCGTTATGCGTTATACGGTATGCGTTATGCGTTATGCGTTATGCGTTATGCGTTATGCGTTATGCGTTATGCATAATGCGTTATGCGTTATGCGTTATGCGTTATGCGTTATGCTTTATGCGTTATGCGTTATGCGTTATGCGTTATGCGTTATGCGTTATGCGTTATACGGTATGCGTTATGCGTTATGCGTTATGCGTTATGCGTTATGCGTTATGCGTTATGCGTTATGCGTTATGCGTTATGCGTTATGCGTTATGCGTTATGCGTTATGCGTTATGCGTTATGCGTTATGCGTTATGCGTTATGCGTTATGCGTTATGCGTTATGCGTTATGCGTTATGCGTTATGCGTTATGCGTTATACGGTATGCGTTATGCGTTATGCGTTATGCGTTATGCGTTATGCGTTATGCGTTATGCATAATGCGTTATGCGTTATGCGTTATGCGTTATGCGTTATGCTTTATGCGTTATGCGTTATGCGTTATGCGTTATGCGTTATGCGTTATGCGTTATACGGTATGCGTTATGCGTTATGCGTTATGCGTTATGCGTTATGCGTTATGCGTTATGCGTTATGCGTTATGCGTTATGCGTTATGCGTTATGCGTTATGCGTTATGCGTTATGCGTTATGCGTTATGCGTTATGCGTTATGCGTTATGCTTTATGCGTTATGCATTATGCGTTATGCGTTATGCGATATGCGTTATGCGTTATGCGTTATTCGTTATGAGTAATGAGTTATAAGTTATGCGTTATGAGTTATGCGTTATGCGTTATGCGTTATGCGTTATGCGTTATGCGTTATGCGTTATGCGTTATGCGTTACGCGTTATGCGTTATGCGTTATGCGTTATGCGTTATGCTTTATGCGTTATGCGTTACTCCTTATGAGTTATGAGTTATAAGTTATGCGTAATGCGTTATGCGTTATGCGTTATGCTTTATGCGTTATGCGTTATGCGTTATGCGTTATGCGTTATGCGTTATGCGCTATGCGTTATGCATTATGCGTTATGCGTTATGCGTTATGCGTTAAGCGTTATGCTTTTTGCTGTATTCGTTATGCGTTGTGCATTATGCGTTATGCGTTATCAGTTATGCTTTATGCGTTATGCGTTATGCGTTACGCTTTATGCGTTATGCATTATGCGTTATGCGTTATGCGTTATGCATTATGCGTTATGCGTTATGCGTGATCCGTTATGCGTTATGCGTTATGCGTTATACGTTATGCGTTATGCGTTATGCGTGATCCGTTATGTGTTAGGCGATATACGTTTTGCGGTATTCGTTATGCGTTATGCGTTATGCGTTATCCGTTGTCCGTTATGCGTTATGCGTTGTGCGTTATTAGTTACACGTTATGCGTTATGCGTTATGCGTTATGCGTTAGGGGTTATGCGTTATGCGTTAGGCGTTATGCTTTATGCGTTATGCGTTATGCGTAATGAGTTATACGTTATGCGTTATGCGTTATGCGTTATGCGTTATGCGTTATGCGTTATGCGTTATGCGTTATGCGTTATGCGTTATGCGTTATGCGTTATGCGTTATGCGTTATGCGTTATGCGTTATGCGTTATGCGTTATGCATTATGCATTATGCTTTATCCGTTATGCGTTATGCGTTATGCTTTATGCGTTATGCGTTATGCGTTATGCGTTATGCGTTATGCGTTATTCGTTATGAGTAATGAGTTACAAGTTATGCGTTATGCGTAATGCGTTAAGCTTTATGCGTTATGCGTTATGCGTTATGCGTTATGCGTTATGCTTTATGCGTTATTCGTTATGCGTTATGCGTTATGCGTTATGCGTTATGCGTTATGCGTTATGCGTTATGCGTTATGCGTTACGCGTTATGCGTTATGCGTTATGCGTTATGCGTTATGCTTTACGCGTTATGCGTTACTCCTTATGAGTTATGAGTTATAAGTTATGCGTAATGCGTTATGCGTTATGCGTTATGCTTTATGCGGTATGCGTTATGCGTTATGCGTTATGCGTTATGCGTTATGCGAAATGCGTTATGCGTTATGCGTTATGCGTTATGCTTTATGCGTTATGCGTTATGCCTTATGCGTTATGCCTTATGCGTTATGCGTTATTCGTTATGAGTAATGAGTTATGCGTTATGCGTTATGCGTTATGCTTTATGCGTTATGCGTTATGCGTTATGCGTTATGCGTTATGCGTTATGCGTTATGCGTTATGCGTTATGCGTTATGCGTTATGCGTTATGCGTTATGCGTTATGCGTTATGCGTTATGCGTTATGCGTTATACGGTATGCGTTATGCGTTATGCGTTATGCGTTATGCGTTATGCGTTATGCGTTATGCATAATGCGTTATGCGTTATGCGTTATGCGTTATGCTTTATGCGTTATGCGTTATGCGTTATGCGTTATGCGTTATGCGTTATGCGTTATGCGTTATGCGTTATGCGTTATGCGTTATGCGTTATGGATTATGCGTTATGCGTTATACGGTATGCGTTATGCGTTATGCGTTATGCGTTATGCGTTATGCGTTATGCGTTATGCGTTATGCGTTATGCGTTATGCGTTATGCGTTATGCGTTATGCGTTATGCGTTATGCGTTATGCGTTATGCGTTATGCGTTATGCGTTATGCGTTATGCGTTATGATTTATGCGTTATGCGTTATGCGTTATGCTTTATGCGTTATGCGTTACTCCTTATGAGTTATGAGTTATAAGTTATGCGTAATGCGTTATGCGTTATGCGTTATGCATTATGCTTTATGCGTAATGCGGTATGCGTTATACGTTATGCGTTATGCGTTATGCGTTATGCGTTATGCGTTATGCGTTATGCGTTATGCGTTATGCGTTATGCGTTATGCGTTATTCGTTATGAGTAATGAGTTATGCGTTATGCGTTATGCGTTATGCGTTATGCGTTATGCGTTATGCATAATGCGTTATGCGTTATGCGTTATGCGTTATGCGTTATGCTTTATGCGTTATGCGTTATGCGTTATGCGTTATGCGTTATGCGTTATGCGTTATGCGTTATGCGTTATGCGTTATGCGTTATGCGTTATGCGTTATGCGTTATGCGTTATACGGTATGCGTTATGCGTTATGCGTTATGCGTTATGCGTTATGCGTTATGCGTTATGCGTTATGCGTTATGCGTTATGCGTTATGCGTTATGCGTTATGCGTTATGCGTTATGCGTTATGCGTTATGCGTTATGCGTTATGCGTTATGCGTTATGCGTTATGCGTTATGCGTTATGCGTTATGCGTTATGATTTATGCGTTATGCGTTATGCGTTATGCTTTATGCGTTATGCGTTACTCCTTATGAGTTATGAGTTATAAGTTATGCGTAATGCGTTATGCGTTATGCGTTATGCATTATGCTTTATGCGTAATGCGGTATGCGTTATACGTTATGCGTTATGCGTTATGCGTTATGCGTTATGCGTTATGCGTTATGCGTTATGCGTTATGCGTTATGCGTTATGCGTTATGCGTTATTCGTTATGAGTAATGAGTTATGCGTTATGCGTTATGCGTTATGCTTTATGCGTTATGCGTTATGCGTTATGCGTTATGCGTTATGCGTTATGCGTTATGCGTTATGCGTTATGCGTTATGCGTTATGCGTTATGCGTTATGCGTTATGCGTTATGCGTTATGCGTTATACGGTATGCGTTATGCGTTATGCGTTATGCGTTATGCGTTATGCGTTATGCGTTATGCGTTATGCGTTATGCGTTATGCGTTATGCGTTATGCGTTATGCGTTATGCGTTATGCGTTATGCGTTATGCGTTATGCGTTATGATTTATGCGTTATGCGTTATGCGTTATGCTTTATGCGTTATGCGTTACTCCTTATGAGTTATGAGTTATAAGTTATGCGTAATGCGTTATGCGTTATGCGTTATGCATTATGCTTTATGCGTAATGCGGTATGCGTTATACGTTATGCGTTATGCGTTATGCGTTATGCGTTATGCATTATGCGTTATGCGTTATGCGTTATGCGTTATGCGCTATGCGTTATGCATTATGCGTTATGCGTTATGCGTTAAGCGTTATGCGTTTTGCTGTATTCGTTATGCGTTGTGCATTATGCGTTATGCGTTATGTGTTACGCTTTATGCGTTATGCGTTATGCGTTACGCTTTATGCGTTATGCATTATGCGTTATGCGTTATGCATTATGCGTTATGCGTTATGCGTGATCCGTTATGCGTTAAGCGTTATGCGTTTTGCTGTATTCGTAATGCGTTGTGCATTATGCGTTATGCGTTATGTGTTATGCGTTATGCGTTATGCGTTATACGTTATGCGTTATGCGTTATGCGTGATCCGTTATGTGTTAGGCGATATACGTTTTGCGGTATTCGTTATGCGTTATGCGTTATGCGTTATGCGTTATGCGTTATGCGTTATCCGTTGTTCGTTATACGTTATGCGTTGTGCGTTATACGTTTGCGTTATGCGTTATGCGTTATACGGTATGCGTTATGCGTTATACGTTATGCGTTATGCGTTATGCGATATGCGTTATGCGTTATACGTTATGCTTTATGCGTTATGCGTTATTAGTTACACGTTATGCGTTATGCGTTATGCGTTATGCGTTATGCGTTAGGGGTTATGCGTTATGCGTTAGGCGTTATGCGTTATGCGTTATGCGTTATGAGTTATACGTTATGCGTTATGCGTTAGGGGTTATGCGTTATGCGTTATGCGTTATGCTTTATGCGTTATGCATTATGCGTTATGCGTTATGCGATATGCGTTATCCGTTATGCGTTATGCGTTATGCGTTATTCGTTATGAGTAATGAGTTATAAGTTATGCGTTATGCGTTATGCTTTATGCGTTATGCGTTATGCCTTATGCGTTATGCGTTATGCGTTATGCGTTATGCGTTATGCGTTTTGCGTTATGCGTTATGCGTTATGCGTTGTGCGTTATACGTTTGCGTTATGCGTTATGCGTTATGCTTTATGCGTTATGCGTTATGCGTTATGCGTTATGCGTTATGAGTTATGCGTTATGCGTTATGCGTTATGCGTTATGCGTTATGCGTTATGCGTTATGCGTTATGCGTTATGCGTTATGCGTTATGCGTTATGCGTTATGCGTTATGCTTTATGCGTTATGCATTATGCGTTATGCGTTATGCGATATGCGTTATGCGTTATGCGTTATTCGTTATGAGTAATGAGTTATAAGTTATGCGTTATGAGTTATGCGTTATGCGTTATGCGTTATGCGTTATGCGTTATGCGTTATGCGTTATGCGTTACGCGTTATGCGTTATGCGTTATGCGTTATGCGTTATGCGTTATGCTTTATGCGTTATGCGTTACTCCTTATGAGTTATGAGTTATAAGTTATGCGTAATGCGTTATGCGTTATGCGTTATGCTTTATGCGTTATGCGTTATGCGTTATGCGTTATGCGTTATGCGTTATGCGTTATGCGTTATGCGCTATGCGTTATGCATTATGCGTTATGCGTTATGCGTTATGCGTTAAGCGTTATGCTTTTTGCTGTATTCGTTATGCGTTGTGCATTATGCGTTATGCGTTATCAGTTATGCTTTATGCGTTATGCGTTATGCGTTACGCTTTATGCGTTATGCATTATGCGTTATGCGTTATGCGTTATGCATTATGCGTTATGCGTTATGCGTGATCCGTTATGCGTTATGCGTTATACGTTATGCGTTATGCGTTATGCGTGATCCGTTATGTGTTAGGCGATATACGTTTTGCGGTATTCGTTATGCGTTATGCGTTATGCGTTATCCGTTGTCCGTTATGCGTTATGCGTTGTGCGTTATTAGTTACACGTTATGCGTTATGCGTTATGCGTTATGCGTTAGGGGTTATGCGTTATGCGTTAGGCGTTATGCTTTATGCGTTATGCGTTATGCGTAATGAGTTATACGTTATGCGTTATGCGTTATGCGTTATGCGTTATGCGTTATGCGTTATGCGTTATGCGTTATGCGTTATGCGTTATGCGTTATGCGTTATGCGTTATGCGTTATGCGTTATGCGTTATGCGTTATGCGTTATGCGTTATGCGTTATGCGTTATGCGTTATGCGTTATGCGATATGCGTTATGCGTTATGCGTTATTCGTTATGAGTAATGAGTTATAAGTTATGCGTTATGAGTTATGCGTTATGCGTTATGCGTTATGCGTTATGCGTTATGCGTTATGCGTTATGCGTTACGCGTTATGCGTTATGCGTTATGCGTTATGCGTTATGCGTTATGCTTTATGCGTTATGCGTTATGCGTTACGCTTTATGCGTTATGCATTATGCGTTATGCGTTATGCGTTATGCATTATGCGTTATGCGTTATGCGTGATCCGTTATGCGTTATGCGTTATGCGTTATACGTTATGCGTTATGCGTTATGCGTGATCCGTTATGTGTTAGGCGATATACGTTTTGCGGTATTCGTTATGCGTTATGCGTTATGCGTTATCCGTTGTCCGTTATGCGTTATGCGTTGTGCGTTATTAGTTACACGTTATGCGTTATGCGTTATGCGTTATGCGTTAGGGGTTATGCGTTATGCGTTAGGCGTTATGCTTTATGCGTTATGCGTTATGCGTAATGAGTTATACGTTATGCGTTATGCGTTAGGGGTTATGCGCTATGCGTTATGCGTTATGCTTTATGCGTTATGCATTATGCGTTATGCGTTATGCGATATGCGTTATCCGTTATGCGTTATGCGTTATGCGTTATTGGTTATGTGTAATGAGTTATAAGTTATGCGTTATGCGTTATGCTTTATGCCTTATGCGTTATGCGTTATGCGTTATGCGTTATGCGTTATGCGTTTTGCGTTATGCGTTATGCGTTATGCGTTATGCGTTGTGCGTTATACGTTTGCGTTATGCGTTATGCGTTATGCTTTATGCGTTATGCGTTATGCGTTATGCGTTATGCGTTATGCGTTATGCGTTATGCGTTATGCGTTATGCGTTATGCGTTATGCGTTATGCGTTATGCGTTATGCGTTATGCGTTATGCGTTATGCGTTATGCGTTATGCGTTATGCGTTATGCGTTATGCGATATGCGTTATGCGTTATGCATTATGCTTTATGCGTTGTGCGTTATTAGTTACACGTTATGCGTTATGCGTTATGCGTTATGCGTTATGCGTTAGGGGTTATGCGTTATGCGTTAGGCGTTATGCGTTATGCGTTATGCGTTATGCGTTATGCGTTATGAGTTATACGTTATGCGTTATGCGTTAGGGGTTATGCGTTATGCGTTATGCGTTATGCTTTATGCGTTATGCATTATGCGTTATGCGTTATGCGATATGCGTTATCCGTTATGCGTTATGCGTTATGCGTTATTCGTTATGAGTAATGAGTTATAAGTTATGCGTTATGCGTTATGCTTTATGCGTTATGCGTTATGCGTTATGCGTTATGCGTTATGCGTTATGCGTTATGCGTTATGCGTTATGCGTTATGGTTTATGCGTTATGCGTTATGCGTTATGCGTTATGCGTTATGCGTTATGCGTTATGCGTTATGCGTTATGCGTTATGCGTTATGCGTTATGCGTTATGCGTTATGCGTTATGCGTTATGAGTTATACGTTATGCGTTATGCGTTAGGGGTTATGCGTTATGCGTTATGCGTTATGCGTTATGCGTTATGCGTGATCCGTTATGCGTTCTGCGTTATCCGTTATGCGTTATGCGTCATGCGTTATGCGTTATGCGTTATGCTTTATGCGTTATGCGTCATGCGTTATGATTTATGCGTTATGCGTTACTCCTTATGAGTTATGAGTTATAAGTTATGCGTTATGCGTTATGCTTTATGCGTTATGCGTTATGCGTTATGCGTGATCCGTTATGCGTTATGCGTTATGCGTTATGCGTTATGCGTTATGCGTTATGCGTTATACGTTATGCGTTATGCGTTATGCGTTATGCGTTATGCTTTATGCGTTATGCGTTACTCCTTATGAGTTATGAGTTATAAGTTATGCGTAATGCGTTATGCTTTATGCGTTATGCGTTATGCGTTATGCGTTATGCGTTATGCGTTATGCGTTATGCGTTATGCGTTATGCGTTATACGTTATGCGTTATGCGTTATGCGTTATGCGTTATGCTTTATGCGTTATGCGTTACTCCTTATGAGTTATGAGTTATAAGTTATGCGTAATGCGTTATGCTTTATGCGTTATGCGTTATGCGTTATGCGTTATGCGTTATGCGTTATGCGTTATGCGTTATGCTTTATGCGTTATGCGTTATGAGTTATACGTTATGCGTTATGCGTTATGCGTCATGCGTTATGCGTTATGCGTTATGCTTTATGCGTTATGCGTCATGCGTTATGATTTATGCGTTATGCGTTACTCCTTATGAGTTATGAGTTATAAGTTATGCGTTATGCGTTATGCTTTATGCGTTATGCGTTATGCGTTATGCGTTATGCGTGATCCGTTATGCGTTATGCGTTATGCGTTATGCGTTATGCCTTATGCGTTATGCGTTATACGTTATGCGTTATGCGTTATGCGTTATGCTTTATGCGTTATGCGTTATGCGTTATGCGTTATGCTTTATGCGTTATGCGTTATGCGTTATGCGTTATGCGTGATCCGTTATGCGTTATGCGTTATGCGTTATGCGTTATGCGTTATGCGTTATACGTTATGCGTTATGCGTTATGCGTTATGCTTTATGCGTTATGCGTTATGCGTTATGCGTTATGCGTTATGCGTTATGCGTTATGCGTTATGCGTTATGCGTTATGCGTTATGCGTTATGCTTTATGCGTTATGCGTTATGCCTTATGCGTTATGCCTTATGCGTTATGCGTTATTCGTTATGAGTAATGAGTTATAAGTTAAGCGTTATGCGTTATGCTTTATGCGTTATTCGTTATGAGTAATGAGTTATAAGTTATGCGTTATGCGTTATGCTTTATGCGTTATGCGTTATGCGTTATGCTTTATGCGTTATGCGTTAATCCTTATGAGTTATGAGTTATAAGTTATGCGTAATGCGGTATGCGTTATACGTTATACGTTATGCGTAATGCGTTATGCGTTATGCGTTATGCGTTATGCGTTATGCGTTATGCGTTATGCGTTATGCGTTATGCGTTATGCGTTATGCGTTATGCGTTATGCGTTATGCGTTATGCGTTATGCGTTATGCGTTATGCGCTATGCGTTATGCATTATGCGTTATGCGTTATGCGTTATGCGTTAAGCGTTATGCTTTTTGCTGTATTCGTTATGCGTTGTGCATTATGCGTTATGCGTTATCAGTTATGCTTTATGCGTTATGCGTTATGCGTTACGCTTTATGCGTTATGCATTATGCGTTATGCGTTATGCGTTATGCATTATGCGTTATGCGTTATGCGTGATCCGTTATGCGTTATGCGTTATGCGTTATACGTTATGCGTTATGCGTTATGCGTGATCCGTTATGTGTTAGGCGATATACGTTTTGCGGTATTCGTTATGCGTTATGCGTTATGCGTTATCCGTTGTCCGTTATGCGTTATGCGTTGTGCGTTATTAGTTACACGTTATGCGTTATGCGTTATGCGTTATGCGTTAGGGGTTATGCGTTATGCGTTAGGCGTTATGCTTTATGCGTTATGCGTTATGCGTAATGAGTTATACGTTATGCGTTATGCGTTAGGGGTCATGCGCTATGCGTTATGCGTTATGCTTTATGCGTTATGCATTATGCGTTATGCGTTATGCGATATGCGTTATCCGTTATGCGTTATGCGTTATGCGTTATTGGTTATGTGTAATGAGTTATAAGTTATGCGTTATGCGTTATGCTTTATGCCTTATGCGTTATGCGTTATGCGTTATGCGTTATGCGTTATGCGTTATGCGTTATGCGTTATGCGTTTTGCGTTATGCGTTATGCGTTATGCGTTGTGCGTTATACGTTTGCGTTATGCGTTATGCGTTATGCTTTATGCGTTATGCGTTATGCGTTATGCGTTATGCGTTATGCGTTATGCGTTATGCGTTATGCGTTATGCGTTATGCGTTATGCGTTATGCGTTATGCGTTATGTGTTATGCGTTATGCGTTATGCGTTATGCGTTATGCGTTATGCGTTATGCGTTATGCGTTATGCGTTATGCGTTATGCGTTATGCGTTATGCGTTATGCGTTATGCGATATGCGTTATGCGTTATGCATTATGCTTTATGCGTTGTGCGTTATTAGTTACACGTTATGCGTTATGCGTTATGCGTTATGCGTTATGCGTTAGGGGTTATGCGTTATGCGTTAGGCGTTATGCGTTATGCGTTATGCGTTATGCGTTATGCGTTATGCGTTATGCGTTATGAGTTATACGTTATGCGTTATGCGTTAGGGGTTATGCGTTATGCGTTATGCGTTATGCTTTATGCGTTATGCATTATGCGTTATGCGTTATGCGATATGCGTTATCCGTTATGCGTTATGCGTTATGCGTTATTCGTTATGAGTAATGAGTTATAAGTTATGCGTTATGCGTTATGCTTTATGCGTTATGCGTTATGCGTTATGCGTTATGCGTTATGCGTTATGCGTTATGCGTTATGCGTTATGCGTTATGGTTTATGCGTTATGCGTTATGCGTTATGCGTTATGCGTTATGCGTTATGCGTTATGCGTTATGCGTTATGCGTTATGCGTTATGCGTTATGCGTTATGCGTTATGCGTTATGCGTTATGAGTTATACGTTATGCGTTATGCGTTAGGGGTTATGCGTTATGCGTTATGCGTTATGCGTTATGCGTTATGCGTTATGCGTGATCCGTTATGCGTTATGCGTTATGCGTTATGCGTTATGCGTCATGCGTTATGCGTTATGCGTTATGCTTTATGCGTTATGCGTCATGCGTTATGATTTATGCGTTATGCGTTACTCCTTATGAGTTATGAGTTATAAGTTATGCGTTATGCGTTATGCTTTATGCGTTATGCGTTATGCGTTATGCGTGATCCGTTATGCGTTATGCGTTATGCGTTATGCGTTATGCGTTATGCGTTATGCGTTATGCGTTATACGTTATGCGTTATGCGTTATGCGTTATGCGTTATGCTTTATGCGTTATGCGTTACTCCTTATGAGTTATGAGTTATAAGTTATGCGTAATGCGTTATGCTTTATGCGTTATGCGTTATGCGTTATGCGTTATGCGTTATGCGTTATGCGTTATGCGTTATGCGTTATACGTTATGCGTTATGCGTTATGCGTTATGCGTTATGCTTTATGCGTTATGCGTTACTCCTTATGAGTTATGAGTTATAAGTTATGCGTAATGCGTTATGCTTTATGCGTTATGCGTTATGCGTTATGCGTTATGCGTTATGCGTTATGCGTTATGCGTTATGCGTTATGCTTTATGCGTTATGCGTTATGAGTTATACGTTATGCGTTATGCGTTATGCGTCATGCGTTATGCGTTATGCGTTATGCGTTATGCTTTATGCGTTATGCGTCATGCGTTATGATTTATGCGTTATGCGTTACTCCTTATGAGTTATGAGTTATAAGTTATGCGTTATGCGTTATGCTTTATGCGTTATGCGTTATGCGTTATGCGTTATGCGTGATCCGTTATGCGTTATGCGTTATGCGTTATGCGTTATGCGTTATGCGTTATGCGTTATACGTTATGCGTTATGCGTTATGCGTTATGCGTTATGCTTTATGCGTTATGCGTTACTCCTTATGAGTTATGAGTTATAAGTTATGCGTAATGCGTTATGCTTTATGCGTTATGCGTTATGCGTTATGCGTTATGCGTTATGCGTTATGCGTTATGCGTTATGCGTTATGCGTTATGCGTTATGCATTATGCGTTATGCGTTATGCGTGAAGTGTTATGCGTTAAGCGTTATGCGTTTTGCTGTATTCGTTATGCGTTGAGCATTATGCGTTATGCGTTATGTGTTATGCGTTATGCGTTATGCGTTATACGTTATGCGTTATGCGTTATGCGTGATCCGTTATGTGTTAGGCGATATACGTTTTGCGGTATTCGTTATGCGTTATGATTTATGCTTTATGCTTTATGCGTTATGCGTTATGCGTTATGCGTTATGAGTTATAAGTTATGCGTAATGCGTTATGCGTTATGCGTTATGCTTTATGCGTTATGCGTTATGCGTTATGCGTTATGCGTTACGCTTTATGCGTTATGCATTATGCGTTATGCGTTATGCGTTATGCATTATGCGTTATGCGTTATGCGTGAAGTGTTATGCGTTAAGCGTTATGCGTTTTGCTGTATTCGTTATGCGTTGAGCATTATGCGTTATGCGTTATGCGTTATGCGTTATGCGTTATGCGTTATGCGTTATGCGTTATGCGTTATGCGTTATGCGTTATGCTTTATGCGTTATGCGTTACTCCTTATGAGTTATGTGTAATAAGTTATGCGTAATGCGTTATGCTTTATGCGTTATGCGTTATGCGTTATGCGTTATGCGTTATGCGTTATGCGTTATGCGTTATGCGTGATCCGTTATGCGTTATGCGTTATGCGTTATGCTTTATGCGTTATGCGTTACGCGTTATGCGTGATCCGACATGCATTATGCATATTGCGTTATGCGTTATTCGTTATGAGTTATGAGTTATAAGTTATGCGTAATGCGTTATGCGTTATGCGTTATGCATTATGCTTTATCCGTTATGCGTTATGCGTTATGCTTTATGCGTTATGCGTTATGCGTTATGCGTTATGCGTTATGCCTTATGCGTTATGCGTTATTCGTTATGAGTAATGAGTTATAAGTTATGCGTTATGCGTTATGCTTTATGCGTTATGCGTTATGCGTTATCCGTTATGCGTTATGCGTTATGCGTTATGCGTTATGCGTTATGCTTTATGCGTTATGCGTCATGCGTTATGATTTATGCGTTATGCGTTACTCCTTATGAGTTATGAGTTATAAGTTATGCGTTATGCGTTATGCTTTATGCGTTATGCGTTATGCGTTATGCGTTATGCGTTATGCGTTATGCGTTATGCGTTATGCGTTATGCGTGATCCGTTATGCGTTATGCGTTATGCGTTATGCGTTATGCGTTATGCGTTATTATTTATGCGTTATGCGTCATGCGTTATGATTTATGCGTTATGCTTACTCCTTATGAGTTATGAGTTATAAGTTATGCGTTATGCGTTATGCTTTATGCGTTATGCGTTATGCGTTATGCGTTATGCGTGATCCGTTATGCGTTATGCGTTATGCGTTATGCGTTATGCGTTATGCGTTATGCGTTATGCGTTATACGTTATGCGTTATGCGTTATGCGTTATGCGTTATGCTTTATGCGTTATGCGTTACTCCTTATGAGTTATGAGTTATAAGTTATGCGTAATGCGTTATGCTTTATGCGTTATGCGTTATGCGTTATGCGTTATGCGTTATGCGTTATGCGTTATGCTTTATGCGTTATGCGTTATGAGTTATACGTTATGCGTTATGCGTTATGCGTTATGCGTTGTGCGTTATGCGTTATGCGTTACGCGTTATGCGTTATGCTTTATGCGATATGCGTTACTCCTTATGAGTTATGAGTTATAAGTTATGCGTAATGCGTTATGCGTTATGCGTTATGCTTTATGCGTTATGCGTTATGCGTTATGCGTTATGCGTTACGCTTTATGCGTTATGCATTATGCGTTATGCGTTATGCGTTATGCATTATGCGTTATGCGTTATGCGTGAAGTGTTATGCGTTAAGCGTTATGCGTTTTGCTGTATTCGTTATGCGTTGAGCATTATGCGTTATGCGTTATGTGTTATGCGTTATGCGTTATGCGTTATACGTTATGCGTTATGCGTTATGCGTGATCCGTTATGTGTTAGGCGATATACGTTTTGCGGTATTCGTTATGCGTTATGATTTATGCTTTATGCGTTATGCGTTATGCGTTGTGCGTTATGAGTTATGCGTTATGCGTTATGCGTTATGCGTTATGCGTTATGCGTTTTGCGGTATTCGTTATGCGTTGTGCATTATGCGTTATGCGTTGTGCGTTATGGGTTATGATTTATGCGTTATGCGATATGAGTTATGCGTTAAGCGTTATGCGTTATGCGTTATGCGTTATGCGTTATGCGTTATGCGTTATGCGTTATGCGTTATGCGTTATGCGTTATGCGATATGCGTCATGCATCAAGCCTTATGCGATATGCGATATGCGTCATGCATCAAGCCTTATGCGTTATGGGTTATGCGTTAACGTTATGCGTTATGCGTTATGATTTATGCTTTATGCGTTACGCGTTATGCGTGATCACACATGCGTTATGCATTTTGCGTTATGCGTTATTCGTTATGAGTTATGAGTTATAAGTTATGCGTAATGCGTTATGCGTTATGCGTTATGCATTATGCTTTATCCGTTATGCGTTATGCGTTATGCTTTATGCGTTATGCGTTATGCGTTATGCGTTATGCGTTATGCGTTATGCGTTATGCGTTATGCGTTATGCGTTATGCGTTATGCGTTATTCGTTATGAGTAATGAGTTATAAGTTATGCGTTATGCGTAATGCGTTATGCGTTATGCGTTATGCGTTATGCTTTATGCGTTATGCGTTATGCGTTATGCTTTATGCGTTATTCGTTATGCGTTATGCGTTATGCGTTATGCGTTATGCGTTATGCGTTATGCGTTATGCGTGATCCGACATGCATTATGCATTTTGCGTTATGCGTGATCCGACATGCATTATGCATTTTGCGTTATGCGTTATTCGTTATGAGTTATGAGTTATAAGTTATGCGTTATGCGTTATGCTTTATGCGTTATGCGTTATGCGTTATGCGTTATACGGTATGCGTTATGCGTTATGCGTTATGCGTTATGCGTTATGCGTTATGCGTTATGCGTTATGCTTTATGCGTTATGCGTTATGCGTTATGCGTTATGCGTTATGCGTTATGCGTTATGCGTTATGCGTTATGCGTTATGCGTTATGCGTGATCCGTTATGCGTTATGCGTTATGCGTTATGCGTTATGCGTTATGCGTTATGCGTTATGCGTTATGCGTTATGCTTTATGCGTTATGCGTCATGCGTTATGATTTATGCGTTATGCGTTACTCCTTATGAGTTATGAGTTATAAGTTATGCGTTATGCGTTATGCTTTATGCGTTATGCGTTATGCGTTATGCGTTATGCGTGATCCGTTATGCGTTATGCGTTATGCGTTATGCGTTATGCGTTATGCGTTATGCGTTATACGTTATGCGTTATGCGTTATGCGTTATGCGTTATGCTTTATGCGTTATGCGTTACTCCTTATGAGTTATGAGTTATAAGTTATGCGTAATGCGTTATGCTTTATGCGTTATGCGTTATGCGTTATGCGTTATGCGTTATGCGTTATGCGTTATGCGTTATGCTTTATGCGTTATGCGTTATGAGTTATACGTTATGCGTTATGCGTTATGCGTTGTGCGTTATGCGTTATGCGTTCCGCGTTATGCGTTATGCTTTATGCGATATGCGTTACTCCTTATGAGTTATGAGTTATAAGTTATGCGTAATGCGTTATGCGTTATGCGTTATGCTTTATGCGTTATGCGTTATGCGTTATGCGTTATGCGTTACGCTTTATGCGTTATGCATTATGCGTTATGCGTTATGCGTTATGCATTATGCGTTATGCGTTATGCGTGAAGTGTTATGCGTTAAGCGTTATGCGTTTTGCTGTATTCGTTATGCGTTGAGCATTATGCGTTATGCGTTATGTGTTATGCGTTATGCGTTATGCGTTATACGTTATGCGTTATGCGTTATGCGTGATCCGTTATGTGTTAGGCGATATACGTTTTGCGGTATTCGTTATGCGTTATGATTTATGCTTTATGCTTTATGCGTTATGCGTTATGCGTTATGCGTTATGAGTTATGCGTTATGCGTTATGCGTTATGCGTTATGCGTTATGCGTTATGCGTTATGCGTTTTGCGGTATTCGTTATGCGTTGTGCATTATGCGTTATGCGTTGTGCGTTATGGGTTATGATTTATGCGTTATGCGATATGAGTTATGCGTTAAGCGTTATGCGTTATGCGTTATGCGTTATGCGTTATGCGTTATGCGTTATGCGTTATGCGTTATGCGTTATGCGTTATGCGTTATGCGTTATGCGTTATGCGATATGCGTCATGCATCAAGCCTTATGCGATATGCGATATGCGTCATGCATCAAGCCTTATGCGTTATGGGTTATGCGTTAACGTTATGCGTTATGCGTTATGATTTATGCTTTATGCGTTATGCGTTATGCGTGATCCGACATGCGTTATGCATTTTGCGTTATGCGTTATTCGTTATGAGTTATGAGTTATAAGTTATGCGTAATGCGTTATGCGTTATGCGTTATGCATTATGCTTTATCCGTTATGCGTTATGCGTTATGCTTTATGCGTTATGCGTTATGCGTTATGCGTTATGCGTTATGCGTTATGCGTTATGCGTTATGCGTTATTCGTTATGAGTAATGAGTTATAAGTTATGAGTTATGCGTAATGCGTTATGCGTTATGCGTTATGCGTTATGCTTTATGCGTTATGCGTTATGCGTTATGCTTTATGCGTTATTCGTTATGCGTTATGCGTTATGCGTTATGCGTTATGCGTTATGCGTTATGCGTGATCCGACATGCATTATGCATTTTGCGTTATGCGTGATCCGACATGCATTATGCATTTTGCGTTATGCGTTATTCGTTATGAGTTATGAGTTATAAGTTATGCGTTATGCGTTATGCTTTATGCGTTATGCGTTATGCGTTATGCGTTATGCGTTATGCCGTATGCGTTATGCGTTATGCGTTATGCGTTATGCCTTATGCGTTATGCGTTATTCGTTATGAGTAATGAGTTATAAGTTATGCGTTATGCGTTGTGCTTTATGCGTTATGCGTTATGCGTTATGCGTTATGCGTTATGCGTGATCCGTTATGCGTGATCCGTTATGCGTTATGCGTTATGCGTTATGCGTTATGCGTTATGCGTTATGCGATATGCGTTATGCTTTATGCGTTATGCGTCATGCGTTATGATTTATGCGTTATGCGTTACTCCTTATGAGTTATGAGTTATAAGTTATGCGTTATGCGTTATGCTTTATGCGTTATGCGTTATGCGTTATGCGTTATGCGTTATGCGTGATCCGTTATGCGTTATGCGTTATGCGTTATGCGTTATGCGTTATGCGTTATGCGTTATACGTTATGCGTTATGCGTTATGCGTTATGCGTTATGCTTTATGCGTTATGCGTTATTCGTTATGAGTAATGAGTTATAAGTTATGCGTTATGCGTTATGCGATATGCGTAATGCGTTATGCGTTATGCGTTATGCGTTATGCGTTATGCGTTATGCGTTATGCGTTATGCGTTATGCGTTATGCATTATGCGTTATGCGTTATGCGTTATGCGTTGTGACGTTGCATTTCTGCCAACGTCCCACGAAATGAATTATCGAAAGACCGGGTCGTTCTCCGCTGCCGGAAAAGCGGAGCGAATTGTGGCGAGCGCTCTCCCTGGGCACAACCGAGACATGTGGGCGACATTTCATATTTTGAGCGTCGCGCCAATTTGCGCGACGCAAGTTTGCAGGACCGCCACCGGGTCCAGAGAGGACCCTGGACACTTTTCCCAACGGGAAAATCGAACGAGAGAGGGTCCGGTGAAAAGACCGAGTTGCGGAGGGATCGACCTAGCCCAGGACGGACAACCTGGAAGCGCCGCCAAGGAGCAGAACCGGCCAAAATATATTTCGGCTACCTTGACGTCGCCTCAACCGGCAAGCAACCCGGCTCGCTACCGGATTGGCCAGTGCCGATCGCCTCGAGGAGAAGCGGCAAATCACCAGCCACCGTTGCCGGAGAAGCCGCCAATCACCGGACACCAGGGACCGTCGCGCGAAGCGAGGCCATTGCCGAAACTCGTAACGGGATAGGCTACGCGTGCCGCGGGGAAAAGCGAGCGGAAAGGGGGGACGCTTCACTTCCGCGTTCCCGAGTCAACGCGTGCGAAATCACTTCTTCGTTGGCCATTGTCGCGATACGTTATACTTTTCTTGTTGCGATCTAATATTGTACCTTGCGACGCACGCTGCCGGACGACCGCAAATCAGGCTCCTGCGGACCTTGCGAACACCTTTTGGTAAGCTTTAGTCGAATCTTATATCGTATATTGAAGTGATTTCTATTTCGCGTTGGCTCGGTTGGCGTAACGGGTTCGCGATCGTGTCGCGGAAATTCGACGTGCTTTGCGGCTGCCGGCTGCAGCCAGTCCGCGAGCGCATCCATCGGTCGAGCGACGGACGTGCGGGGAAATATTTTGCGGGTGCAGAGCGCCATTTGGTTGTGATTTAGCGAGGATCCGCGCGTCGTCGTATTTTCACGCTAACCTCGTGTCGTTCCACGGTGGGACGCCGCCACGTGCTCGCGTCATATCTTCGCGATTTGTTCTGCCGACGAGAAGTCAATTGTAACGCGTATTCCATCAGAATCCGGGCGTGAAACGCGTAGATCGCGCACGCGAACGTTAAGACCACGTGCTGCCGGATTCGACGCGATTTAGAGGAAGTCCAGAGGGACAAGGCGCGGGCGATTTCCATCCGTCGCCGAAGAATTGTAACGCGCCGGTTAACTTCGTCTTCGCTGCCGGTATCGGCCGGCAGCGCGATTATAACAGCTATCGCCAATAAATTCATGTTAACCAATTCCCGAGAGTGTTGATTTCGTGAGAAACCTTCCCGCCGCGGGGAATGCTTCGTATCCGCCCCGCGTAGAATCCTGGACCCGTTCGCGGAAATCCTACATCTGTTGCCGGTTGTCGTAAGCGTATTTTTCGCGAGGCACCTTCTGTGCCTGGCGCCCGAATATTCGCGAGATTTTTAGAATCATCGGTAAGCTTGCGAACAACTTTTGTCCCGGGTGGACCGCGTTTCGTGCGGCCGAACGCGGCCCGGCTTTCGAGCTTGTAAATACCCGGTGTCGTCAAAGTTTCCGCCCTTCTGGTGGGAGCGGATTGAAGACGACGTGACAAATTTGGCGCCCGAACAGGGACCTCTCGCTGAAATAGCGACCTGTGTAAGGGCTTTTTCGTCAGGAGGTGCGCGGAACGATTCGAGGCTCTCACGATAAATTGATTTCTCGTAATTTTCTCTCGTCGAAAGAACTGAGTGAGGATGCGAACGTGGCCGTCGCGACGTCGAAATCGGACACCCGTTACGACTGCGGAATTTCTACGACGTTCGCAGAGCCAACGAAGCGAGCAAAGTTTTTGTGTACAACCTGTCCTTCAGTGTTGTTGTTTGCCGGTACGCGTGGCTGAATTGAATTTCGGATGTAAATTTCCGAACTTGATTTCAGATTAAGGCTGCCGGTAGAATTTCTCACTTCACATGATATTTAAAATTTTATATGATATTTTTTTTTATGTGATATTTAATGAACCTGATTTTCTCATATGATATTTTTGTTTTTATAATATTTATTGGAATTGATTTCCTTCGTAACAAATTTTTTTTTCTCTGATGATATTTTGGGCCATTGCTATTTTATTATGTATTTTTTTTTCTGCTGATATTTCGTGCAATCCCTATTTGAATTTTCGAATATATTATTGATGATATTTGATGGTGATTTGATTTATCAGTTCTAATTCTGTGAACGGAGAATATTACGCTATTTTCTTACAATGGAATTGGGTCTGATATTTCTTCAAAATGTTTTTCTTCTGTTCGATGATGCTCGGGATTGAATTTAATATGCAATTTTTTGATGTGAATTTATTATGCAATTTGTTAATTGATTCGGTCTTTCCTGTGCTATTTTTGTATTTTTCCTTCGATTATTTCTTTAATTTTTCGATTTATTTTTCGTTGTTACTTTTCGTTATTTATTCGTGCTGGTTTCTTTCGTTATTTACCGCGGTAATTTTTTTCCGTACGTTTTCGGGTCAATTGTAAATAATTTTTTGTATTTGTTTCGAATTCGGGCGAGAGCAGTGAGTTCGCGTCTCCTTTTCTTTTCCTTCTTTTCTCTTCTTTCTCTCTTCTTTCTCTCTTCTTTCTCTCTGCTACTTTTCCTTCGTTTTTCCTCGATTCTCTGTTCCTTCCGTTTCATTCCTCTTCTATTTTCGCTATCCCTCTCACTCTTGAATTGTCGCTCGCTGCTCTACCTCTTAGTCTAGTCATTCCTGTGATAATTTATTGATTTTGTATTCGTTATTACCCCTATTGTTTAAATTTCTTTTGTTGTTTTCTGTTGCTGTTATTCATTTTTTCTTCTTTTTTTTAAATCTTATCTTTATCGCGAACGGTTTTAATTTATTTGATTTTATGTTCTGCGAGTGGACGCGTTCTAGCTCCCAGCAATAGCACAGGCTAGGCCACCCATATATATTGTGTGTTGCCATTGTTTTTTTCTATTTTTGCAAAATTTTTTGTGTCTTGTACGATTCATCCGATAAGGGTGAATCGAATATATCATGTGGTGATGGACAAAACGTTTTGAGGGTTGTACAGTCGTAGAGAGTCACGTCCCGTATTGTTTTTTTTGTTTTTTTTTGTTTTGTTCCACGAACCCCTGAATATTACGCTCACTTTTGGCGAGAACAACTCTCAGCTGCCGAGCTGAGTGGTTCTTTGGCGATAATCATTTTGCGATTATCATTTGGCGATAATCATTTTGCGATAATCATTTGGTGATTATATTTTGGCGATAATCTTTTGGAGATTTACAAGGGAGAATACCCTGTACTAATTATTGTACAAATTGCTGGGGAGAGCCCGATCCGAATTGGGAAAAGATTCGCGCTGCCGACGTATAGTCGATAATATTCGAGCCGCTAGTGTATTGCCGAAGGAATTTAAGATTTTTTTTTTGTTTTGTTTTGGTTGACGTGTTACGCATTGGTAGATATCGCGGCGAGGTCGAGATCGAGTTCCCTTTATTATCGCGTAGTGTAATCAACAACGAGTGTCGATTACAAAGTCAGATCCGGACAATATAGGAGAGTCGCGCTATTGAGGAGAATTTGAGCTGACGATTGAGATGCTTCGCCCTAACGTTGATGGGGGGGACGAATGGGAATTCCATTCCGTGTACGAGGAGGCCGCGGACGGAAATGATAATTCGGACGCGATAACCTCTGACGAGGAGCGGGCCGAAGAGATGAGGTCGCCACCCCGCGACTTTATTTTGCCGGTACCGACTTTTGAAAGAAAAGTGTACGACCCACCGACCTCCCCTCAACGGAAAATGGGAGGTAGGCTGCCGGACACCCCCCATGATCTCCCGGGGCCAACCCCGCCAAGTACCAGTCGAGATATGTATTGCCGCGGTACCCCTATCTCAGAAGTAATGAGACGTTGGCGGATAAAATTTTCCGGGGCGCCCGGGGAAGACTCTGAAGCCTTCCTCGAACGCCTCATAGAACATCGAAGATACGGTAACATCGCAGACCGCCATCTACTGCGGTGCATGACGGTTTGCTTGGAAAATACGGCACTGTACTGGTACAAGGCGAGGGAAGCCCAAATGGAGAAGTGGGAGGATTTCGTGAGCGCGTTCCGTAGATTTTTCGGCGATCCGGAATACCGCGACACTCTCATTCAGAATATAAAGGACAGGGTCCAGGGGGAATACGAACCCCTTCGCGATTACATTGTCAGTATGAGAGCGATGTTCGACCGATTAGATCCACCGTGGCCGGAGGAGAAAAAGATGAAAAGGGCATACTGGGGGGCGAAACCCACAGTACGAAACGCGATCGCGCTAGCTGCCCTGACCACTTTCGATCAGTTAGAGGACGCGTTAATAGAGGCCGAGCGAGAGTCCGATATTGAAAAATTAAAACGGAATCCGAAGCCATCGGAGATGGCGCATCCGAGTTTCGCGTACGACCCCGCTCGCTACATCTCTCACAAACATCCAGGGAGAGGAAAAACCGTGCACTTAGAATACGCGAACGCGATAGCTGCCGGGAGTAGTAGAGAGAGCGGCCGAACCCCCACCCCCGCATACGGAGAATCCCGTTTCGGGGCGAGCCTACGAGACTCGCCAGCGCCGAGCGCGAACAAATTTTCCGCTGCCGGGCAGAGAGAATCGGGGTATCGTTCCGAACCGGGGGAACGAGCCTACAGACCCCCACCGCGAAAACCGGAAGAGACCGCAGGCAACGATCGACGAACGGAAACGCCGCGCGACAAACAACGCGCGCCAGGAAGTTCGTCGCTCGAATGCTGGAATTGTCGAAAGATCGGACATAGGTCGCGAGACTGCCGGGAAGCACCAAGGGTGCATTGTTACGGATGCGGGGCACCGGGAATAACATTAAACAGCTGCCGAAAGTGCAATAAGCCCGCGGGAAATGGGGGGAGGAGTCGCTCATCGGGGCCGGAGGGACTCTGCCGGAATTAGTATCGGCCCGAGTATTCACCGTCGGGGAAAAGAAAAGACCACCTCTATTAACCGTCGAAGTACTGATAGGGGGGCTGCCGGTTCGCGCCCTAGTAGACTCCGGGTCGTCGATTACATTCATCAGTCGCGACGTATTAAATCGAGTTGAGGACGGAGTCGTAAAATTAGAAAACACCGAAAGACCGTGTTATTTCCTCCTAGCCACGGGGACAGTCGATCGAGCAGTCGAAAGGGCCCATTTCGCGATAAAGATAGGGAAAAGGGAACAACGTATCTCGGCACGCGTATTAGATAATCTCGTGACCCCTCTCCTTTTGGGTACCGACTCGATTGCTCTCTTCGGGATTGTGGCGGAGTACCATAACGCTATCTGGTATTTTGCGTCGAATCCGAAGGAGAAATTTCCCTTCGACGACACTCCGCCAGCCACCGTATGTTGCGGATTACGAGAATTGAATGATTTCGAAAAACAACGTTTAAAGGAATTTCTCGACACCGAGCTGCCGGAATTCGAAACAATGAATGGGTTGACCGACTTGATCAGCCACCGAATAGACGTGGGTGACCATCCACCAATTAAGCAGCGTTATTACGCCGTCTCTCCCAAAATCCAGGAGGCTATTTACGCGGAAATAGACGCCTTATTAGCCGACGGCATAATAGAACCGTCGCAAAGTGGCTGGTCAAGTCCAATAGTAATGGTCAAAAAGGCCAACGGGAAATACCGGTTTTGTTTGGACTTCCGGAAGGTGAACGAGGTCTCGAGAAAAGATGCATACCCGCTGCCGCTCATGACTCAGATACTGGACAAATTACGAGCCGCAAAGTACATTTCGACCCTCGATCTGAGTCAGGCGTATTTTCAAATACCATTAGAGCCAAAAAGTCGTGAAATAACAGCCTTCACGGTGCCGGGTAAAGGACTTTTTCAGTTCCGCAGGATGCCGTACGGACTAACGGGAGCCCCGGCTACTTTCCAACGATTATTAGACCGTCTAATTGGGCCGGAGATGGAGCCCCACGCGTTTGCTTATTTAGACGATATTATTATCGTAACGGAAACTTTTGAGGAACATCTCGAGTGGTTGAAACGCGTTTTAGATAAAGTCAAAGCTGCCGGTCTAATAATAAACCCGGATAAATGCGAATTTTGCCGCGCGGAAGTCAGATACCTGGGATTCGTAGTTAGTAGGGAAGGATTGACAGTCGATCCGGAAAAGATCCGACCGATAGTGGGCTATCCAATCCCGAAGAACGTGAAGCAAGTGCGGCGTTTCTTAGGAATGGCTTCCTGGTATAGGAGGTTCATTCCGGGATTCGCAACACTTGCAGAACCGTTAAACGAACTCCTTCGGAAGGATCGCGAGTGGGTCTGGAAGGACGGACAACAATCCGCCTTCGAAACCCTACGAGAAATGATTGCGACCGCGCCTACACTATCGTGTCCGAATTTCGAAGTCCCATTTACGGTACAGACAGACGCAAGCACAGTCGGGTTAGGGGCTGTTCTGACTCAAGAGATCGAGGGTACGGAAAAAGTAATTGCATTCGCGAGTCGCGCTCTTACGCTGCCGGAAAGAAAATATTCGGCAACTGAGTTAGAATGTCTAGCCATAGTTTGGGCAGTACAGAAATTTAGACCATATTTAGAAGGGTATAAATTCAAAGTAATTACGGATCATAACAGCTTACGGTGGCTGCGGAAATTGCAAAACCCATCGGGACGATTGGCGAGATGGGCCTTACAGCTCCTCGAATACGACTTCGAAGTCGTATATCGACAGGGCTCACTCAACAGAGTGCCGGATGCACTCTCGCGCGCGTTTGAGGGAACGGAGGTCGTCGGAGAGGAGATCGAAATAGCGGCTGCCGTGCGCGCGAAGTGGTACGAGGGAAAATTCGCGGAGATAGAGAGGGACCCGTCGAAATGGAAGGACTGGTCAATTCGGGACGGTAATTTGTTCTGCCGGAGAACGGATCCTCTTATTGCGGAGACCTTAGGGCAAGACGGGAACGAGTGGAAACTCGTGGTCCCAGAGGAACGCAGAACCGAGATCTTGCAGGAGGCTCATGACGGTCCCCAAGCAGGACATTTGGGTATTGAGAAGACATACCACCGCGTCGCGACACGATACTACTGGCCGGGAATGTACAGGACCATAGTAGAATACGTAAGACGCTGTACCACGTGCCAGCTAACGAAAGTGGAGCAAACACTCCCTCCCGGGCTGATGGGTCGGCGCCGTATCGACATGCCCTGGTCAGTAGTCGCTGCCGATGTCATGGGTCCGCTGCCTCGTAGCAAGTCCGGTTATGCGTATCTCCTAGTGATGCAGGATCTGTTCACGAAGTGGATCGAGTGCGCTCCACTTCGACGAGCGACCGGTCCTAACATAGCGTCGGCCCTCGAGAATCTCATTTTTTCGCGATGGGGGACACCGGATGTGATCCACACCGATAACGGCACGGAGTTTGTTAATAAAAGCATACACGAGCTAGCTGCCGAATATGGTATTAAAATTACCACCAACCCCCCGTACCACCCGCAGGCGAATCCGGTGGAGAGAGTCAATCGGGTATTAAAAACTATGATAGTCGCGTATATAGGGAGGGATCACCGAGAATGGGACATACACCTACCGAAATTCCGGTTCGCATACAATACGGCGTATCATTCAGTGTTGCAAGCTTCCCCAGCATTTTTGAATTTCGGGCGAGACCCGCGGCCAATGAAATGCGTGCGGGCGGACAGCGAGCCGCCATTAGACTGCGAAGTAGCCCCGATAGAACCCTGGAAAGGGAGGGTAGCCCAGCTGCAAACGTTGCGCAGCTGGGTGAGAGAAAATTTAGAAGACGCGTACAACCGTCAGGCGCGTTATTATAACGAAAAGCACCGTGAGGTGGAATTTAAAGTAGGGGATAAAGTAATGAAGAGGCATAGAATTCTCTCGTCCACGGCACAAAACGTGGCAGCGAAATTAGCCCCTAAATTTATCGGTCCTGTCACTGTCACGCGAAAACTGTCACCGGTGGTGTACCAATTAGCCACGGAAAGCGGTAAAGACCTCGGAAAGTCTCACATAAGCGACCTCAAGGCGTATCGTCCATCACACACGCCAGAAAACGACGAACTACATGTACAAGTTTCCCCAGCAGATTTTACGGACAACGATGCAGCCGGAAGCGGGCAACAAGGAGGCGGTCCCCACACGCAGCCGGCCGGAGGAGAAATTCTGGTCGGCGATGTTGCGACTGGAGGTCGCAGAGGGGGAGGAAAAGGCACGGCGGGTGGTTCAGCGCTACCTGGCCATGAGCGACAAATGCCGGAGGAACGTCTCCACCCAGACCGAAGAGAGCAGGGTCGACGGAGACAACGAGTCCGACTACCACTCGGTGGAGGAGCTGCCGGAGTCGGACCAGTGGAGAACGATGACGGAAGAGGGGGGAAACAACACCCTCGAAGAGATCGACGAACTGCCGGAGGAAGTTGAACCACCCACCGCTGCCGGAAGGGAAATAGTAGTAGCGGTCACCGCTACCGCAGACGACAAGGAAGGTCCACCGGAAGTCGCCGAAAAGATCGGTGGAGGGATGCCAAAGGAGGCCCCGAAAGCTGCCGGCGAGGCGAAGAGGGAGGTCCCGAAGACCGCGGGACCAGCACAACGCCGGATGGAGATGCTGCGGGCAGCGATAGCCAAGAGGGGAGTGATATTACCCCCGCCTCCACCGGCGAAAACAAGCCCGCCGAGGGCGCAAGGGTCGACAGCGGCATCAGCAGATGTCCGTCCAGGGGTGCCGGTAATGGTGTACACCGCGGGTTCAAAAACGCCCAAGATAGAATGGACGCCCTCAACCCCGACCGTGCCGGAGGCGAGACGAACACCAACTCGTCAGCAGGTGCCGGAGGCGAGACGAACACCCACTCGTCAGCAGGTGCCGGAGAACAAAAAGATGCCGGAGGTGGCCGCCCCAGCAACCCGCCGACCAACCGAGGAGGAACTCAGGGCCCGCCAAGACGGATGCTGGGCTTGTGGTGCTAAAGACCACCGACACAGACACTGCCGGAAGTCGCGGGGCGACTATTGTTACAGGTGTGGGCGCGTAGGGGTTACGGTGAAGACGTGCCCGAAGTGTGGCCCACGCTGGAAAGCGGGGGGACCACACAACCCCTGGTAAGGAGGCCACTAAATCGCTGCCGGAGAGGAGAGGGATCAAGAGACTGATACAAAGTGCCTTATTAATTTTTTTTTCTTCTTCTTTTCTTCTCGATCGTAAGGAATCAAGTAACCACTGCCGAGAGCTGCCGGCTAGCCGGTTACTATCTTTTGTTTGTGTTTTTAGCTTCGGCCAAAAATTTTTTTTTCTTTCCCTCTTGTTTTCTTTTTCTTCTTTTCTCGCCTTTTCATTACTTGTCATGCGTTTTTTTTTGTATACGATATTTAGAATAAGTAAATCCCGTAGTTGCCGGGAAAAATAAAGGGCAGGTAGCTGCCGTTAAAAGTAAAACCTGTACGAAATTTTTGATTGTAAAAATCCCCGACGTTCCCCTCGTTTGCGTAGCGGTGTAAAATTAGCAATAGGCGCGAAAAACTTCGTCTCTTTCAGTTGGCTGCCGCGAATTTAGGGGGTCTCGCCCGAGACATTGTACAAGTGAGCGTAAGTATTCTTTGTTTAATGTTGGGTGAAGGTTATTGTCGTAACGTGGGTGATGTCCCAAGAAACGACCGAGGTTGAGCGTTCGCTACCGAGCCCACGATATTTCGACTAAAGTTTACCACGGGTATGACCCGGTCTCCCCTGGGGGGGGAGGAGTTGTGACGTTGCATTTCTGCCAACGTCCCACGAAATGAATTATCGAAAGACCGGGTCGTTCTCCGCTGCCGGAAAAGCGGAGCGAATTGTGGCGAGCGCTCTCCCTGGGCACAACCGAGACATGTGGGCGACATTTCATATTTTGAGCGTCGCGCCAATTTGCGCGACGCAAGTTTGCAGGACCGCCACCGGGTCCAGAGAGGACCCTGGACACTTTTCCCAACGGGAAAATCGAACGAGAGAGGGTCCGGTGAAAAGACCGAGTTGCGGAGGGATCGACCTAGCCCAGGACGGACAACCTGGAAGCGCCGCCAAGGAGCAGAACCGGCCAAAATATATTTCGGCTACCTTGACGTCGCCTCAACCGGCAAGCAACCCGGCTCGCTACCGGATTGGCCAGTGCCGATCGCCTCGAGGAGAAGCGGCAAATCACCAGCCACCGTTGCCGGAGAAGCCGCCAATCACCGGACACCAGGGACCGTCGCGCGAAGCGAGGCCATTGCCGAAACTCGTAACGGGATAGGCTACGCGTGCCGCGGGGAAAAGCGAGCGGAAAGGGGGGACGCTTCACTTCCGCGTTCCCGAGTCAACGCGTGCGAAATCACTTCTTCGTTGGCCATTGTCGCGATACGTTATACTTTTCTTGTTGCGATCTAATATTGTACCTTGCGACGCACGCTGCCGGACGACCGCAAATCAGGCTCCTGCGGACCTTGCGAACACCTTTTGGTAAGCTTTAGTCGAATCTTATATCGTATATTGAAGTGATTTCTATTTCGCGTTGGCTCGGTTGGCGTAACGGGTTCGCGATCGTGTCGCGGAAATTCGACGTGCTTTGCGGCTGCCGGCTGCAGCCAGTCCGCGAGCGCATCCATCGGTCGAGCGACGGACGTGCGGGGAAATATTTTGCGGGTGCAGAGCGCCATTTGGTTGTGATTTAGCGAGGATCCGCGCGTCGTCGTATTTTCACGCTAACCTCGTGTCGTTCCACGGTGGGACGCCGCCACGTGCTCGCGTCGTATCTTCGCGATTTGTTCTGCCGACGAGAAGTCAATTGTAACGCGTATTCCATCAGAATCCGGGCGTGAAACGCGTAGATCGCGCACGCGAACGTTAAGACCACGTGCTGCCGGATTCGACGCGATTTAGAGGAAGTCCAGAGGGACAAGGCGCGGGCGATTTCCATCCGTCGCCGAAGAATTGTAACGCGCCGGTTAACTTCGTCTTCGCTGCCGGTATCGGCCGGCAGCGCGATTATAACAGCTATCGCCAATAAATTCATGTTAACCAATTCCCGAGAGTGTTGATTTCGTGAGAAACCTTCCCGCCGCGGGGAATGCTTCGTATCCGCCCCGCGTAGAATCCTGGACCCGTTCGCGGAAATCCTACATCTGTTGCCGGTTGTCGTAAGCGTATTTTTCGCGAGGCACCTTCTGTGCCTGGCGCCCGAATATTCGCGAGATTTTTAGAATCATCGGTAAGCTTGCGAACAACTTTTGTCCCGGGTGGACCGCGTTTCGTGCGGCCGAACGCGGCCCGGCTTTCGAGCTTGTAAATACCCGGTGTCGTCAAAGTTTCCGCCCTTCTGGTGGGAGCGGATTGAAGACGACGTGACAGCGTTATGCGTTATTCGTTATGAGTAATGAGTTATAAGTTATGCGTTATGCGTTATGCTTCATGCGTTATGCGTTATGCGTTATGCGTTATGCGTTATGCGTTATGCGTTATGCGTTATGCGTTATGCGCTATGCGTTATACGGTATGCGTTATGCGTTATGCGTTATGCGTTATGCGTTATGCGTTATGCGTTATGCGTTATGCGTTATGCGTTATGCGTTATGCGTTATACTTTATGCGTTATGCGTCATGCGTTATGCTTTATGCGTTATGCGTTACTCCTTATGAGTTATGGGTTATAAGTTATGCGTAATGCGTTATGCGTTATGCGTTATGCGTTATGCATTATGCTTTATCCGTTATGCGTTATGCGTTATGCTTTATGCGTTATGCGTTATGCGTTATGCGTTTTGCGTTATGCGTTATGCGTTATGCGTTGTGCGTTATGCGTTTGCGTTATGCGTTATGCGTTATGCGTTATGCTTTATGCGTTATGCGTTATGCGTTATGCGTTATGCGTTATGCGTTATGCGATATGCGTAATGCGTTATGCGTTATGCGTTATGCGTTATGCGTTATGCGTTATGCGTTATGCGTTATGCGTTATGCGTTATGCATTATGCGTTATGCGTTATGCGTTATGCGTTATGCGTTATGCGTTATGCGTTATGCGTTATGCGTTATGCGTTATGCGTTATTCGTTATGAGTAATGAGTTATAAGTTATGCGTTATGCGTTATGCTTTATGCATTATGCGTTATGCGTTATGCGTTATGCGTTATGCGTTATGCGTTATGCGTTATGCGTTATGCGTTATGCGATATGCGTTATGCGTTATGCGTTATGCTTTATGCGTTGTGCGTTATTAGTTACACGTTATGCGTTATGCGTTATGCTTTATGCGTTGTGCATTATGCGTTATGCGTTATACGATATGCGTTATCCGTTATGCGTTATGCGTTATGCGTTATTCGTTATGAGTAATGAGTTATAAGTTATGCGTTCTGCGTTATGCTTTATGCGTTATGCGTTATGCGTTATGCGTTATGCGTTATGCGTTTTGCGTTATGCGTTATGTGTTATGCGTTATGCGATTTGCGTTATGCGTTATGCGTTATGCGTTGTGCGTTATACGTTTGCGTTATGCGTTATGCGTTATGCTTTATGCGTTATGCGTTATGCGTTATGCGTTATGCGTTATGCGATATGCGTAATGCGTTATGCGTTATGCGTTATGCGTTATGCGTTATGCGTTATGCGTTATGCGTTATGCGTTATTCGTTATGAGTAATGAGTTATAAGTTATGCGTTATGCGTTATGCTTCATGCGTTATGCGTTATGCGTTATGCGTTATGCGTTATGCGTTATGCGTTATGCGTTATGCGTTATGCGCTATGCGTTATACGGTATGCGTTATGCGTTATGCGTTATGCGTTATGCGTTATGCGTTATGCGTTATGCGTTATGCGTTATGCGTTATGCGTTATGCGTTATGCGTTATGCGTTATGCGTTATACTTTATGCGTTATGCGTCATGCGTTATGCTTTATGCGTTATGCGTTACTCCTTATGAGTTATGGGTTATAAGTTATGCGTAATGCGTTATGCGTTATGCGTTATGCGTTATGCATTATGCTTTATCCGTTATGCGTTATGCGTTATGCTTTATGCGTTATGCGTTATGAGTTATGAGTAATGAGTTATAAGTTATGCGTTATGCGTTATTCGTTATGAGTAATGAGTTATAAGTTATGCGTTATGCGTTATGCTTTATGCGTTATGCGTTATGCGTTATGCGTTATGCGTTATGCGTTATGCGTTATGCGTTATGCGTTATGCGTTATGCGTTATGCGTTATGCGTTATGCGTTATGCGTTATGCGTTATGCGTTATGCTTTATGCGTTATGCGTTATGCGTTATGAGTAATGAGTTATAAGTTATGCGTTATGAGTTATGCGTTATGCGTTATGCGTTATGCGTTATGCGTTATGCGTTATGCGTTACGCGTTATGCGTTATGCGTTATGCGTTATGCGTTATGCTTTATGCGTTATGCGTTACTCCTTATGAGTTATGAGTTATAAGTTATGCGTAATGCGTTATGCGTTATGCGTTATGCGTTATGCGATATGCGTTATGCGTTATGCGTTATTCGTTATGAGTAATGAGTTATAAGTTATGCGTTATGAGTTATGCGTTATGCGTTATGCGTTATGCGTTATGCGTTATGCGTTATGCGTTACGCGTTATGCGTTATGCGTTATGCGTTATGCGTTATGCTTTATGCGTTATGCGTTACTCCTTATGAGTTATGAGTTATAAGTTATGCGTAATGCGTTATGCGTTATGCGTTATGCTTTATGCGTTATGCGTTATGCGTTATGCGTTATGCGCTATGCATTATGCGTTATGCGTTATGCGTTATGCGTTATGCGTTATGCGTTATGCTTTATGCGTTATGCGTTATGCCTTATGCGTTATGCCTTATGCGTTATGCGTTATTCGTTATGAGTAATGAGTTATAAGTTATGCGTTATGCGTTATGCTTTATGCGTTATTCGTTATGAGTAATGAGTTATAAGTTATGCGTTATGCGTTATGCTTTATGCGTTATGCGTTATGCGTTATGCTTTATGCGTTATGCGTTAATCCTTATGAGTTATGAGTTATAAGTTATGCGTAATGCGGTATGCGTTATACGTTATACGTTATGCGTTATGCGTTATGCGTTATGCGTTATGCGTTATGCGTTATGCGTTATGCGTTATGCGTTATGCGTTATGCGTTATGCGTTATGCGTTATGCGTTATGCGCTATGCGTTATGCATTATGCGTTATGCGTTATGCGTTATGCGTTAAGCGTTATGCGTTATGCATTATGCGTTATGCGTTATGCGTGATCCGTTATGCGTTAAGCGTTATGCGTTTTGCGTTACTCCTTATGAGTTATGGGTTATAAGTTATGCGTAATGCGTTATGCGTTATGCGTTATGCGTTATGCATTATGCTTTATCCGTTATGCGTTATGCGTTATGCGTTATGTGTTATGCTTTATGCGTTATGCGTTATGCGTTACGCTTTATGCGTTATGCATTATGCGTTATGCGTTATGCGTTATGCATTATGCGTTATGCGTTATGCGTGATCCGTTATGCGTTAAGCGTTATGCGTTTTGCTGTATTCGTAATGCGTTGTGCATTATGCGTTATGCGTTATGTGTTATGCGTTATGCGTTATGCGTTATACGTTATGCGTTATGCGTTATGCGTGATCCGTTATGTGTTAGGCGATATACGTTTTGCGGTATTCGTTATGCGTTATGCGTTATGCGTTATGCGTTATCCGTTGTCCGTTATGCGTTATGCGTTGTGCGTTATTAGTTACACGTTATGCGTTATGCGTTATGCGTTATGCGTTAGGGGTTATGCGTTATGCGTTATGCGTTAGGCGTTATGCGTTATGCGTTATGCGTTATGCGGTATGAGTTATACGTTATGCGTTATGCGTTAGGGGTTATGCGCTATGCGTTATGCGTTATGCTTTATGCGTTATGCATTATGCGTTATGCGTTATGCGATATGCGTTATCCGTTATGCGTTATGCGTTATGCGTTATTGGTTATGAGTAATGAGTTATAAGTTATGCGTTATGCGTTATGCTTTATGCCTTATGCGTTATGCGTTATGCGTTATGCGTTATGCATTTTGCGTTATGCGTTATTCGTTATGAGTTATGAGTTATAAGTTATGCGTAATGCGTTATGCGTTATGCGTTATGCATTATGCTTTATCCGTTATGCGTTATGCGTTATGCTTTATGCGTTATGCGTTATGCATTATGCGTTATGCGTTATGCGTTATGCGTTATCCGTTATGCGTTATGCGTTATGCGTTATTCGTTATGAGTAATGAGTTATAAGTTATGCGTTATGCGTTATGCTTTATGCGTTATGCCTTATGCGTTATGCGTTATTCGTTATGAGTAATGAGTTATAAGTTATGCGTTATGCGTTATGCTTCATGCGTTATGCGTTATGCGTTATGCGTTATGCGTTATGCGTTATGCGTTATGCGTTATGCGTTATGCGCTATGCGTTATACGGTATGCGTTATGCGTTATGCGTTATGCGTTATGCGTTATGCGTTATGCGTTATGCGTTATGCGTTATGCGTTATGCGTTATGCGTTATGCGCTATGCGTTATGCGTTATGCGTTATGCGTTATGCTTTATGCGTTATGCGTCATGCGTTATGCTTTATGCGTTATGCGTTACTCCTTATGAGTTATGGGTTATAAGTTATGCGTAATGCGTTATGCGTTATGCGTTATGCATTATGCTTTATCCGTTATGCGTTATGCGTTATGCTTTATGCGTTATGCGTTATGAGTTATGAGTAATGAGTTATAAGTTATGCGTTATGCGTTATTCGTTATGAGTAATGAGTTATAAGTTATGCGTTATGCGTTATGCTTTATGCGTTATGCGTTATGCGTTATGCGTTATGCGATATGCGTTATGCGTTATGCGTTATGCTTTATGCGTTGTGCGTTATTAGTTACACGTTATGCGTTATGCGTTATGCGTTATGCGTTATGCGTTATGCGTTATGCGTTATGCTTTATGCGTTATGCATTATGCGTTATGCGTTATGCGATATGCGTTATCCGTTATGCGTTATGCGTTATGCGTTATTCGTTATGAGTAATGAGTTATAAGTTATGCGTTATGCGTTATGCTTTATGCGTTATGCGTTATGCGTTATGCGTTATGCGTTATGCGTTATGTGTTATGCGTTATGCGTTTTGCGTTATGCGTTATGCGATATGCGTTGTGCGTTATAGGTTTGCGTTATGCGTTATGCGTTATGCTTTATGCGTTATGCGTTATGCGTTATGCGTTATGCGTTATGCGATATGCGTAATGCGTTATGCGTTATGCGTTATGCGTTATGCGTTATGCGTTATGCGTTATGCGTTATGCGTTATGCGTTATGCATTATGCGTTATGCGTTATGCGTTATGCGTTATGCGTTATTCGTTATGAGTAATGAGTTATAAGTTATGCGTTATGCGTTATGCTTCATGCGTTATGCGTTATGCGTTATGCGTTATGCGTTATGCGTTATGCGTTATGCGTTATGCGTTATGCGCTATGCGTTATACGGTATGCGTTATGCGTTATGCGTTATGCGTTATGCGTTATGCGTTATGCGTTATGCGTTATGCGTTATGCGTTATGCGTTATGCGTTATGCGTTATACTTTATGCGTTATGCGTCATGCGTTATGCTTTATGCGTTATGCGTTACTCCTTATGAGTTATGGGTTATAAGTTATGCGTAATGCGTTATGCGTTATGCGTTATGCGTTATGCATTATGCTTTATCCGTTATGCGTTATGCGTTATGCTTTATGCGTTATGCGTTATGCGTTATGCGTTTTGCGTTATGCGTTATGCGTTATGCGTTGTGCGTTATGCGTTTGCGTTATGCGTTATGCGTTATGCTTTATGCGTTATGAGTTATGCGTTATGCGTTATGCGTTATGCGTTATGCGATATGCGTAATGCGTTATGCGTTATGCGTTATGCGTTATGCGTTATGCGTTATGCGTTATGCGTTATGCGGTATGCATTATGCGTTATGCGTTATGCGTTATGCGTTATGCGTTATGCGTTATGCGTTATGCGTTATGCGTTATGCGTTATGCGTTATTCGTTATGAGTAATGAGTTATAAGTTATGCGTTATGCGTTATGCTTTATGCATTATGCGTTATGCGTTATGCGTTATGCGTTATGCGTTATGCGTTATGCGTTATGCGTTATGCGTTATGCGATATGCGTTATGCGTTATGCGTTATGCTTTATGCGTTGTGCGTTATTAGTTACACGTTATGCGTTATGCGTTATGCTTTATGCGTTGTGCATTATGCGTTATGCGTTATACGATATGCGTTATCCGTTATGCGTTATGCGTTATGCGTTATTCGTTATGAGTAATGAGTTATAAGTTATGCGTTCTGTGTTATGCTTTATGCGTTATGCGTTATGCGTTATGCGTTATGCGTTATGCGTTATGTGTTATGCGTTATGCGTTTTGCGTTATGCGTTATGCGTTATGCGTTGTGCGTTATACGTTTGCGTTATGCGTTATGCGTTATGCTTTATGCTTTATGCGTTATGCGTTATGCGTTATGCGTTATGCGTTATGCGATATGCGTAATGCGTTATGCGTTATGCGTTATGCGTTATGCGTTATGCGTTATGCGTTATGCGTTATGCGTTATGCGTTATGCATTATGCGTTATGCGTTATGCGTTATGCGTTATTCGTTATGAGTAATGAGTTATAAGTTATGCGTTATGCGTTATGCTTCATGCGTTATGCGTTATGCGTTATGCGTTATGCGTTATGCGTTATGCGTTATGCGTTATGCGTTATGCGCTATGCGTTATACGGTATGCGTTATGCGTTATGCGTTATGCGTTATGCGTTATGCGTTATGCGTTATGCGTTATGCGTTATGCGTTATGCGTTATGCGTTATGCGTTATGCGTTATGCGTTATGCGTTATACTTTATGCGTTATGCGTCATGCGTTATGCTTTATGCGTTATGCGTTACTCCTTATGAGTTATGGGTTATAAGTTATGCGTAATGCGTTATGCGTTATGCGTTATGCGTTATGCATTATGCTTTATCCGTTATGCGTTATGCGTTATGCGTTATGCTTTATGCGTTATGCGTTATGAGTTATGAGTAATGAGTTATAAGTTATGCGTTATGCGTTATTCGTTATGAGTAATGAGTTATAAGTTATGCGTTATGCGTTATGCTTTATGCGTTATGCGTTATGCGTTATGCGTTATGCGTTATGCGTTATGCGTTTTGCGTTATGCGTTATGCGTTATGCGTTGTGCGTTATACGTTTGCGTTATGCGTTATGCCTTATGCTTTATGCGTTATGCGTTATGCGTTGTGCGTTATACGTTTGCGTTATGCGTTATGCATTATGCGTTATGCGTTATGCGTTATGCGTTATGCGTTATTCGTTATGAGTAATGAGTTATAAGTTATGCGTTATGCGTTATGCTTCATGCATTATGCGTTATGCGTTATGCGTTATGCGTTATGCGTTATGCGTTATGCGTTATGCGTTATGCGTTATGCGTTATGCGTTATGCCTTATGCGTTATGCGTTATTCGTTATGAGTAATGAGTTATAAGTTATGCGTTATGCGTTATGCTTCATGCGTTATGCGTTATGCGTTATGCGTTATGCGTTATGCGTTATGCGTTATGCGTTATGCGTTATGCGTTATGCGTTATGCGCTATGCGTTATACGGTATGCGTTATGCGTTATGCGTTATGCGTTATGCGTTATGCGTTATGCGTTATGCGTTATGCGTTATGCGTTATGCGTTATGCGTTATGCTTTATGCGTTATGCGTCATGCGTTATGCTTTATGCGTTATGCGTTACTCCTTATGAGTTATGGGTTATAAGTTATGCGTAACGCGTTATGCGTTATGCGTTATGCATTATGCTTTATCCGTTATGCGTTATGCGTTATGCTTTATGCGTTATGCGTTATGAGTTATGAGTAATGAGTTATAAGTTATGCGTTATGCGTTATTCGTTATGAGTAATGAGTTATAAGTTATGCGTTATGCGTTATGCTTTATGCGTTATGCGTTATGCGTTATGCGTTATGCGTTATGCGTTATGCGTTATGCGTTATGCGTTATGCGTTTTGCGTTATGCGTTATGCGTTATGCGTTGTGCGATATTCGTTTGCGTTATGCGTTATGCGTTATGCTTTATGCGTTATGCGTTATGCGTTATGCGTTATGCGTTATGCGTTATGCGATATGCGTAATGCGTTATGCGTTATGCGTTATGCGTTATGCGTTATGCGTTATGCGTTATGCGTTATGGGTTATGCGTTATGCGTTATGCGTTATGCGTTATGCATTATGCGTTATGCGTTATGCGTTATGCGTTATGCGTTATTCGTTATGCGTTATGCGTTATGCGTTATGCGTTATGCGTTATGCTTTATGCGTTATGCGTTACTCCTTATGAGTTATGAGTTATAAGTTATGCGTAATGCGTTATGCTTTATGCGTTATGCGTTATGCGTTATGCGTGATCCGACATGCATTATGCATTTTGCGTTATGCGTTATTCGTTATGAGTTATGAGTTATAAGTTATGCGTAATGCGTTATGCGTTATGCGTTATGCATTATGCTTTATCCGTTATGCGTTATGCGTTATGCTTTATGCGTTATGCGTTATGCGTTATGCTTTATGCGTTATGCGTCATGCGTTATGCTTTATGCGTTATGCGTTACTCCTTATGAGTTATGAGTTATAAGTTATGCGTAATGCGTTATGCGTTATGCGTTATGCATTATGCTTTATCCGTTATGCGTTATGCATTATGCGTTATGCGTTATGCGTTATGCGTTATGCGTTATGCGTTATGCGTTATGCGTTATGCGTGATCCGTTATGCGTTATGCGTTATGCGTTATGCGTTATGCGTTATGCGTTATGCGTTATGCGTTATGCGTTATGCGTTATGCGTTATGCGTTATGCGTTATGCGTTATGCGTTATGGATTATGCGTTATGCGTTACTCCTTATGAGTTATGAGTTATAAGTTATGCGTAATGCGTTATGCTTTATGCGTTATGCGTTATGCGTTATGCGTTATGCGTTATGCGTGATCCGTTATGCGTTATGCGTTATGCGTTATGCGTTATGCTTTATGCGTTATGCGTTACGCGTTATGCGTGATCCGACATGCTTTATGCATATTGCGTTATGCGTTATTCGTTATGCGTTATGCGTTATGCGTTATGCGTAATGCGTTATGCGTTATGCGTTATGCATTATGCTTTATCCGTTATGCGTTATGCGTTATGCTTTATGCGTTATGCGTTATGCGTTATGCGTTATGCCTTATGCGTTATGCGTTATTCGTTATGAGTAATGAGTTATAAGTTATGCGTTATGCGTTATGCTTTATGCGTTATGCGTTATGCGTTATGCGTTATGCGTTATGCGTTATGCGTTATGCGTTATGCGTTATGCGTTATGCGTTATGCGTTATGCGTTATGCGTTATGCGTTATGCGTTATGCGTTATGCGTTATGCGTTATGCGTTATGCGTGATCCCTTATGCGTTATGCGTTATGCGTTATGCGTTATGCGTTATGCGTTATGCGTTATGCGTTATGCGTTATGCGTTATTCGTTATGCGTTATGCGTTATGCGTTATGCGTTATGCGTTATGCGTTGTGCGTTATAAGTTTGCGTTATGCGTTATGCGTTATGCGTTATGCTTTAGGCGTTATGCGTTATGCGTTATGCGTTATGCGTTATGCGTTATGCGTTATGCGTTATGCGTCATGCGTTATGCGTTATGCGTCATGCGTTATGCGTTATGCGTTATGCCTTATGCGTTATGCATTATGCGTTATGCGTTATGTGTCATGCGATATGCGTTATGCGTTATGCGTTATGCGTTATGCGTTATGCGTTATGCGTTATACGTTGTACGTTATGCGTTATGCGTTATGTTTTATGCGATATGCGTTATGCGTTATGCGTTATGCTTTATGCGTTTTGCGTTATGCGTTATGCGTTATGCGTTATGCGTTATGCGTTATGCGTTATGCGTTATGCGTTATGCGTTATGCGTTATGCGTTATGCGTTATGCGTTATGCGTTATGCGTTACGCTTTATGCGTTATGCTTTATGCGTTATGCGTTATGCGTTATGCGTTATGCGTTATGCGTTATGCGTTATGCGTTACGCTTTATGCGTTATGCATTATGCGTTACGCGTTATGCGATATGCGTCATGCGTTATACGTTATGCGTTATGCGTTATGCGTTATGCGTTATGCGTTATGCATTTTGCGTTATGCGCCATGCGTTATGCGTTATGCGTTATGCGTTATGCGTTATGCATTATGCGTTGTGCGTTATACGTTATGCGTTATGCGTTATGCGTTATGCGTTATGCGTTATGCGTAATGCGTTACGCTTTATGCGTTATGCTTTATGCGTTATGCGTTATGCGTTATGCGTTATGCGTTATGCGTTATGCGTTATGCGTTATGCGTTATGCGTTACGCTTTATGCGTTATGCATTGTGCGTTACGCGTTATGCGATATGCGTCATGCGTTATACGTTATGCGTTATGCGTTATTCGTTATGCGTTATGCGTTATGCGTTATGCGTTATGCGTCATGCATTATGCGTTATGCGTTATGCGTTATGCATTATGCGTTCTGCGTTATGCGTTATGCGTTATGCGTTATGCGTTATGCATTATGCGTTGTGCGTTATACGTTATGCGTTATGCGTTATGCGTTATGCGTTATGCGTTATGCGTAATGCGTTACGCTTTATGCGTTATGCTTTATGCGTTATGCGTTATGCGTTATGCGTTATGCGTTATGCGTTATGCGTTATGCGTTATGCGTTATGCGTTATGCGTTACGCTTTATGCGTTATGCATTATGCGTTACGCGTTATGCGATATGCGTCATGCGTTATACGTTATGCGTTATGCGTTATTCGTTATGCGTTATGCGTTATGCGTTATGCGTCATGCATTATGCGTTATGCGTTATGCGTTATGCATTATGCGTTCTGCGTTATGCGTTATGCGTTATGCGTTATGCGTTATGCGTTATGCGTTATGCGTTATGCGTTATGCGTAATGCGTTACGCTTTATGCGTTATGCTTTATGCGTTATGCGTTATGCGTTATGCGTTATGCGTTATGCGTTATGCGTTATGCGTTATGCGTTATGCGTTATGCGTTATGCGTTACGCTTTATGCGTTATGCATTATGCGTTACGCGTTATGCGATATGCGTCATGCGTTATACGTTATGCGTTATGCGATATGCGTCATGCGTTATGCGTTATGCGTTATGCGTCATGCATTATGCGTTATGCGTTATGCGTTATGCATTATGCGTTCTGCGTTATACGTTTGCGTTGTGCGTTATGCGTTATGCGTTATGCGTTATGCGTTATGCGTTATGCGTTATGCTTTATGCGTTATGCATTATGCGTTATGCGTTATGCGATATGCGTCATGCGTTATGCGTTATGCGTTATGCGTTATTCGTTATGCGTTATGCGTTATGCGTTGGGCGTTATGCGTTATGCGTTGTAAGTTTTGCGTTATGCGTTATGCGTAATGCGTTATGCGTTATGCATTTTGCGTTATGCGCCATGCGTTATGCGTAACGCGTTATGCGTTATGCGTTGTGCTTTATGCGTTATGCGTTATGCGTTATGCTTTATGCCTTATGCGTTATGCGTTATGCGATATGCGTTATGCGTTATGCGTTATGCATAATGCGTTATACGTTATGTATTATGCGTTATGCCTTATACGTTATGCGATATGCGTTGTGCGTTTTGCGTTATGCGTTATGCGTTATGCATTATGCGTTATGCATTTTGCGTTATGCGCAATGAGTTATGCGTTATGCGTTATGCGTTATGCGTTATGCGTAATGCGTTATGCGTTATACGTTATGCGTTATGCGTTATGCGTTATGCGTTATGCGTTATGCGTTATGCGTTATGCGTTATGCGTTATGCCTTATGCGTTATGCGTTATGCGTTATGCGTTATGCGTTATGCGTTACGCTTTATGCGTTATGCTTTATGCGTTATGCGTTATGCGTTATGCGTTATGCGTTATGCGTTATGCGTTATGCGTTATGCGTTATGCGTTACGCTTTATGCGTTATGCATTATGCGTTACGCGTTATGCGATATGCGTCATGCGTTATACGTTATGCGTTATGCGTTATTCGTTATGCGTTATGCGTTATGCGTTGGGCGTTATACGTTTGTGTTATGCGTTATGCGTTATGCGTTATGCTTTATGCTTTATGCGTTATGCATTATGCGTTATGCGTTATGCGTTATGCGTTATGCGATATTCGTTATGAGTTATGATTTATAAGTTATGCGTTATGCGTTATGCGTTATGCGTTATGCGTTATTCGTTATGCGTTATGCGTTATGCGTTATGCTTTATGCGTTATGCGTTATACGTTATACGTTATGCGTTATGCGTTATGCGTTATGCGTTATGCGTTATGCGTTATGCGTTATGCGTTATGCGTTATGCGATATGCGTCATGCGTTATGCGTTATGCGTTATGCGTCATGCATTATGCGTTATGCGTTATGCGTTATGCATTATGCGTTCTGCGTTATACGTTTGCGTTGTGCGTTATGCGTTATGCGTTATGCGTTATGCGTTATGCGTTATGCGTTATGCTTTATGCGTTATGCATTATGCGTTATGCGTTATGCGATATGCGTCATGCGTTATGCGTTATGCGTTATGCGTTATTCGTTATGCGTTATGCGTTATGCGTTGGGCGTTATGCGTTATGCGTTGTAAGTTATGCGTTATGCGTTGTGCTTTATGCGTTATGCGTTATGCGTTATGCTTTATGCCTTATGCGTTATGCGTTATGCGATATGCGTTATGCGTTATGCGTTATGCATAATGCGTTATACGTTATGTATTATGCGTTATGCCTTATACGTTATGCGATATGCGTTGTGCGTTTTGCGTTATGCGTTATGCGTTATGCATTATGCGTTATGCATTTTGCGTTATGCGCAATGAGTTATGCGTTATGCGTTATGCGTTATGCGTTATGCGTAATGCGGTATGCGTTATACGTTATGCGTTATGCGTTATGCGTTATGCGTTATGCGTTATGCGTTATGCGTTATGCGTTATGCGTTATGCGTTATGCGTTATGCGTTATGCGTTATGCGTTATGCGTTATGCGTTATGCGTTACGCTTTATGCGTTATGCTTTATGCGTTATGCGTTATGCGTTATGCGTTATGCGTTATGCGTTATGCGTTATGCGTTATGCGTTATGCGTTACGCTTTATGCGTTATGCATTATGCGTTACGCGTTATGCGATATGCGTCATGCGTTATACGTTATGCGTTATGCGTTATTCGTTATGCGTTATGCGTTATGCGTTGGGCGTTATACGTTTGTGTTATGCGTTATGCGTTATGCGTTATGCTTTATGCTTTATGCTTTATGCGTTATGCATTATGCGTTATGCGTTATGCGTTATGCGTTATGCGATATTCGTTATGAGTTATGATTTATAAGTTATGCGTTATGCGTTATGCGTTATGCGTTATGCGTTATTCGTTATGCGTTATGCGTTATGCTTTATGCGTTATGCATTATGAGTTATACGTTATGCATTAAGCGTTATGCGTGATCCGTTATGCGTTATGCGTTATGCTTTATGCGTTATGCATTATGCGTTATGCGTCATGCATTATGCGTTATGCGTTATACGTTATGCGTTATGCATTATGCGTTCTGCATTATACGTTTGCGTTATGCGTTATGCGTTATGCGTTATGCGTAATGCGTTACGCTTTATGCGTTATGCATTATGCGTTACGCGTTATGCGATATGCGTCATGCGTTATACGTTATGCGTTATGCGTTATTCGTTATGCGTTATGCGTTATGCGTTGGGCGTTATACGTTTGTGTTATGCGTTATGCGTTATGCGTTATGCTTTATGCGTTATGCATTATGCGTTATGCGTTATGCGTTATTCGTTATGCGTTATTCGTTATGAGTTATGATTTATAAGTTATGCGTTATGCGTTATGCGTTATGCGTTATGCGTTATGCATTATGCGTTCTGCGTTATACGTTTGCGTTGTGCGTTATGCGTTATGCGTTATGCGTTATGCGTTATGCGATATGCGTCATGCGTTATGCGTTATGCGTTATGCGTTATGCGTTATGCGTTATGCGTTATGCGTTATGCATTATGCGTTCTGTGTTATACGTTTGCGTTGTGCGTTATGCGTTATGCGTTATGCGTTATGCGTTATGCGTTATGCGTTGTGTATCATGCGTTATGCGTTATGCGTTATGCGTTATGCGTTATGCGTTATGCGTTATGCGTTATGCGTGATCCGTTATGCGTTATGCGTTATGCGTTATGCGTTATGCGTTATGCGTTATGCGTTATGCGTTATGCGTTATGCGTTATGCGTTATGCGTTATGCGTTATGCGTTATGCGTTATGCGTTATGGATTATGCGTTATGCGTTACTCCTTATGAGTTATGAGTTATAAGTTATGCGTAATGCGTTATGCTTTATGCGTTATGCGTTATGCGTTATGCGTTATGCGTTATGCGTGATCCGTTATGCGATATGCGTTATGCGTTATGCGTTATGCTTTATGCGTTATGCGTTACGCGTTATGCGTGATCCGACATGCTTTATGCATATTGCGTTATGCGTTATTCGTTATGCGTTATGCGTTATGCGTTATGCGTAATGCGTTATGCGTTATGCGTTATGCATTATGCTTTATCCGTTATGCGTTATGCGTTATGCTTTATGCGTTATGCGTTATGCGTTATGCGTTATGCCTTATGCGTTATGCGTTATTCGTTATGAGTAATGAGTTATAAGTTATGCGTTATGCGTTATGCGTTATGCGATATGCGTCATGCGTTATGCGTTATGCGTTATGCGTCATGCATTATGCGTTATGCGTTATGCGTTATGCATTATGCGTTCTGTGTTATACGTTTGCGTTGTGCGTTATGCGTTATGCGTTATGCGTTATGCGTTATGCGTTATGCGTTGTGTATCATGCGTTATGCGTTATGCGTTATGCGTTATGCGTTATGCGTTATGCGTTATGCGTTATGCGTGATCCGTTATGCGTTATGCGTTATGCGTTATGCGTTATGCGTTATGCGTTATGCGTTATGCGTTATGCGTTATGCGTTATGCGTTATGCGTTATGCGTTATGCGTTATGCGTTATGCGTTATGGATTATGCGTTATGCGTTACTCCTTATGAGTTATGAGTTATAAGTTATGCGTAATGCGTTATGCTTTATGCGTTATGCGTTATGCGTTATGCGTTATGCGTTATGCGTGATCCGTTATGCGATATGCGTTATGCGTTATGCGTTATGCTTTATGCGTTATGCGTTACGCGTTATGCGTGATCCGACATGCTTTATGCATATTGCGTTATGCGTTATTCGTTATGCGTTATGCGTTATGCGTTATGCGTAATGCGTTATGCGTTATGCGTTATGCATTATGCTTTATCCGTTATGCGTTATGCGTTATGCTTTATGCGTTATGCGTTATGCGTTATGCGTTATGCCTTATGCGTTATGCGTTATTCGTTATGAGTAATGAGTTATAAGTTATGCGTTATGCGTTATGCTTTATGCGTTATGCGTTATGCGTTATGCGTTATGCGTTATGCGTTATGCGTTATGCGTTATGCGTTATGCGTTATGCGTTATGCGTTATGCGTTATGCGTTATGCGTTATGCGTTATGCGTTATGCGTTATGCGTTATGCGTTATGCGTTATGCGTTATGCGTTATGCGTTATGCGTTATGCGTGATCCCTTATGCGTTATGCGTTATGCGTTATGCGTTATGCGTTATGCGTTATGCGTTATGCGTTATGCGTTATGCGTTATGCGTTATGCGTTATTCGTTATGCGTTATGCGTTATGCGTTATGCGTTATGCGTTATGCGTTGTGCGTTATAAGTTTGCGTTATGCGTTATGCGTTATGCTTTAGGCGTTATGCGTTATGCGTTATGCGTTATGCGTTATGCGTTATGCGTTATGCGTTATGCGTCATGCGTTATGCGTTATGCGTCATGCGTTATGCGTTATGCGTTATGCCTTATGCGTTATGCATTATGCGTTATGCGTTATGTGTCATGCGATATGCGTTATGCGTTATGCGTTATGCGTTATGCGTTATGCGTTATGCGTTATACGTTGTACGTTATGCGTTATGCGTTATGTTTTATGCGATATGCGTTATGCGTTATGCGTTATGCTTTATGCGTTTTGCGTTATGCGTTATGCGTTATGCGTTATGCGTTATGCGTTATGCGTTATGCGTTATGCGTTATGCGTTATGCGTTATGCGTTATGCGTTATGCGTTATGCGTTATGCGTTACGCTTTATGCGTTATGCTTTATGCGTTATGCGTTATGCGTTATGCGTTATGCGTTATGCGTTATGCGTTACGCTTTATGCGTTATGCATTATGCGTTACGCGTTATGCGATATGCGTCATGCGTTATACGTTATGCGTTATGCGTTATGCGTTATGCGTTATGCGTTATGCATTTTGCGTTATGCGCCATGCGTTATGCGTTATGCGTTATGCGTTATGCGTTATGCATTATGCGTTGTGCGTTATACGTTATGCGTTATGCGTTATGCGTTATGCGTTATGCGTTATGCGTAATGCGTTACGCTTTATGCGTTATGCTTTATGCGTTATGCGTTATGCGTTATACGTTATGCGTTATGCGTTATTCGTTATGCGTTATGCGTTATGCGTTATGCGTTATGCGTCATGCATTATGCGTTATGCGTTATGCGTTATGCATTATGCGTTCTGCGTTATGCGTTATGCGTTATGCGTTATGCGTTATGCATTATGCGTTGTGCGTTATACGTTATGCGTTATGCGTTATGCGTTATGCGTTATGCGTTATGCGTAATGCGTTACGCTTTATGCGTTATGCTTTATGCGTTATGCGTTATGCGTTATGCGTTATGCGTTATGCGTTATGCGTTATGCGTTATGCGTTATGCGTTATGCGTTACGCTTTATGCGTTATGCATTATGCGTTACGCGTTATGCGATATGCGTCATGCGTTATACGTTATGCGTTATGCGTTATTCGTTATGCGTTATGCGTTATGCGTTATGCGTCATGCATTATGCGTTATGCGTTATGCGTTATGCATTATGCGTTCTGCGTTATGCGTTATGCGTTATGCGTTATGCGTTATGCGTTATGCGTTATGCGTTATGCGTAATGCGTTACGCTTTATGCGTTATGCTTTATGCGTTATGCGTTATGCGTTATGCGTTATGCGTTATGCGTTATGCGTTATGCGTTATGCGTTATGCGTTATGCGTTATGCGTTACGCTTTATGCGTTATGCATTATGCGTTACGCGTTATGCGATATGCGTCATGCGTTATACGTTATGCGTTATGCGTTATTCGTTATGCGTTATGCGTTATGCGTTATGCGTCATGCATTATGCGTTATGCGTTATGCGTTATGCATTATGCGTTCTGCGTTATGCGTTATGCGTTATGCGTTATGCGTTATGCATTATGCGTTGTGCGTTATACGTTATGCGTTATGCGTTATGCGTTATGCGTTATGCGTAATGCGTTACGCTTTATGCGTTATGCTTTATGCGTTATGCGTTATGCGTTATGCGTTATGCGTTATGCGTTATGCGTTATGCGTTATGCGTTATGCGTTATGCGTTACACTTTATGCGTTATGCATTATGCGTTACGCGTTATGCGATATGCGTCATGCGTTATGCGTTATGCGTTATGCGTTATGCGTTATGCGATATGCGTCATGCGTTATGCGTTATGCGTTATGCGTCATGCATTATGCGTTATGCGTTATGCGTTATGCATTATGCGTTCTGCGTTATACGTTTGCGTTGTGCGTTATGCGTTATGCGTTATGCGTTATGCGTTATGCGTTATGCTTTATGCGTTATGCATTATGCGTTATGCGTTATGCGATATGCGTCATGCGTTATGCGTTATGCGTTATGCGTTATTCGTTATGCGTTATGCGTTATGCGTTGGGCGTTATGCGTTATGCGTTGTAAGTTTTGCGTTATGCGTTATGCGTAATGCGTTATGCGTTATGCATTTTGCGTTATGCGCCATGCGTTATGCGTAACGCGTTATGCGTTATGCGTTGTGCTTTATGCGTTATGCGTTATGCGTTATGCTTTATGCCTTATGCGTTATGCGTTATGCGATATGCGTTATGCGTTATGCGTTATGCATAATGCGTTATACGTTATGTATTATGCGTTATGCCTTATACGTTATGCGATATGCGTTGTGCGTTTTGCGTTATGCGTTATGCGTTATGCGTTATGCGTTATGCATTTTGCGTTATGCGCAATGAGTTATGCGTTATGCGTTATGCGTTATGCGTTATGCGTAATGCGGTATGCGTTATACGTTATGCGTTATGCGTTATGCGTTATGCGTTATGCGTTATGCGTTATGCGTTATGCGTTATGCGTTATGCCTTATGCGTTATGCGTTATGCGTTATGCGTTATGCGTTATGCGTTACGCTTTATGCGTTATGCTTTATGCGTTATGCGTTATGCGTTATGCGTTATGCGTTATGCGTTATGCGTTATGCGTTATGCGTTATGCGTTATGCGTTACGCTTTATGCGTTATGCATTATGCGTTACGCGTTATGCGATATGCGTCATGCGTTATACGTTATGCGTTATGCGTTATTCGTTATGCGTTATGCGTTATGCGTTGGGCGTTATACGTTTGTGTTATGCGTTATGCGTTATGCGTTATGCTTTATGCTTTATGCGTTATGCATTATGCGTTATGCGTTATGCGTTATGCGTTATGCGATATTCGTTATGAGTTATGATTTATAAGTTATGCGTTATGCGTTATGCGTTATGCGTTATGCGTTATTCGTTATGCGTTATGCGTTATGCGTTATGCTTTATGCGTTATGCGTTATACGTTATACGTTATGCGTTATGCGTTATGCGTTATGCGTTATGCGTTATGCGTTATGCGTTATGCGTTATGCGTTATGCGATATGCGTCATGCGTTATGCGTTGTGCGTTATGCGTCATGCATTATGCGTTATGCGTTATGCGTTATGCATTATGCGTTCTGCGTTATACGTTTGCGTTGTGCGTTATGCGTTATGCGTTATGCGTTATGCGTTATGCGTTATGCGTTATGCGTTATGCTTTATGCGTTATGCATTATGCGTTATGCGTTATGCGATATGCGTCATGCGTTATGCGTTATGCGTTATGCGTTATTCGTTATGCGTTATGCGTTATGCGTTGGGCGTTATGCGTTATGCGTTGTAAGTTATGCGTTATGCGTTATGCGTAATGCGTTATGCGTTATGCATTTTGCGTTATGCGCCATGCGTTATGCGTAACGCGTTATGCGTTATGCGTTGTGCTTTATGCGTTGTGCGTTATGCGTTATGCTTTATGCCTTATGCGTTATGCGTTATGCGATATGCGTTATGCGTTATGCGTTATGCATAATGCGTTATACGTTATGTATTATGCGTTATGCCTTATACGTTATGCGATATGCGTTGTGCGTTTTGCGTTATGCGTTATGCGTTATGCATTATGCGTTATGCATTTTGCGTTATGCGCAATGAGTTATGCGTTATGCGTTATGCGTTATGCGTTATGCGTAATGCGGTATGCGTTATACGTTATGCGTTATGCGTTATGCGTTATGCGTTATGCGTTATGCGTTATGCGTTATGCGTTATGCGTTATGCGTTATGCGTTATGCGTTATGCGTTATGCGTTATGCGTTACGCTTTATGCGTTATGCTTTATGCGTTATGCGTTATGCGTTATGCGTTATGCGTTATGCGTTATGCGTTATGCGTTATGCGTTACGCTTTATGCGTTATGCATTATGCGTTACGCGTTATGCGATATGCGTCATGCGTTATACGTTATGCGTTATGCGTTATTCGTTATGAGTTATGCGTTATGCGTTGGGCGTTATACGTTTGTGTTATGCGTTATGCGTTATGCGTTATGCTTTATGCTTTATGCGTTATGCATTATGCGTTATGCGTTATGCGTTATGCGTTATGCGATATTCGTTATGAGTTATGATTTATAAGTTATGCGTTATGCGTTATGCGTGATGCGTTATGCGTTATTCGTTATGCGTTATGCGTTATGCGTTATGCTTTATGCGTTATGCATTATGAGTTATACGTTATGCATTAAGCGTTATGCGTGATCCGTTATGCGTTATGCGTTATGCTTTATGCGTTATGCATTATGCGTTATGCGTCATGCATTATGCGTTATGCGTTATACGTTATGCGTTATGCATTATGCGTTCTGCATTATACGTTTGCGTTATGCGTTATGCGTTATGCGTTATGCGTAATGCGTTACGCTTTATGCGTTATGCATTATGCGTTACGCGTTATGCGATATGCGTCATGCGTTATACGTTATGCGTTATGCGTTATTCGTTATGCGTTATGCGTTATGCGTTGGGCGTTATACGTTTGTGTTATGCGTTATGCGTTATGCGTTATGCTTTATGCGTTATGCGTTATGCGTTATGCGTTATGCGTTATGCGTTATGCGATATTCGTTATGAGTTATGATTTATAAGTTATGCATTATGCGTTATGCGTTATGCGTTATGCGTTATGCATTATGCGTTCTGCGTTATACGTTTGCGTTGTGCGTTATGCGTTATGCGTTATGCGTTATGCGTTATGCGATATGCGTCATGCGTTATGCGTTATGCGTTATGCGTCATGCATTATGCGTTATGCGTTATGCGTTATGCATTATGCGTTCTGTGTTATACGTTTGCGTTGTGCGTTATGCGTTATGCGTTATGCGTTATGCGTTATGCGTTGTGTATCATGCGTTATGCGTTATGCGTTATGCATTATGCGTTATGCGTTATGCGTTGTGCGTTAAGCGTTATGCTTTTTGCTGTATTCGTTATGCGTTGTGCATTATGCGTTATGCGTTATGTGTTATGCTTTATGCGTTATGCGTTATGCGTTACGCTTTATGCGTTATGCATTATGCGTTATGCGTTATGCGTTATGCATTATGCGTTATGCGTTATGCGTGATCCGTTATGCGTTAAGCGTTATGCGTTTTGCTGTATTCGTAATGCGTTGTGCATTATGCGTTATGCGTTATGTGTTATGCGTTATGCGTTATGCGTTATACGTTATGCGTTATGCGTTATGCGTGATCCGTTATGTGTTAGGCGATATACGTTTTGCGGTATTCCTTATGCGTTATGCGTTATGCGTTATGCGTTATCCGTTGTCCGTTATGCGTTATGCGTTGTGCGTTATTAGTTACACGTTATGCGTTATGCGTTATGCGTTAGGGGTTATGCGTTATGCGTTATGCGTTAGGCGTTATGCGTTATGCGTTATGCGTTATGCGGTGTGAGTTATACGTTATGCGTTATGCGTTAGGGGTTATGCTTTATGCTTTATGCGTTATGCGTTATGCGTTATGCGTTATGCGTTATGCGTTATGCGTTTTGCGTTATGCGTTATGCGTTATGCGTTGTGCGTTATTCGTTTGCGTTATGCGTTATGCGTTATGCTTTATGCGTTATGCGTTATGCGTTATGCGTTATGCGTTATGCGTTACGCTTTATGCGTTATGCATTATGCGTTACGCGTTATGCGATATGCGTCATGCGTTATACGTTATGCGTTATGCGTTATTCGTTATGCGTTATGCGTTATGCGTTGGGCGTTATACGTTTGTGTTATGCGTTATGCGTTATGCGTTATGCTTTATGCTTTATGCGTTATGCATTATGCGTTATGCGTTATGCGTTATGCGTTATGCGATATTCGTTATGAGTTATGATTTATAAGTTATGCGTTATGCGTTATGCGTTATGCGTTATGCGTTATTCGTTATGCGTTATGCGTTATGCGTTATGCTTTATGCGTTATGCATTATGAGTTATACGTTATGCATTAAGCGTTATGCGTGATCCGTTATGCGTTATGCGTTATGCTTTATGCGTTATGCATTATGCGTTATGCGTTATGCATTATGCGTTATGCGTTATACGTTATGCGTTATGCATTATGCGTTCTGCATTATACGTTTGCGTTATGCGTTATGCGTTATGCGTTATGCGTAATGCGTTACGCTTTATGCGTTATGCATTATGCGTTACGCGTTATGCGATATGCGTCATGCGTTATACGTTATGCGTTATGCGTTATTCGTTATGCGTTATGCGTTATGCGTTGGGCGTTATACGTTTGTGTTATGCGTTATGCGTTATGCGTTATGCTTTATGCGTTATGCATTATGCGTTATGCGTTATGCGTTATGCGTTATGCGATATTCGTTATGAGTTATGATTTATAAGTTATGCATTATGCGTTATGCGTTATGCGTTATGCGTTATGCATTATGCGTTCTGCGTTATACGTTTGCGTTGTGCGTTATGCGTTATGCGTTATGCGTTATGCGTTATGCGATATGCGTCATGCGTTATGCGTTATGCGTTATGCGTCATGCATTATGCGTTATGCGTTATGCGTTATGCATTATGCGTTCTGTGTTATACGTTTGCGTTGTGCGTTATGCGTTATGCGTTATGCGTTATGCGTTATGCGTTATGCGTTGTGTATCATGCGTTATGCGTTATGCGTTATGCATTATGCGTTATGCGTTATGCGTTGTGCGTTAAGCGTTATGCTTTTTGCTGTATTCGTTATGCGTTGTGCATTATGCGTTATGCGTTATGTGTTATGCTTTATGCGTTATGCGTTATGCGTTACGCTTTATGCGTTATGCATTATGCGTTATGCGTTATGCGTTATGGATTATGCGTTATGCGTTATGCGTGATCCGTTATGCGTTAAGCGTTATGCGTTTTGCTGTATTCGTAATGCGTTGTGCATTATGCGTTATGCGTTATGTGTTATGCGTTATGCGTTATGCGTTATACGTTATGCGTTATGCGTTATGCGTGATCCGTTATGTGTTAGGCGATATACGTTTTGCGGTATTCCTTATGCGTTATGCGTTATGCGTTATGCGTTATCCGTTGTCCGTTATGCGTTATGCGTTGTGCGTTATTAGTTACACGTTATGCGTTATGCGTTATTTGTTATGCGTTATGCGTTATACGTTATGCGTTATGCGTTATGCGTTATGCGTTATGCGTTATTCGTTATGCGTTATGCGTTATGCGTTATGCGTTATGCGTTATGCGTTATGCGTTATGCGTTACGCTTTATGCGTTCTGCATTATGCGTTACGCGTTATGCGATATGCGTCATGCGTTATACGTTATGCGTTATGCGTTATTCGTTATGCGTTATGCGCTATGCGTTGGGCGTTATACGTTTGTGTTATGCGTTATGCGTTATGCGTTATGCGTTATGCGTTATGCTTTATGCGTTATGCATTATGCGTTATGCGTTATGCGTTATGCGTTATGCGATATTCGTTATGAGTTATGAGTTATGCATTATGCGTTATGCTTTATGCGTTATGCATTATGCGTTATGCGTTATGCGTTATGCGTTATGTGATATTCGTTATGAGTTATGATTTATAAGTTATGCGTTATGCGTTATGCGTTATGCGTTATGCGTTATGCGTTATGCGTTATGCGTTATTCGTTATGCGTTATGCGTTATGCGTTATGCTTTATGCGTTATGCATTATCAGTTATACGTTATGCGTTAAGCGTTATGCGTGATCCGTTATGCGTGATCCGTTATGCGTTAAGCGTTATGCGTTTTGCTGTATTCGTTATGCGTTGTGCATTATGCGTTATGCGTTATGTGTTATGCGTTATGCGTTATGCGTTATGCGTTATGCGTTATGCTTTATGCGTTATGCATTATCATTTATACGTTATGCGTTAAGCGTTATGCGTGATCCATTATGCGTGATCCGTTATGCGTTAAGCGTTATGCGTTTTGCTGTATTCGTTATGCGTTGTGCATTATGCGTTATACGTTATGCGTTATGCGTTATGCGTTATGCGTTATGCGTTATGCTTTATGCGTTATGCATTATGCCTTATGCGTTATGCCTTATGCGTTATGCGTTATTCGTTATGAGTAGTGAGTTATAAGTTATGCTTTATGCGTTATGCTTTATGCGTTATGCGTTATGCGTTATGCGTCATGCGTTATGCGTTATGCGTTATGCGTCATGCATTATGCGTTATGCGTTATGCGTTATGCGTTATGCATTATGCGTTCTGCGTTATACGTTTGCGTTGTGCGTTATGCGTTATGCGTTATGCGTTATGCGTTATGCGTTATGCTTTATGCGTTATGCATTATGCGTTATGCGTTATGCGATATGCGTCATGCGTTATGCGTTATGCGTTATGCGTCATGCATTATGCGTTATGCGTTATGCGTTATGCGTTATGCATTATGCGTTCTGCGTTATACGTTTGCGTTGTGCGTTATGCGTTATGCGGTATGCGTTACGCGTTATGCGTTATGCTTTATGCGTTATGCATTATGCGTTATACATTATGCGACATGCGTTATGCGTTATGCGTTATGCGTTATGCGGTATGCGTTATACGTTATACGTTATGCGTTATGCGTTATGCGTTATGCGTTATGCGTTATGCGTCATGCATTATGCGTTATGCGTTATGTGTTATGCGTTATGCGTTATGCGTTATGCTTTATGCGTTATGCATTATGCGTTATGCGTTATGCGATATGCGTCATGCGTTATGCGTTATGCGTTATGCGTCATGCATTATGCGTTATGCGTTATGCGTTATGCGTTATGCATTATGCGTACTGCGTTATACGTTTGCGTTGTGCGTTATGCGTTATGCGTTATGCGTTATGCGTTATGCTTTATGCGTTATGCATTATGCGTTATGCGTTATGCGATATGCGTCATGCGTTATGCGTTATGCGTTATGCGTTATTCGTTATGCGTTATGCGTTATGCGTTGGGCGTTATACGTTTGCGTTATGCGTTATGCGTTATGCGTTATGCCTTATGCGTTATGCGTTATGCGTTATGCGTTATGCGATATGCGTCATGCGTTATGCGTTATGCGTTATGCGTTATGCGTTATGCGTTATGCGTTATGCGTTATTCGTTATGCGTTATGCGTTATGCGTTATGCGTTATGCCTTATGCGTTATGCGTTATGCGTTATGCGTTATGCGATATGCGTCATGCGTTATGCGTTATGCGTTATGAATTATGCGTTATGCGTTATTCGTTATGCGTTATGCGTTATGCGTTGGGCGTTATACGTTTGCGTTATGCGTTATGCGTTATGCGTTATGCTTTATGCGTTATACATTATGCGTTATGCGTTATGCGTTATGCGTTATGCGTTATGCGTTATGCGATATTCGTTATGAGTTATGAGTTATAAGTTATGCGTTATGCGTTATGCGTTATGCGTTATGCGGTATGGGTTATACGTTATGCGTTATGCGTTATACGTTAGGCGTTATGCGTTTTGCGGTATTCGTTATGCGTTGTGCATTATGCGTTATGCGTGATCCGTTATGCGTTAAGCGATATGCGTTTTGCTGTATTCGTTATGCGTTGTGCATTATGCGTTATGCGTTATGGGTTATGCGTTATGCGTTATGCGTTATGCATTATGCGTTGTGCGTTATATGTTTGCGTTGTGCGTTATGCGTTATGCGTTATGCGTTATACGGTATGCGTTATGCGTTATGCGTTATACGTTATGCGTTATGCGTTATGCGTTATACGTTATGCGTCATGCGTTATGCGTTATGCGTCATGCGTTATTCGTTATGCGTTATGCGTTATGCGTTGGGCGTTATACGTTTGCGTTATGCGTTATGCGTTATGCGTTATGCCTTATGCGTTATGCGTTATGCGTTATGCGTTATGCGATATGCGTCATGCGTTATGCGTTATGCGTTATGCGTTATGCGTTATGCGTTATGCGTTATGCGTTATGCGTTATTCGTTATGCGTTATGCGTTATGCGTTATGCGTTATGCCTTATGCGTTATGCGTTATGCGTTATGCGTTATGCGATATGCGTCATGCGTTATGCGTTATGCGTTATGCGTTATGCGTTATGCGTTATGCGTTATGCGTTATTCGTTATGCGTTATGCGTTATGCGTTGGGCGTTATACGTTTGCGTTATGCGTTATGCGTTATGCGTTATGCTTTATGCGTTATACATTATGCGTTATGCGTTATGCGTTATGCGTTATGCGATATTCGTTATGAGTTATGAGTTATAAGTTATGCGTTATGCGTTATGCGTTATGCGTTATGCGGTATGGGTTATACGTTATGCGTTATGCGTTATGCGTTATGCGTTATGCGTTATGCATTATGCGTTGTGCGTTATATGTTTGCGTTGTGCGTTATGCGTTATGCGTTATGCGTTATGCGTTATACGGTATGCGTTATGCGTTATGCGTTATACGTTATGCGTTATGCGTTATGCGTTATACGTTATGCGTTATGCGTTATGCGTTATGCGTTATGCGTTATGCGTTATGCGTTATGCGTTATGCGTTATGCGTTATGCGTTATGCGTTATGCGTTATGCCTTATGCCTTATGGGTTTGCGTTATGTGTTATGCTTTATGCGTTATGCGTTATGCATTATGCGTTATGCGTTATGCGTTATGCGTTATGCGATATTCGTTATGAGTTATGAGTTATAAGTTATGCGATATGCGTTATGCGTTATGCGTTATGCGTTATGCGTTATGCCTTATGCCTTATTTGTTTGCGTTATGTGTTACGCTTTATGCGTTATGCGTTATGCATTATGCGTTATGCGTTATGCGTTATGCGATATTCGTTATGAGTTATGAGTTATAAGTTATGCGTTATGCGTTACGCGTTATGCGTTATGCGGTATGCGTTATACGTTATGCGTTATGCGTTATGCGTTATGCGTTATGCGTTAGACGTTATGCGTTATGCGTTATGCGATATGCGTCATGCGTTGTGCGTTATTCGTTATGCGTTATGCGTTATGCGTTGGGAGTTATACGTTTGCGTTATGCGTTATGCGTTATGCGTTATGCGTTATGCGTTATGCGTCATGCATTATGCGTTATGCGTTATGCGTTATGCGTTATGCATTATGCGTTCTGCGTTATACGTTTCCGTTGTGCGTTATGCGTTATGCGTTATGCGTTATGCGTTATGCGTTATGCTTTATGCGTTATGCATTATGCGTTATGCGTTATGCGATATGCGTCATGCGTTATGCGTTATGCGTTATGCGTTATTCGTTATGCGTTATGCGTTATGCGTTGGGCGTTATACGTTTGCGTTATGCGTTATGCGTTATGCGTTATGCGATATGCGTCATGCGTTATGCGTTATGCGTTATGCGTTATGCGTTATGCGTTATTCGTTATGCGTTATGCGTTATGCGTTGGGCGTTATACGTTTGCGTTATGCGTTATGCGTTATGCTTTATGCGTTATGCATTATGCGTTATGCGTTATGCGTTATGCGTTATGCGATATTCGTTATGAGTTATAAGTTATGCGTTATGCGTTATGCGTTATGCGTTATGCGTTATGCGTTATGCGTTATGCGTTATGCGTCATGCATTATGCGTTATGCGTTATGCGTTATGCGTTATGCATTATGCGTTCTGCGTTATACGTTATGCGTTGGGCGTTATACGTTTGCGTTATGCGTTATGCGTTATGCGTTATGCGTTATGCGTGATCCGTTATGCGTGATCCGTTATGCATTAAGCGTTATGCGTTTTGCTGTATTCGTTATGCGTTATGCGTCATGCATTATGCGTTATGCGTTATGCGTTATGCATTATGCGTTCCGCGTTATACGTTTGCGTTGTGCGTTATGCGTTATGCGTTATGCGTTATGCGTTATGCGTTATGCGTTATGCTTTATGCGTTATGCATTATGCGTTATGCGTTATGCAATATGCGTCATGCGTTATGCGTTATGCGTTATGCGTCATGCATTATGCGTTATGCGTTATGCGTTATGCGTTATGCATTATGCGTTCTGCGTTATACGTTTGCGTTGTGCGTTATGCGTTATGCGTTATGCGTTATGCGTTATGCGTTATGCTTTATGCGTTATGCATTATGCGTTATGCGTTATGCGATATGCGTCATGCGTTATGCGTTATGCGTTATGCGTTATTCGTTATGCGTTATGCGTTATGCGTTATGCGTTGGGCGTTATACGTTTGCGTTATGCGTTATGCGTTATGCGTTATGCGTTATACGTCATACATTATGCGTTATGCGTTATGCGTTATGCGTTATGCGTTATGCATTATGCGTTCTGCGTTATACGTTTGCGTTGTGCGTTATGCGTTATGCGTTATGCGTTATGCGTTATGCGTTATGCTTTATGCGTTATGCATTATGCGTTATGCGTTATGCGATATGCGTCATGCGTTATGCGTTATGCGTTATGCGTTATTCGTTATGCGTTATGCGTTATGCGTTGGGCGTTATACGTTTGCGTTATGCGTTATCCGTTATGCGTTATGCGATATGCGTCATGCGTTATGCGTTATGCGTTATGAGTTATGCGTTATGCGTTATTCGTTATGCGTTATGCGTTATGCGTTGGGCGTTATACGTTTGCGTTATGCGTTATGCGTTATGCGTTATGCGTTATGCTTTATGCGTTATGCATTATGCGTTATGCGTTATGCGTTATGCGTTATGCGATATTCGTTATGAGTTATGAGTTATAAGTTATGCGTTATGCGTTATGCGTTATGCGTTATGCGTTATGCGTTATGCTTTATGCGTTATGCATTATGCGTTATGCGTTATGCGTTATGCGTTATGCGATATTCGATATGAGTTAAGATTTATAAGTTATGCGTTATGCGTTATGCGTTATGCGTTATGCGTTATGCGTTATGCGTTATTCGTTATGCGTTATGCGTTATGCGTTATGCTTTATGCGTTATGCATTATGAGTTATACGTTATGCGTTAAGCGTTATGCGTGATCCGTTATGCGTGATCCGTTATGCGTTAAGCGTTATGCGTTTTGCTGTATTCGTTATGCGTTATGCGTCATGCATTATGCGTTATGCGTTATGCGTTATGCATTATGCGTTCTGTGTTATACGTTTGCGTTGTGCGTTATGCGTTATGCGTTATGCGTTATGCGTTA
>CAKAJA020000063.1:95000-98088 GCA_916610235.2 Lasioglossum morio | reverse complement strand
CTCTCCTGTGTCATCGTCTCGATACGATGAAAAATATAAAGTAAGGGGAGTAGCGATTAAGAGCGTCAATAGCGGCACGACTACTCCCCAACAACGACACAACGGCTTACGCGAGGAGGTCGCGCACTTTTGCGTTATACACGGAGTACATAGTTACTCGACGCGGTGCCGCGATGCTCCCGTCCGTTGTTGTCGTTGTCTAAATGAAAAAGCGCAAAGAGAACCCGCCAGAGACACAACACCATTTGTGCATTAACACGGCGTACATATAGATACGACGGCATACTACCACACCAGAGTATCTCTTTCGACAATGGGACTGAGAATGACGGGCCAAAATTTAAACGGTGCTTGCGTGAAGGTGCACGAAAGCATCGTGTGTCCATATCGTTTACTTGTATTGGGGAGTGAGTGCTGAAGAGCCTGTACTTCGGGTCTTCGGGAATCGTCAACATTACCGACGTTCGCATTTTTGCAAACTCGAACGATCAGGTACGTACGATTTCTCGTCGGACGCTGAATGCTGCAGATCGACACACGAATATAGAAATACCCGTCGTTACGATATCCACACGATGTTTTTCGCGTCACCCGCCACCGGGTGGTCGTTCTCTATGGAAAAATACCTCGTGTCAAAGAGTGTTCTGTGTGTGCCGGTACCGTCGTGTATAATAACGCCTTTGGTGTTGTTCTCTGCGTCGTGTAGGCTCTCGACAAAATTATACGAAGGACATACTCTACGACGGTCGCGCATGAACAGGGATGTAAGCGTCGATTCGAATTCACAAAATATATCACGCTTCCTCGGTCTTCGCTTCTGTGGAAAAGGGAGTATGTCCGGAGTCGTTTGTTGGAAACGGTATCCTCGTTAAGAGGATAAACAAAATTACTCAGGGTAGCCTGTGGAAAACGCGTGGTTGCGCGTTGTCGTGTAATCGTTCGCGAACATCGAGAGGATAGACGAGACGCGAAGGACCGGCTCGTGATGCTCGCTTTTAAAGCAGTCGTGAGTCTGACACCCTACTCCGTGCCGTGTGGCCCAATAGTGCGCACCACGAGAGCTTGGGACGAATGACCGCTGCCAGAGCCGGCTGTGAAGTCCCGCTCTCTATTTTATCGAGTTCGCGTATAACCAAGAGCACGGGAACGTTGCGCCGCACGCGGTGTGTTCGTTGACGACGGAACATATATAGTATATATCATATATAATATTTTTATACATTCGAGAGAGGATCGAGCTGCTCGTGATGCTCGCTTTTTTTAATAAAAGCAGTCGTGAGTCTGACAACACCCTCCTCTCTTCTCTCCGTGCCGTGTGGCCCAATAGTGCGCACCACGAGAGAGAGAGAGAGCCTTGGGTCGAGAATGACCGCTGCTTCTACAAACTAAGCCAGAGAGCCGGCTGCGCGAGTCCGCCAGTTGTATCGAATAAAAAAATATTTTATGAAGAATACGTTCCGAAGATAAACGGTGCTTTTCCGAGAGGACCGGTCGCGTGACGCTCCGACTAAAGCCTATGCACCACGACTTCCCGACGATGACACCCTACTCTCTGTGTGGCCCAATAGTGCGCGCAGACGAGCGTGGGACGAAGAACTTCGGGGATGATCGCGCGTGTACGGCCGCAGAGAGGAACGCCGCCGATTCGTGAGTTCGCTTGTATCGGAATCGCATTCGTTTCCTCGTGCACACAACCAAACATTTTATAGAAATGTGTTTATCGAGAAGAGAGGACCGGCTCGTGATGCTCGCTTTTAAAGCAGTCGTGAGTCTGACACCCTACTCCGTGCCGTGTGGCCCAATAGTGCGCACCACGTGAGCTTGGGACGAATGACCGCTGCCAGAGCCGGCTGTGAAGTCCCTCCGTTCTCACATTTCGAATAAAAGAAAAATAGAGGAGAGGAAAATGTTTCTCTGGATCCAGTATCCGGGATGTGTCTCTCTACGAGAGATCCCCGTCGTTTCACAGAGAATAAAATTCCTCTCCGCGTTTTCCACGTTACATAGGCTTTTCAATGTACTGTTCGCCCGGCCGTCAGATACTCGCTAGTCTCGCGGGTATTCTGACGGTTTTATTTTTCCGTTTCTACGGACGACGACAGTGTCGTTCTTAAAACGACGCCTGAATCTCCTTCGCGCGCTGGTTGGAGCTTTCAGGTATCGGCGTTCTTTTACGAACCGCAGAACAAGAGACATAACATATATTGATTATAAATCAAAAATATATACGATTACCCTGAACGGTGGATCACTTGGCTCGTGGGTCGATGAAGAACGCAGCTAATTGCGCGTCAACGTGTGAACTGCAGGACACATGAACATCGACATTTCGAACGCACATTGCGGTCCACGGATACAATTCCTGGACCACGCCTGGCTGAGGGTCGTTTACGTAACCAAATACTGCTTGCGTTGCTCTTGTAAGTCCCCGCCGTCGCTTACCTCTCCAAAAGTATATTTGGAGGGCGCAAAGAGCGTTTCTGAGTCGGGTTGCAAAGATGCGTACGTACGAGCGATAGATGGGCGTTTCGTCGGCGTTTGCCGCGGTTCGGTGAAAATTGCTGATTTCGCATTGCGTCTTAGACAACAGAGATAGAGTTTGTCAAAGTTTCTTCCACGAGAAGCGAAGTAGGGATTGGTATTTCTTACGTTCGAACGTGCGTGAGTGTTTTACGGTGTCGTGAGTCGTTATATACGACCGCCCGTAGGCACCGCTTCGACTTAGGATCTCCAAATCTCTCACCTTCTCTAGCGAGAAACGATTCGCCTTGCGAGAGAAAGCCGTTATCACTCTTGAACATTTAACGCGCTCCCGACGTCGCCTGAAATGATGCGTATACGAAAGACGCGTAGAAAATATATAAAAGAGTCTCAAGAGACTACAGAGATGGACACACAAAAATATGAAAGAGAAAAGGAATACTGTTGTGGCACACACAGTGTGTTTGTGTGTGAGTGTGTGTGTCGTGTGCAATATTATAAGCCCCAGGGAGAGAATATGCCTGTGCGTGGATGCGTTTCTCTGAGAACACTCTACTTATGGCGGAGGGTCGTCGTTGTGTCAAGCAACACAGCGATATTTCGACAA
>CAKAJA020000063.1:70000-85000 GCA_916610235.2 Lasioglossum morio | reverse complement strand
TCAAACTTCGTAAAACTGCATTAAACGCGGTATTATACAGGGATCTAACATTTAGAATCGTCCGAAACAGCCAGGAAAAAAGTTTACTCTTGATCGGTTTCTAAGAAAAAATAAAAAATAGGGTGTGGGAATTTCGTTAATCCACTTCTGCCGAGCGCAAACATGTTCAGGAAGTATCACCCTAATAGTACAGACCAAAATTAACTCCCGCCGTTTACCCGCGGTTTTTTCAAAACGCAAATAAGTACACGATGACTTGTAACTCCGTACATTATTTCAATTTTTCTCGAAAAATACTGATCCGAGAGCGTTGAAACTTCGTAAAACTGCATTAAACGCGGTATTATACAGGGATCTAACATTTAGAATCGTGCGAAACAGCCAGGAAAAAAGTTTACTCTTGACGCGGGGACTTGGAAAATTTTCGCTCGAGCTCCGTCGCTTCGTCCAACCGACGCGCCAGAACGCTCTTCGCGAGTCGCTCGATCGTCCGACTAGATGACCCGCTCGAGGGTTATTTCGATTTTTCTCGAAAAATACTCATCCGAGAGCGTTGAAACTTCGTAAAACTGCATTAAACGCAGTATTATACAGGGATCTAACATTTAGAATCGTCCGAAACAGCCAGGAAAAAAGTTTACTCTTGACGCGGGGACTTGGAAAATTTTCGCTCGAGCTCCGTAGCCTCGTCCAACCGACGCGCCAGAACCCACTTCGCGAGTCGCTCGATCGTCCGACTAGATGACCCGCTCGACGGTTATTTCGATTTTTCTCGAAAAATACTCATCCGAGAGCGTTGAAACTTCGAAAAACTGCATTAAACGCGGTATTATAGAGGGATCTAACGTTTAGAATCGTGCGAAACAGCCAGGAAAAAAGTTTACTCTTGACGCGGGGACTTGGTAAAATTTCGCTCGAGCTCCGTCGCCTCGTCCAACCGACGCGCCAGAACGCACTTCGCGAGACGCTCGGTCGTCCGACTAGATGACCCGCTCGAGGGTTATTTCGATTTTTCTCGAAAAATACTCATCCGAGAGCGTTGAAACTTCGTAAAACTGCATTAAACGCAGTATTATACAGGGATCTAACATTTAGAATCGTCCGAAACAGCCAGGAAAAAAGTTTACTCTTGACGCGGGGACTTGGAAAATTTTCGCTCGAGCTCCGTAGCCTCGTCCAACCGACGCGCCAGAACCCACTTCGCGAGTCGCTCGATCGTCCGACTAGATGACCCGCTCGACGGTTATTTCGATTTTTCTCGAAAAATACTCATCCGAGAGCGTTGAAACTTCGAAAAACTGCATTAAACGCGGTATTATAGAGGGATCTAACGTTTAGAATCGTGCGAAACAGCCAGGAAAAAAGTTTACTCTTGACGCGGGGACTTGGTAAAATTTCGCTCGAGCTCCGTCGCCTCGTCCAACCGACGCGCCAGAACGCACTTCGCGAGACGCTCGGTCGTCCGACTAGATGACCCGCTCGAGGGTTATTTCGATTTTTCTCGAAAAATACTCATCCGAGAGCGTTGAAACTTCGTAAAACTGCATTAAACGCGGTATTATACAGGGATCTAACATTTAGAATCGTGCGAAACAGCCAGGAAAAAAGTTTACTCTTGACGCGGGGACTTGGTAAAATTTCGCTCGAGCTCCGTCGCCTCGTCCAACCGACGCGCCAGAACGCACTTCGCGAGACGCTCGGTCGTCCGACTAGATGACCCGCTCGAGGGTTATTTCGATTTTTCTCGAAAAATACTCATCCGAGAGCGTTGAAACTTCGTAAAACTGCATTAAACGCGGTATTATACAGGGATCTAACATTTAGAATCGTGCGAAACAGCCAGGAAAAAAGTTTACTCTTGACGCGGGGACTTGGTAAAATTTCGCTCGAGCTCCGTCGCCTCGTCCAACCGACGCGCCAGAACGCACTTCGCGAGACGCTCGGTCGTCCGACTAGATGACCCGCTCGAGGGTTATTTCGATTTTTCTCGAAAAATACTCATCCGAGAGCGTTGAAACTTCGTAAAACTGCATTAAACGCGGTATTATACAGGGATCTAACATTTAGAATCGTGCGAAACAGCCAGGAAAAAAGTTTACTCTTGACGCGGGGACTTGGTAAAATTTCGCTCGAGCTCCGTCGCCTCGTCCAACCGACGCGCCAGAACGCACTTCGCGAGACGCTCGGTCGTCCGACTAGATGACCCGCTCGAGGGTTATTTCGATTTTTCTCGAAAAATACTCATCCGAGAGCGTTGAAACTTCGTAAAACTGCATTAAACGCGGTATTATACAGGGATCTAACATTTAGAATCGTGCGAAACAGCCAGGAAAAAAGTTTACTCTTGACGCGGGGACTTGGAAAAATTTCGCTCGAGCTCCGTCGCTTCGTCCAACCGACGCGCCAGAACGCCCTTCGCGAGACGCTCGGTCGTCCGACTAGATGACCCGCTCGAGGGTTATTTCGATTTTTCTCGAAAAATACTCATCCGAGAGCGTTGAAACTTCGTAAAACTGCATTAAACGCGGTATTATACAGGGATCTAACATTTAGAATCGTGCGAAACAGCCAGGAAAAAAGTTTACTCTTGACGCGGGGACTTGGAAAAATTTCGCTCGAGCTCCGTCGCTTCGTCCAACCGACGCGCCAGAACGCCCTTCGCGAGACGCTCGGTCGTCCGACTAGATGACCCGCTCGACGGTTATTTCGATTTTTCTCGAAAAATACTCATCCGAGAGCGTTGAAACTTCGAAAAACTGCATTAAACGCGGTATTATACGGGGATCTAACATTTAGAATCGTCCGAAACAGCCAGGAAAAAAGTTTACTCTTGACGCTGGGACTTGGAAAATTTTCGCTCGAGCTCCGTCGCTTCGTCCAACCGACGCGCCAGAACGCTCTTCGCGAGTCGCTCGATCGTCCGACTAGATGACCCGCTCGAGGGTTATTTCGATTTTTCTCGAAAAATACTCATCCGAGAGCGTTGAAACTTCGAAAAACTGCATTAAACGCGGTATTATAGAGGGATCTAACGTTTAGAATCGTGCGAAACAGCCAGGAAAAAAGTTTACTCTTGACGCGGGGACTTGGTAAAATTTCGCTCGAGCTCCGTCGCCTCGTCCAACCGACGCGCCAGAACGCACTTCGCGAGACGCTCGGTCGTCCGACTAGATGACCCGCTCGAGGGTTATTTCGATTTTTCTCGAAAAATACTCATCCGAGAGCGTTGAAACTTCGTAAAACTGCATTAAACGCGGTATTATACAGGGATCTAACATTTAGAATCGTGCGAAACAGCCAGGAAAAAAGTTTACTCTTGACGCGGGGACTTGGTAAAATTTCGCTCGAGCTCCGTCGCCTCGTCCAACCGACGCGCCAGAACGCACTTCGCGAGACGCTCGGTCGTCCGACTAGATGACCCGCTGGAGGGTTATTTCGATTTTTCTCGAAAAATACTCATCCGAGAGCGTTGAAACTTCGTAAAACTGCATTAAACGCGGTATTATACAGGGATCTAACATTTAGAATCGTGCGAAACAGCCAGGAAAAAAGTTTACTCTTGACGCGGGGACTTGGAAAAATTTCGCTCGAGCTCCGTCGCTTCGTCCAACCGACGCGCCAGAACGCCCTTCGCGAGACGCTCGGTCGTCCGACTAGATGACCCGCTCGACGGTTATTTCGATTTTTCTCGAAAAATACTCATCCGAGAGCGTTGAAACTTCGAAAAACTGCATTAAACGCGGTATTATACGGGGATCTAACATTTAGAATCGTCCGAAACAGCCAGGAAAAAAGTTTACTCTTGACGCTGGGACTTGGAAAATTTTCGCTCGAGCTCCGTCGCTTCGTCCAACCGACGCGCCAGAACGCTCTTCGCGAGTCGCTCGATCGTCCGACTAGATGACCCGCTCGAGGGTTATTTCGATTTTTCTCGAAAAATACTCATCCGAGAGCGTTGAAACTTCGAAAAACTGCATTAAACGCGGTATTATACGGGGATCTAACATTTAGAATCGTCCGAAACAGCCAGGAAAAAAGTTTACTCTTGACGCTGGGACTTGGAAAATTTTCGCTCGAGCTCCGTCGCTTCGTCCAACCGACGCGCCAGAACGCTCTTCGCGAGTCGCTCGATCGTCCGACTAGATGACCCGCTCGAGGGTTATTTCGATTTTTCTCGAAAAATACTCATCCGAGAGCGTTGAAACTTCGAAAAACTGCATTAAACGCGGTATTATAGAGGGATCTAACGTTTAGAATCGTGCGAAACAGCCAGGAAAAAAGTTTACTCTTGACGCGGGGACTTGGTAAAATTTCGCTCGAGCTCCGTCGCCTCGTCCAACCGACGCGCCAGAACGCACTTCGCGAGACGCTCGGTCGTCCGACTAGATGACCCGCTCGAGGGTTATTTCGATTTTTCTCGAAAAATACTCATCCGAGAGCGTTGAAACTTCGAAAAACTGCATTAAACGCGGTATTATACAGGGATCTAACATTTAGAATCGTGCGAAACAGCCAGGAAAAAAGTTTACTCTTGACGCGGGGACTTGGAAAAATTTCGCTCGAGCTCCGTCGCCTCGTCCAACCGACGCGCCAGAACGCACTTCGCGAGTCGCTCGATCGTCCGACTAGATGACCCGCTCGACGGTTATTTCGATTTTTCTCGAAAAATACTCATCCGAGAGCGTTGAAACTTCGTAAAACTGCATTAAACGCGGTATTATACAGGGATCTAACATTTAGAATCGTGCGAAACAGCCAGGAAAAAAGTTTACTCTTGCCGCGGGGACTTGGAAAATTTTCGCTCGAGCTCCGTCGCCTCGTCCAACCGACGCGCCAGAACGCACTTCGCGAGTCGCTCGATCGTTCGACTAGATGACCCGCTCGACGGTTATTTCGATTTTTCTCGAAAAATACTCATCCGAGAGCGTTGAAACTTCGAAAAACTGCATTAAACGCGGTATTATACAGGGATCTAACATTTAGAATCGTGCGAAACAGCCAGGAAAAAAGTTTACTCTTGACGCGGGGACTTGGAAAAATTTCGCTCGAGCTCCGTCGCCTCGTCCAACCGACGCGCCAGAACGCACTTCGCGAGTCGCTCGATCGTTCGACTAGATGACCCGCTCGACGGTTATTTCGATTTTTCTCGAAAAATACTCATCCGAGAGCGTTGAAACTTCGAAAAACTGCATTAAACGCGGTATTATACAGGGATCTAACATTTAGAATCGTGCGAAACAGCCAGGAAAAAAGTTTACTCTTGACGCGGGGACTTGGAAAATTTTCGCTCGAGCTCCGTAGCCTCGTCCAACCGACGCGCCAGAACCCACGTCGCGAGTCGCTCGATCTTCCGACTAGATGACCCGCTCGACGGTTATTTCGATTTTTCTCGAAAAATACTCATCCGAGAGCGTTGAAACTTCGAAAAACTGCATTAAACGCGGTATTATAGAGGGATCTAACGTTTAAAATCGTGCGAAACAGCCAGGAAAAAAGTTTACTCTTGACGCGGGGACTTGGTAAAATTTCGCTCGAGCTCCGTCGCCTCGTCCAACCGACGCGCCAGAACGCACTTCGCGAGACGCTCGGTCGTCCGACTAGATGACCCGCTCGAGGGTTATTTCGATTTTTCTCGAAAAATACTCATCCGAGAGCGTTGAAACTTCGAAAAACTGCATTAAACGCGGTATTATACAGGGATCTAACATTTAGAATCGTGCGAAACAGCCAGGAAAAAAGTTTACTCTTGACGCGGGGACTTGGAAAAATTTCGCTCGAGCTCCGTCGCCTCGTCCAACCGACGCGCCAGAACGCACTTCGCGAGTCGCTCGATCGTCCGACTAGATGACCCGCTCGACGGTTATTTCGATTTTTCTCGAAAAATACTCATCCGAGAGCGTTGAAACTTCGTAAAACTGCATTAAACGCGGTATTATACAGGGATCTAACATTTAGAATCGTGCGAAACAGCCAGGAAAAAAGTTTACTCTTGACGCGGGGACTTGGAAAAATTTCGCTCGAGCTCCGTCGCCTCGTCCAACCGACGCGCCAGAACGCACTTCGCGAGTCGCTCGATCGTCCGACTAGATGACCCGCTCGACGGTTATTTCGATTTTTCTCGAAAAATACTCATCCGAGAGCGTTGAAACTTCGTAAAACTGCATTAAACGCGGTATTATACAGGGATCTAACATTTAGAATCGTGCGAAACAGCCAGGAAAAAAGTTTACTCTTGCCGCGGGGACTTGGAAAATTTTCGCTCGAGCTCCGTCGCCTCGTCCAACCGACGCGCCAGAACGCACTTCGCGAGTCGCTCGATCGTTCGTCTAGATGACCCGCTCGACGGTTATTTCGATTTTTCTCGAAAAATACTCATCCGAGAGCGTTGAAACTTCGAAAAACTGCATTAAACGCGGTATTATAGAGGGATCTAACGTTTAGAATCGTGCGAAACAGCCAGGAAAAAAGTTTACTCTTGACGCGGGGACTTGGTAAAATTTCGCTCGAGCTCCGTCGCCTCGTCCAACCGACGCGCCAGAACGCACTTCGCGAGACGCTCGGTCGTCCGACTAGATGACCCGCTCGAGGGTTATTTCGATTTTTCTCGAAAAATACTCATCCGAGAGCGTTGAAACTTCGTAAAACTGCATTAAACGCAGTATTATACAGGGATCTAACATTTAGAATCGTCCGAAACAGCCAGGAAAAAAGTTTACTCTTGACGCGGGGACTTGGAAAATTTTCGCTCGAGCTCCGTAGCCTCGTCCAACCGACGCGCCAGAACCCACTTCGCGAGTCGCTCGATCGTCCGACTAGATGACCCGCTCGACGGTTATTTCGATTTTTCTCGAAAAATACTCATCCGAGAGCGTTGAAACTTCGAAAAACTGCATTAAACGCGGTATTATAGAGGGATCTAACGTTTAGAATCGTGCGAAACAGCCAGGAAAAAAGTTTACTCTTGACGCGGGGACTTGGTAAAATTTCGCTCGAGCTCCGTCGCCTCGTCCAACCGACGCGCCAGAACGCACTTCGCGAGACGCTCGGTCGTCCGACTAGATGACCCGCTCGAGGGTTATTTCGATTTTTCTCGAAAAATACTCATCCGAGAGCGTTGAAACTTCGTAAAACTGCATTAAACGCGGTATTATACAGGGATCTAACATTTAGAATCGTGCGAAACAGCCAGGAAAAAAGTTTACTCTTGACGCGGGGACTTGGTAAAATTTCGCTCGAGCTCCGTCGCCTCGTCCAACCGACGCGCCAGAACGCACTTCGCGAGACGCTCGGTCGTCCGACTAGATGACCCGCTCGAGGGTTATTTCGATTTTTCTCGAAAAATACTCATCCGAGAGCGTTGAAACTTCGTAAAACTGCATTAAACGCGGTATTATACAGGGATCTAACATTTAGAATCGTGCGAAACAGCCAGGAAAAAAGTTTACTCTTGACGCGGGGACTTGGTAAAATTTCGCTCGAGCTCCGTCGCCTCGTCCAACCGACGCGCCAGAACGCACTTCGCGAGACGCTCGGTCGTCCGACTAGATGACCCGCTCGAGGGTTATTTCGATTTTTCTCGAAAAATACTCATCCGAGAGCGTTGAAACTTCGTAAAACTGCATTAAACGCGGTATTATACAGGGATCTAACATTTAGAATCGTGCGAAACAGCCAGGAAAAAAGTTTACTCTTGACGCGGGGACTTGGTAAAATTTCGCTCGAGCTCCGTCGCCTCGTCCAACCGACGCGCCAGAACGCACTTCGCGAGACGCTCGGTCGTCCGACTAGATGACCCGCTCGAGGGTTATTTCGATTTTTCTCGAAAAATACTCATCCGAGAGCGTTGAAACTTCGTAAAACTGCATTAAACGCGGTATTATACAGGGATCTAACATTTAGAATCGTGCGAAACAGCCAGGAAAAAAGTTTACTCTTGACGCGGGGACTTGGAAAAATTTCGCTCGAGCTCCGTCGCTTCGTCCAACCGACGCGCCAGAACGCCCTTCGCGAGACGCTCGGTCGTCCGACTAGATGACCCGCTCGACGGTTATTTCGATTTTTCTCGAAAAATACTCATCCGAGAGCGTTGAAACTTCGAAAAACTGCATTAAACGCGGTATTATACGGGGATCTAACATTTAGAATCGTCCGAAACAGCCAGGAAAAAAGTTTACTCTTGACGCTGGGACTTGGAAAATTTTCGCTCGAGCTCCGTCGCTTCGTCCAACCGACGCGCCAGAACGCTCTTCGCGAGTCGCTCGATCGTCCGACTAGATGACCCGCTCGAGGGTTATTTCGATTTTTCTCGAAAAATACTCATCCGAGAGCGTTGAAACTTCGAAAAACTGCATTAAACGCGGTATTATAGAGGGATCTAACGTTTAGAATCGTGCGAAACAGCCAGGAAAAAAGTTTACTCTTGACGCGGGGACTTGGTAAAATTTCGCTCGAGCTCCGTCGCCTCGTCCAACCGACGCGCCAGAACGCACTTCGCGAGACGCTCGGTCGTCCGACTAGATGACCCGCTCGAGGGTTATTTCGATTTTTCTCGAAAAATACTCATCCGAGAGCGTTGAAACTTCGTAAAACTGCATTAAACGCGGTATTATACAGGGATCTAACATTTAGAATCGTGCGAAACAGCCAGGAAAAAAGTTTACTCTTGACGCGGGGACTTGGTAAAATTTCGCTCGAGCTCCGTCGCCTCGTCCAACCGACGCGCCAGAACGCACTTCGCGAGACGCTCGGTCGTCCGACTAGATGACCCGCTGGAGGGTTATTTCGATTTTTCTCGAAAAATACTCATCCGAGAGCGTTGAAACTTCGTAAAACTGCATTAAACGCGGTATTATACAGGGATCTAACATTTAGAATCGTGCGAAACAGCCAGGAAAAAAGTTTACTCTTGACGCGGGGACTTGGAAAAATTTCGCTCGAGCTCCGTCGCTTCGTCCAACCGACGCGCCAGAACGCCCTTCGCGAGACGCTCGGTCGTCCGACTAGATGACCCGCTCGACGGTTATTTCGATTTTTCTCGAAAAATACTCATCCGAGAGCGTTGAAACTTCGAAAAACTGCATTAAACGCGGTATTATACGGGGATCTAACATTTAGAATCGTCCGAAACAGCCAGGAAAAAAGTTTACTCTTGACGCTGGGACTTGGAAAATTTTCGCTCGAGCTCCGTCGCTTCGTCCAACCGACGCGCCAGAACGCTCTTCGCGAGTCGCTCGATCGTCCGACTAGATGACCCGCTCGAGGGTTATTTCGATTTTTCTCGAAAAATACTCATCCGAGAGCGTTGAAACTTCGAAAAACTGCATTAAACGCGGTATTATACGGGGATCTAACATTTAGAATCGTCCGAAACAGCCAGGAAAAAAGTTTACTCTTGACGCTGGGACTTGGAAAATTTTCGCTCGAGCTCCGTCGCTTCGTCCAACCGACGCGCCAGAACGCTCTTCGCGAGTCGCTCGATCGTCCGACTAGATGACCCGCTCGAGGGTTATTTCGATTTTTCTCGAAAAATACTCATCCGAGAGCGTTGAAACTTCGAAAAACTGCATTAAACGCGGTATTATAGAGGGATCTAACGTTTAGAATCGTGCGAAACAGCCAGGAAAAAAGTTTACTCTTGACGCGGGGACTTGGTAAAATTTCGCTCGAGCTCCGTCGCCTCGTCCAACCGACGCGCCAGAACGCACTTCGCGAGACGCTCGGTCGTCCGACTAGATGACCCGCTCGAGGGTTATTTCGATTTTTCTCGAAAAATACTCATCCGAGAGCGTTGAAACTTCGAAAAACTGCATTAAACGCGGTATTATACAGGGATCTAACATTTAGAATCGTGCGAAACAGCCAGGAAAAAAGTTTACTCTTGACGCGGGGACTTGGAAAAATTTCGCTCGAGCTCCGTCGCCTCGTCCAACCGACGCGCCAGAACGCACTTCGCGAGTCGCTCGATCGTCCGACTAGATGACCCGCTCGACGGTTATTTCGATTTTTCTCGAAAAATACTCATCCGAGAGCGTTGAAACTTCGTAAAACTGCATTAAACGCGGTATTATACAGGGATCTAACATTTAGAATCGTGCGAAACAGCCAGGAAAAAAGTTTACTCTTGCCGCGGGGACTTGGAAAATTTTCGCTCGAGCTCCGTCGCCTCGTCCAACCGACGCGCCAGAACGCACTTCGCGAGTCGCTCGATCGTTCGACTAGATGACCCGCTCGACGGTTATTTCGATTTTTCTCGAAAAATACTCATCCGAGAGCGTTGAAACTTCGAAAAACTGCATTAAACGCGGTATTATACAGGGATCTAACATTTAGAATCGTGCGAAACAGCCAGGAAAAAAGTTTACTCTTGACGCGGGGACTTGGAAAAATTTCGCTCGAGCTCCGTCGCCTCGTCCAACCGACGCGCCAGAACCCACGTCGCGAGTCGCTCGATCTTCCGACTAGATGACCCGCTCGACGGTTATTTCGATTTTTCTCGAAAAATACTCATCCGAGAGCGTTGAAACTTCGAAAAACTGCATTAAACGCGGTATTATAGAGGGATCTAACGTTTAGAATCGTGCGAAACAGCCAGGAAAAAAGTTTACTCTTGACGCGGGGACTTGGTAAAATTTCGCTCGAGCTCCGTCGCCTCGTCCAACCGACGCGCCAGAACGCACTTCGCGAGACGCTCGGTCGTCCGACTAGATGACCCGCTCGAGGGTTATTTCGATTTTTCTCGAAAAATACTCATCCGAGAGCGTTGAAACTTCGTAAAACTGCATTAAACGCGGTATTATACAGGGATCTAACATTTAGAATCGTGCGAAACAGCCAGGAAAAAAGTTTACTCTTGACGCGGGGACTTGGTAAAATTTCGCTCGAGCTCCGTCGCCTCGTCCAACCGACGCGCCAGAACGCACTTCGCGAGACGCTCGGTCGTCCGACTAGATGACCCGCTCGAGGGTTATTTCGATTTTTCTCGAAAAATACTCATCCGAGAGCGTTGAAACTTCGAAAAACTGCATTAAACGCGGTATTATACAGGGATCTAACATTTAGAATCGTGCGAAACAGCCAGGAAAAAAGTTTACTCTTGACGCGGGGACTTGGAAAAATTTCGCTCGAGCTCCGTCGCCTCGTCCAACCGACGCGCCAGAACGCACTTCGCGAGTCGCTCGATCGTCCGACTAGATGACCCGCTCGACGGTTATTTCGATTTTTCTCGAAAAATACTCATCCGAGAGCGTTGAAACTTCGTAAAACTGCATTAAACGCGGTATTATACAGGGATCTAACATTTAGAATCGTGCGAAACAGCCAGGAAAAAAGTTTACTCTTGACGCGGGGACTTGGAAAAATTTCGCTCGAGCTCCGTCGCCTCGTCCAACCGACGCGCCAGAACGCACTTCGCGAGTCGCTCGATCGTCCGACTAGATGACCCGCTCGACGGTTATTTCGATTTTTCTCGAAAAATACTCATCCGAGAGCGTTGAAACTTCGTAAAACTGCATTAAACGCGGTATTATACAGGGATCTAACATTTAGAATCGTGCGAAACAGCCAGGAAAAAAGTTTACTCTTGCCGCGGGGACTTGGAAAATTTTCGCTCGAGCTCCGTCGCCTCGTCCAACCGACGCGCCAGAACGCACTTCGCGAGTCGCTCGATCGTTCGACTAGATGACCCGCTCGACGGTTATTTCGATTTTTCTCGAAAAATACTCATCCGAGAGCGTTGAAACTTCGAAAAACTGCATTAAACGCGGTATTATACAGGGATCTAACATTTAGAATCGTGCGAAACAGCCAGGAAAAAAGTTTACTCTTGCCGCGGGGACTTGGAAAATTTTCGCTCGAGCTCCGTCGCCTCGTCCAACCGACGCGCCAGAACGCACTTCGCGAGTCGCTCGATCGTTCGACTAGATGACCCGCTCGACGGTTATTTCGATTTTTCTCGAAAAATACTCATCCGAGAGCGTTGAAACTTCGAAAAACTGCATTAAACGCGGTATTATACAGGGATCTAACATTTAGAATCGTGCGAAACAGCCAGGAAAAAAGTTTACTCTTGACGCGGGGACTTGGAAAAATTTCGCTCGAGCTCCGTCGCCTCGTCCAACCGACGCGCCAGAACGCACTTCGCGAGTCGCTCGATCGTTCGACTAGATGACCCGCTCGACGGTTATTTCGATTTTTCTCGAAAAATACTCATCCGAGAGCGTTGAAACTTCGAAAAACTGCATTAAACGCGGTATTATACAGGGATCTAACATTTAGAATCGTGCGAAACAGCCAGGAAAAAAGTTTACTCTTGACGCGGGGACTTGGAAAATTTTCGCTCGAGCTCCGTCGCCTCGTCCAACCGACGCGCCAGAACGCACTTCGCGAGTCGCTCGATCGTCCGACTAGATGACCCGCTCGACGGTTATATCAATTTTTCTCGAAAAATACTCATCCGAGAGCGTTGAAACTTCGTAAAACTGCATTAAACGCGGTATTATACAGGGATCTAACATTTAGAATCGTCCGAAACAGCCAGGAAAAAAGTTTACTCTTGACGCTGGGACTTTGAAAAATTTCGCTCTTTCGATCGTGGTAAGCTATCCGCCCGAACATTATTTTCAATTTATTCGATAAATAATGGTCGTAGAGCTTTGAAACTTGATATTTATTGTTAAAATGCGTTATTATACAATGATCTAACATTTATAATAGTCTACTAACGATAGAAAAAAAGTTTACTCTTGACGCTGGGACTTTGAAAAATTTCGCTCGTTCGATCGTGGTAAGTTATCCGCCCGAACATTATTTTCAATTTATTCGATAAATAATGGTCGTAGAGCTTTGAAACTTGATATTTATTGTTAAAATGCGTTATTATACAATGATCTAACATTTATAATAATCTACTAACGATAGAAAAAAAGTTTACTCTTGACGCTGGGACTTTGAAAAATTTCGCTCGTTCGATCGTGGTAAGTTATCCGCCCGAACATTATTTTCAATTTATTCGATAAATAATGGTCGTAGAGCTTTGAAACTTGATATTTATTGTTAAAATGCGTTATTATACAATGATCTAACATTTATAATAATCTACTAACGATAGAAAAAAAGTTTACTCTTGACGCTGGGACTTTGAAAAATTTCGCTCGTTCGATCGTGGTAAGTTATCCGCCCGAACATTATTTTCAATTTATTCGATAAATAATGGTCGTAGAGCTTTGAAACTTGATATTTATTGTTAAAATGCGTTATTATACAATGATGTAACATTTATAATAGTCTACTAACGATAGAAAAAAAGTTTACTCTTGGCGGTGGGACTGTAAAAATTTTCAAAGTGCCGCGAGAGTATATGAAAAGTTGAATATTTTGTGTTAAATATTCTGGAAATGCAAACAGTTATTGTATTTTACAAAAAAATTTTTCACTCGAAAATTTTTCTAAGTCCCAGCAGCCCGGCCGGCTGGGCTGTTGCCGCGGCGGTTTGCTCCCATAAGCGCGCGTGCTATTCACCGCGCGGCGCCGGCGTCGTTCCCGGCCGTTTCGTACCTATAAGAGACTCGACGGTTCGGCGAGTCGGGCGACTCAGCGCGCGCTTGGGGCTATTCTACGATCTCGGTCGAGAAGCAGCTCACGGCGCCTCGAGACTTCGGTCTCGACTGTTTCGTACCGTGCTTCGTATCGAACTTTTCTCTACACAGCATTGCCACGGGTCGGTGTCCTAGACCGAATGGCCCTTATGTGGCGAGCCTCCCATCGAGGAGGTTGGTGACTTGTATGCACTGATGTGTATACTCGTACTAACTGAGCATCAACTCTTAACCCGAGCGAAAAATTTGGGATAGTGTTAGGATGAGTTTGAGAGAAACATTTTAGAATTTAGAAGTCAAACATAAAAAAATGTTTGCAGAGAAACGTCATATAAAATGAGGTTGCCTATCGCACTGCCCAGAGCGAGCAGACGAGCATCGGGATGGCGCTTGCCAGCATGCATTTACGTGCTTCCGCGTGATCCCATGTTCCGAGCTATACGCATCTTCCGCGTTACGGTAACCCTATATGAACGACTCTTCATATAAACGAGAACACAAGGAAGGAAAAAGAGAGAGAAGAAGGAGAAAAATATAAATGATATGAAAATTTGTTCTCGAAAGATCTAAAAGGAAGTTGGCAAAAATGTGAAAAATCTTATATCGATGGATATGATTTGTGTGAGGATGTGAATCTTGAAAATTGAAATTTAAGAGAAGGTGATGGTGTAACTCTCGTTCGAAAGGTTCTCTGAGAATTCGAACGAGAGAACGAAAAATAGAAAAGTCCGTAATGCAAAAGCATCAAACTGAAACGAAACTCTGTTCGAAAGGTTCTGTGAGAATTCGAACGAGAGTTGTAAAATATACAAGTCCGTAACGCAAAAGCAGAAAACTTAAAACGAAACATACTCGGTTCGAAAGGTTCTCTGAGAATTCGAACGAGTAAAGAGAATGTGAGAGAGGAGGAGGAATCTATATAATATAGAAAAGTAAATAGACACACTCGTGTTCGAAAGGTTCTGTAAGAATTCGAACGAGTAAAAATGAAATTAAGAAAAAGTGTCGTCGACCAGTCTCTGAAAGAGCTGGCGACGAAAAGACACAAACGATGATGATGATATGAATTATAAAGTAAAACGACAAAAATTGTCGAAGCTCCCTGGTTGATCCTGCCAGTAGTCATATGCTTGTCTCAAAGATTAAGCCATGCATGTCTCAGTACATGCCGCATTAAGGTGAAACCGCGAATGGCTCATTAAATCAGTTATGGTTTCTTAGATCGTACCCACATTTACTTGGATAACTGTGGTAATTCTAGAGCTAATACATGCAAAACAGAGTTCCGACCAGAGATGGTAGGAACGCTTTTATTAGATCAAAACCAATCGGTGGCGGGCGGTAACGTTCGTCCATCGTTTGCTTTGGTGACTCTGAATAACTTTGTGCTGATCGCATGGTCTTCTAG
>CAKAJA020000063.1:57500-67500 GCA_916610235.2 Lasioglossum morio | reverse complement strand
TGCCGGTACCGTCGTGTATAATAACGCCTTTGGTGTTGTTCTCTGCGTCGTGTAGGCTCTCGACAAAATTATACGAAGGACATACTCTACGACGGTCGCGCATGAACAGGGATGTAAGCGTCGATTCGAATTCACAAAATATATCACGCTTCCTCGGTCTTCGCTTCTGTGGAAAAGGGAGTATGTCCGGAGTCGTTTGTTGGAAACGGTATCCTCGTTAAGAGGATAAACAAAATTACTCAGGGTAGCCTGTGGAAAACGCGTGGTTGCGCGTTGTCGTGTAATCGTTCGCGAACATCGAGAGGATAGACGAGACGCGAAGGACCGGCTCGTGATGCTCGCTTTTAAAGCAGTCGTGAGTCTGACACCCTACTCCGTGCCGTGTGGCCCAATAGTGCGCACCACGAGAGCTTGGGACGAATGACCGCTGCCAGAGCCGGCTGTGAAGTCCCGCTCTCTATTTTATCGAGTTCGCGTATAACCAAGAGCACGGGAACGTTGCGCCGCACGCGGTGTGTTCGTTGACGACGGAACATATATAGTATATATCATATATAATATTTTTATACATTCGAGAGAGGATCGAGCTGCTCGTGATGCTCGCTTTTTTTAATAAAAGCAGTCGTGAGTCTGACAACACCCTCCTCTCTTCTCTCCGTGCCGTGTGGCCCAATAGTGCGCACCACGAGAGAGAGAGAGAGCCTTGGGTCGAGAATGACCGCTGCTTCTACAAACTAAGCCAGAGAGCCGGCTGCGCGAGTCCGCCAGTTGTATCGAATAAAAAAATATTTTATGAAGAATACGTTCCGAAGATAAACGGTGCTTTTCCGAGAGGACCGGTCGCGTGACGCTCCGACTAAAGCCTATGCACCACGACTTCCCGACGATGACACCCTACTCTCTGTGTGGCCCAATAGTGCGCGCAGACGAGCGTGGGACGAAGAACTTCGGGGATGATCGCGCGTGTACGGCCGCAGAGAGGAACGCCGCCGATTCGTGAGTTCGCTTGTATCGGAATCGCATTCGTTTCCTCGTGCACACAACCAAACATTTTATAGAAATGTGTTTATCGAGAAGAGAGGACCGGCTCGTGATGCTCGCTTTTAAAGCAGTCGTGAGTCTGACACCCTACTCCGTGCCGTGTGGCCCAATAGTGCGCACCACGTGAGCTTGGGACGAATGACCGCTGCCAGAGCCGGCTGTGAAGTCCCTCCGTTCTCACATTTCGAATAAAAGAAAAATAGAGGAGAGGAAAATGTTTCTCTGGATCCAGTATCCGGGATGTGTCTCTCTACGAGAGATCCCCGTCGTTTCACAGAGAATAAAATTCCTCTCCGCGTTTTCCACGTTACATAGGCTTTTCAATGTACTGTTCGCCCGGCCGTCAGATACTCGCTAGTCTCGCGGGTATTCTGACGGTTTTATTTTTCCGTTTCTACGGACGACGACAGTGTCGTTCTTAAAACGACGCCTGAATCTCCTTCGCGCGCTGGTTGGAGCTTTCAGGTATCGGCGTTCTTTTACGAACCGCAGAACAAGAGACATAACATATATTGATTATAAATCAAAAATATATACGATTACCCTGAACGGTGGATCACTTGGCTCGTGGGTCGATGAAGAACGCAGCTAATTGCGCGTCAACGTGTGAACTGCAGGACACATGAACATCGACATTTCGTACGCACATTGCGGTCCACGGATACAATTCCTGGACCACGCCTGGCTGAGGGTCGTTTACGTAACCAAATACTGCTTGCGTTGCTCTTGTAAGTCCCCGCCGTCGCTTACCTCTCCAAAAGTATATTTGGAGGGCGCAAAGAGCGTTTCTGAGTCGGGTTGCAAAGATGCGTACGTACGAGCGATAGATGGGCGTTTCGTCGGCGTTTGCCGCGGTTCGGTGAAAATTGCTGATTTCGCATTGCGTCTTAGACAACAGAGATAGAGTTTGTCAAAGTTTCTTCCACGAGAAGCGAAGTAGGGATTGGTATTTCTTACGTTCGAACTTGCGTGAGTGTTTTACGGTGTCGTGAGTCGTTATATACGACCGCCCGTAGGCACCGCTTCGACTTAGGATCTCCAAATCTCTCACCTTCTCTAGCGAGAAACGATTCGCCTTGCGAGAGAAAGCCGTTATCACTCTTGAACATTTAACGCGCTCCCGACGTCGCCTGAAATGATGCGTATACGAAAGACGCGTAGAAAATATATAAAAGAGTCTCAAGAGACTACAGAGATGGACACACAAAAATATGAAAGAGAAAAGGAATACTGTTGTGGCACACACAGTGTGTTTGTGTGTGAGTGTGTGTGTCGTGTGCAATATTATAAGCCCCAGGGAGAGAATATGCCTGTGCGTGGATGCGTTTCTCTGAGAACACTCTACTTATGGCGGAGGGTCGTCGTTGTGTCAAGCAACACAGCGATATTTCGACAAACATATATATTACAACCTTCGAGTCTTCGAGGGAGAGAGTGAGAAGAAAAGAAGACACAAACAGTGGTCTCTCGTTTTCTACGAACGCTTTGATGTTCGATGGACAGCGGAGCAACGAGCGCAGCAATGTGCGGGATGAGCACGTCGTACTTGATCGGGTCGGAATTATTCCCCGTCGTCGACGTGTCCTCGCTAATCTGTGAAGATTGCCATTCCATCGCCACGTTCGTTGAATCGGTATTCAACTTCTCTCCAGCTCTCTCGATGGGTCTCTTTGGTTTTATGTGAGAAGAGATATCGTCTTGTGTTTGTGCGCGCAACGTTTCTGCACCCCCGTGATGAAAGTAAGAGAAGAGAAATCCCACCGGGTTATATGTATTATAACTTTTATAATATATATACTCCTCTATTGGCGAGGCTTTTTCGAACGATTGATTGTCACACGACTACAAGACACACCACACACGTTATATTACACACTTGTGTTCACGCACGGAACAGCACCGCAGGGAGAAAGATAATTTACAAAAGAATTAACCCCTTTGTCGGTCGCCCCATGTCTTTTCTTTTTCTTCGTTTTTGTCGATTCGTGTGGAACCGCGCGATCTTGTCGGTCGTCCAGTCCCCGGAAGTTCTTTTCGACGGACGTTAAAGTTAACCGGCACAGATCGTCTAGCGAGAGTTTCCGATCGACGAGCAAAACGAAGAAAAGAAGTTTTAAGACACTTTGGTGTGGCGCTTAAGGCATATTGGTTTTCTTGTATATATATTATCTTCTCTTCTGTCGTGTAGTGTTGTTTCGTTTTCTTTTTTTTTCTTTTTTTTTTGTGCTCTGTACGTTTTCGCGAGTACTACTTTTTTTTTACGCTCTTTCGTAGAAACACAAAAATATTTTATTTCACGTACGACGACCTCAGAGTAGGCGAGATTACCCGCTGAATTTAAGCATATTACTAAGCGGAGGAAAAGAAACTAACAAGGATTTCCTTAGTAGCGGCGAGCGAACAGGAATTAGCCCAGCACTGAATCCCGCGGTTCTGCCGTTGGGAAATGTAGTGTTCAGGAGGGTCAATTTATCCCGAGACGTCGAACCGCGTCCAAGTCCATCTTGAATGGGGCCATTTACCCGTAGAGGGTGCCAGGCCCGTAGCGACTGGTACGCGTTTCGGGAGGACCTCTCCTTAGAGTCGGGTTGCTTGAGAGTGCAGCCCTAAGTGGGTGGTAAACTCCATCTAAGGCTAAATATGACCACGAGACCGATAGCGAACAAGTACCGTGAGGGAAAGTTGAAAAGAACTTTGAAGAGAGAGTTCAAGAGTACGTGAAACCGTTCAGGGGTAAACCTGAGAAACCCAAAAGATCGAATGGGGAGATTCATCGTCGACGAGGCTGGCTTTCGTTGGTGCGCAGATAGCCCGCAATGGGTCATTTCGGTGATTCCAGTGCGAGGGTACACCATCAACGTTTGATGTTCCGGTCGCGTAGTCGTGCACTTCTCCCTTAGTAGAACGTCGCGACCCGTTGCGTGTCGGTCTACGGTTCGAGGCCGTTGCCTGTCGTGTCGCGTTCGCGCGCACACGGCAGACGCTCGATCACCTGGCCGGCTGCGTGACGGTACTCTGACGGTATCGGGCCGCAACCAATCCATTTTCGAATGTGTGTGCGTCAGGCCCGCCGCAAGCTCGGTTAGTTTGTCACCCGGATGGTACGGACCTAGCGCCGGCTCCGGGCCTAACCAGCTGTTAGCAGGCGGTGTCCTCGGACTGGCCAAGCTTTGAATTACCGGTCAGCGACGCTACTGCTTTGGGTACTCTCAGGACCCGTCTTGAAACACGGACCAAGGAGTCTAACATGTGCGCGAGTCATTGGGACATGTAAACCTAAAGGCGCAATGAAAGTAAAGGTCGTATCTTAGCGTCGACCAAGGGAGGATGGGCCGCGTCACGATGCGGCCTCGCACTCCCGGGGCGTCTCGTTCTCATTGCGAGAAGAGGCGCACCCAGAGCGTACACGTTGGGACCCGAAAGATGGTGAACTATGCCTGGTCAGGACGAAGTCAGGGGAAACCCTGATGGAGGTCCGTAGCGATTCTGACGTGCAAATCGATCGTCGGAACTGGGTATAGGGGCGAAAGACTAATCGAACCATCTAGTAGCTGGTTCCCTCCGAAGTTTCCCTCAGGATAGCTGGCACTCGCTCGTTCCTCTTTTGATGAACGTGTGCGAGTCTCATCTGGTAAAGCGAATGATTAGAGGCCTTGGGGCCGAAACGACCTCAACCTATTCTCAAACTTTAAATGGGTGAGATCTCTGGCTTGCTTGGATCAATGAAGCCACGAGATTATAATATATGGATCAGAGTGCCAAGTGGGCCAATTTTGGTAAGCAGAACTGGCGCTGTGGGATGAACCAAACGCAGAGTTAAGGCGCCTAAGTCGACGCTTATGGGATACCATGAAAGGCGTTGGTTGCTTAAGACAGCAGGACGGTGGCCATGGAAGTCGGAATCCGCTAAGGAGTGTGTAACAACTCACCTGCCGAAGCAACTAGCCCTGAAAATGGATGGCGCTGAAGCGTCGCGCCTATACTCCGCCGTCAGCGGCAAGTGAGGTTGACGTTAGCTTTTTTTAAAGGCGCGTCTTCCATGAAGCTCTGACGAGTAGGAGGGTCGCGGCGGTGTGCGCAGAAGGGTCTGGGCGTGAGCCTGCCTGGAGCCGCCGTCGGTGCAGATCTTGGTGGTAGTAGCAAATACTCCAGCGAGGCCCTGGAGGACTGACGTGGAGAAGGGTTTCGTGTGAACAGCCGTTGCACACGAGTCAGTCGATCCTAAGCCCTAAGAGAAATCCTATGTAGATGAGGTGTCCTAAGTGAGAGAAAGCAACAAACAAAAATGAGAGAGAGATACACACCCATCGGGCGAAAGGGAATCCGGTTTCTATTCCGGAACCCGGCAGCGGAACCGCATACCATTCGGGCCCTCGTAAGAGTGTTCGTCGGGGTAACCCAAAATGACCTGGAGACGCCGTCGGGAGATCCGGGGAGAGTTTTCTTTTCTGTATAAGCGTTCGAGTTCCCTGGAAACCTCTAGCAGGGAGATAGGGTTTGGAACGCGAAGAGCACCGCAGTTGCGGCGGTGTCCGGATCTTCCCCTCGGACCTTGAAAATCCAGGAGAGGGCCACGTGGAGGTGTCGCGCCGGTTCGTACCCATATCCGCAGCAGGTCTCCAAGGTAAAGAGCCTCTAGTCGATAGATTAATGTAGGTAAGGGAAGTCGGCAAATTGGATCCGTAACTTCGGAATAAGGATTGGCTCTGAGGAGCGGGGCGTGTCGGGCTTGGTCGGGAAGCGGGTCTGGCTGACGTGCCGGGCCTGGGCGAGGTGAACACATTATTACTAATGCTGGGATCCGAGCTCGGTCCCGTGCCTTGGCCTCCCGCGGATCTTCCTTGCTGCGAGGCTTTCGTCTAGAACGGCGATCGTCCTCTTCGGCCGCCATTCAACGCTCAGCTCAGAACTGGCACGGACTAGGGGAATCCGACTGTCTAATTAAAACAAAGCATTGCGATGGCCCCCACGGGTGTTGACGCAATGTGATTTCTGCCCAGTGCTCTGAATGTCAACGTGAAGAAATTCAAAAAAGCGCGGGTAAACGGCGGGAGTAACTATGACTCTCTTAAGGTAGCCAAATGCCTCGTCATCTAATTAGTGACGCGCATGAATGGATTAACGAGATTCCCTCTGTCCCTATCTACTGGCGGGGACAGTTGCTGGGTCTCTCGTGGGTCGAATGGGCGCCTCTGGCGGTCCCACGATATGCAGAACATGAACTCACTGAGCTGCACTGGTGCTGCGGCGATGACCGAAAAGTGAGAACGACCAGCTTTTGCTCGGTTCGTAGCTGGCACGTTAAGAACGAGCCGTGCCAGCGTAGCGATGCATTAGCATCATAGTATTCAATAGAAGAAGCGGGAGGATTCATACAGATTTATCTGTTTTGTGTTTTTCCCGTTTTCGAAAGCAATACGCCGCTACGGTTCTTAGAAGAGGGGCTTCTTGAACTTAGGCGGGCGGACAGCGGAGCAGCACACAGCATGATACGGGAAGAGCACGTCGCACAGGATCGGGTTGAAGTATCCCCGTCGTCGACGCGTCCTCGTTAATCTGGGTGACTGCCATTCTGTCGCCTGGTTCTGAAAGCAACACGCTGCTGGTACTTAGGTGGATGGACAGCGGAGCGGCGCACAGCACGATGCGGGAAGAGCACGTTGCACATGATCGGGTTGAAGCATCCCCGTCGTCAACGTGTCCTCGCTAATCTGTGCGACCGCCATTCTGTCGCCTGGTTTCAAAAGCAACATGCCGTCAGTACTTAGGCGAATGAACATCGGAGCGGCGCACGGCACGATGCGGGACGAGCACGTTGCACATGATCGGGTTGAAGTATCCCCGTCGTCAGCGTGTCCCCGCTAATCTGTGTGACCGCCATTTCGTCGCCGGGGTTTCTGTAAGCAACACGCTTCTAGAACTTATCGTGTTCGCTGTCGTGAAGACTCGCTAAGGGATGGGCTCACATTCCCCGGAGAGCTCGGCCTCTGTAAAGGAGCACCCGGTGCTCTAGCTACACTTGCGCCTCCACGCGGTCCCGCTGGATGGCAGGCTCTTCGGAGTCTGTGAAACTAAACGACGTGTAGTGGAGTGGAGGAGACAACCACTCTAAGTCCACGTCTCCCACGTGTTTGCCGTGCGTGGCGACCCTTGTCGTCGGAAAAGGGGATCCTGGGATCTGAGGGGGCCCACTCCTGCGGGTGTGACGTCCCCAACACGTACCTTTGGCCTCCGCTTCGACTAGATGGGCGGCTAGGCGAGAAAATAACCCTATGCCTAGTCAATCGGCTCGGAAGGATCAATAGCTCCGGCGATGTGGTCCTTCTGGGGTGAGGATGCGGTAGGTGGTTGAACAGACTACTGGTAGGCCACCGATATCCGCGGACTATATTCCGGGCGACGCACTAACCTGCCGGAGGCAGGTTCCATTTGAGGGTCCAGTGAGGCTGGTGCCGTGCCGGGATGAATCGAACGCATACTTTCATGGAAACTAGAAACGCAAAACAGAGAGTCAAGTCGTCGGGACCAGTGCAAGGCGAAGCCAAGCATGAAGCCGCCGCAGCTGGGGTAGGGTTGGCTGAAATTAGCGTACCTACACCAGTGTCCGTCAAAGTCGAGAGGACCGAGGATGTGCTCCTGAGCCAGCCTAGCGTGACCCTCGAAAGGTGCGATGCACCAAAGAAGAGCAAGAGTAAGAATCTTGTACCGGTCGTGAAAGCGCCGTGCAAGACTTGCTCTTGCAAAGAGACGAAGAACTCTCCCCCGTCCGAGGGAAGTTCGAAGAAGAAGCAGGGGCAAGGTGCGAACCTTGTCTCTGGGAATGGCGAAGCGCTCGGCGAGGGTACCTCAAAGAGCCACGATATCCATTCGGGCAAGAAGAAAGCCGTGAAGGCTTCTTCTGCCAAAAAGGACAAACGCTCCGCCAAGGTGGCACCAGCCGAAGCAGAGCGTAAGCGACTGGGAGGGAAACCGGTGGAGGCGGTTCCCGGGCCCAGAGTACGGCCTCTCGATCTCATCAGAGACGAAGCCTTCGAGCAAGTCGAGACCATAGCTAGACGGAGTAGCACCCAGGGTGTCTCCAAAGAAGCTGCGGCCACGATTATGCAAAGTGCGAATGCACTCAATCAGCTCGTCCAGGAACTTATTCAGCGGAATAGTTTCCTCGAAGGACAGCTGGCAGCGGTCAGGGCAGATAGAGCTAGACCGTCTGCACCGAGTGCAGTGACTGCGTCAAAGACTGCCCCGCGGTCTGCGACCAGTCAAGCTGGTAAGCGCGCCCACTCGACCTACGCCGATGCGGTTAGGGTCGAGTGTAGTAAAGTCCCCCCGGACGCGGTTAAGCCACCACAGCACGTGGTAAGGATTTTTCCGCCGAAGGGCACGGAGCAGAGCAGCGAAGCGACTAAGCGGACTGTTCTCTCTGTCGTGAAACCTGCGAAGGAGAAGATCCGCGTGAGGTCAGTACGACTCATCCACTCCGGTGGCATCGTAGTCGAGACCGAGCGCAAAGAAGATCTTCAAGTCTTCACGGGGAGTAAGGGACTGAAAGAGAAAGGACTTTCGGTCTCTATGCCGTCTAAACGGAACCCGTCACTCATTGTGTACGATGTTCCGAAGAAGATGGCAAGAGAAGAGGTTGCTTCCAATCTGTGGAAGCAAAACCTGTCCGATATGACTCAGAAAGAGTTTACCTCTAACCTGAAGGTCAGCTACCAAGCTGGTCCTAAGGGCAGGGAGGCGACCAACTGGGTCATCGATGTCAGTCCGCAGGTTCGCCAGCGGCTGAAAAGTGGGGTAGCACGCGTGTACCTTGGCTGGTCAGCTTGTCGTGTACAGGACTATGTCACGGTCACGCGGTGCTTCAAGTGCCAGAAGTTTGGCCACACGGCTAAACGATGCAAGCACAAAGACGACATCTGTGGTCACTGCGCTGAGAAGGGTCACACCTTCGCCACCTGCAGCAAGAAGAGTGGACAGCCGGTCTGCTCGAATTGCAAGGAGCGTGGTAAGCCTTATGGCCACAGATCCCGAGACAAGCTGTGCGCTTCCTACCAGGTCGCGTTACAGCAAGTAGTCGCTCGAACCAACTATGGCTGAGCGCACCGGAGATAGACAACGATCTCAGAGGCCGATTCGAATCGTGCAGCATAATATGCGGCGAGCTCGGATCGTAACCGATGAAATCAGATCTTTGCTGCATGCGCATGGAGTCGATGTGTTACTAGCGCAAGAGCCGTACAGCTGGGAAGGCAAAATGCCTGGGCTGGAACGGACCACGAAGCTGATAGCGGAAGGGGATCGACCGATGGCAGCTATCGCTGTCACCAACCGAGACCTAACCGTTGTCAAGATTTCACATCTTTGCGACACACATCTCTCCTGTGCGTGCGTTAAGGGCAATTTCGGTGAGTTCTACCTGGTCAGCCAGTACTTTCAATGCTCTGAAGAGATTGAACCAAGTCTGGCTCGACTGGAGAGAGTGCTTGCGGCATTGAGTCACAACAAAGTCGTGATCGCAGCGGACGTCAACAGTAAATCTGCTCTTTGGGGCAGTATGGTGACTGACGCGAGAGGCCGAAAACTCGAAGAGTTTGTGGCCCGGCACGGCTTGGTTGTTTTGAACGAGGCCGGTAGTATGCCCACGTACTCCGGACCCGTCGGAGAGTCCTTTATAGATGTCACATTTGCGACACCTGACATGTCAGACAAAGTGCGAGGATGGAAAGTCCAGCGGGACTTAACATCTAGTGACCACAGAGTCATACGTTTTTCGTTGGAGTTCTCAGCCACGGATGGAAACCGGCACCACGATGGGCGGTTCCACCTGGATAGTGCGAACTCCGAGAGATTCGAGCGAGCGCTGCTGGAAAGCAAGGAGAGATTAACCCTCCGACCGAGCTGTCGCGAGGAGGTTGAACAACTAGCACAGGAATTCGAGGAATCGATTGTCCAAGCGTGC
>CAKAJA020000063.1:7500-52500 GCA_916610235.2 Lasioglossum morio | reverse complement strand
CAAGGGATTTCGTGTAGACACGAAGAATTTCAAAGTGCTAGCGGCGTATTACTTTCGCTTCCAGCGGCGTATTGTTTTCCATTCTGGCGGCGTATTGCTTTCGCTTCCAGCGGCGTATTGCTTTCAATTCTGGCGGCGTATTGCTTTCGCTTCCAGCGGCGTATTGCCTCTCATTCTAGCGGCGTATTGCTTTCGCTTCCAGCGGCGTATTGCTTTCAATTCTGGCGGCGTATTGCTTTCGCTTCCAGCGGCGTATTGCTTTCAATTCTGGCGGCGTATTGCTTTCGCTTCCAGCGGCGTATTGCCTCTCATTCTAGCGGCGTATTGCTTTCGCTTCCAGCGGCGTATTGCTTTCAATTCTGGCGGCGTATTGCTTTCAATTCTGGCGGCGTATTGCCTCTCATTCTAGCGGCGTATTGCTTTCGCTTCCAGCGGCGTATTGCCTCTCATTCTAGCGGCGTATTGCTTTCGCTTCCAGCGGCGTATTGCTTTCGCTTCCAGCGGCGTATTGCCTCTCATTCTGGCGGCGTATTGCTTTCGCTTCCAGCGGCGTATTGCCTCTCATTCTAGCGGCGTATTGCTTTCGCTTCCAGCGGCGTATTGCCTCTCATTCTAGCGGCGTATTGCTTTCGCTTCCAGCGGCGTATTGCCTCTCATTCTGGCGGCGTATTGCTTTCGCTTCCAGCGGCGTATTGCTTTCGCTTCCAGCGGCGTATTGCCTCTCATTCTGGCGGCGTATTGCTTTCGCTTCCAGCGGCGTATTGCTTTCGCTTCCAGCGGCGTATTGCTTTCGCTTCCAGCGGCGTATTGCCTCTCATTCTGGCGGCGTATTGCTTTCGCTTCCAGCGGCGTATTGCCTCTCATTCTGGCGGCGTATTGCCTTCGCTTCCAGCGGCGTATTGCCTCTCATTATAGCGGCGTATTGCCACAGTTTTGGAGGCGTATTGCCTCCAATTCTACCGGCGTATAGCCAGAGTTCTAGAAGCATATTGCCAGAATTTTCGCAGCATATTTTTCTTACTTACTGCGTCATATTGAATCAGACGGCAGATGCATTTTACATTATTTTAACAATGTAACTCCAGTAACAAAACAAATTACCGGCATTCGCATTATATCTGTAAATAATTCATTCGATTTAAACGTAAAAATTAAAGAATTAATTTTTTAAACTAATTCTAAGATACAAATAAAACAATATTTGACATATTGCATTAATTCACATAATAATTTGTTATTTTAAAGCATACAAAGCGTGCCCAACCGGCATCCTGATACTCTCGCAAATCCACCAAATCGGTTTCTAAGAAAAAAAAAAGTAGGGACAGAGGGAATCTCGTTAATCCACTTCTGCCGAGCGCAAACATGTTCAGGAAGTATCACCCTAATAGTACAGACCAAAATTAACTCCCGCCGTTTACCCGCGGTTTTTTCAAAACGCAAATAAGTACACGATGACTTGTAACTCCGTACATTATTTCAATTTTTCTCGAAAAATACTGATCCGAGAGCGTTCAAACTTCGTAAAACTGCATTAAACGCGGTATTATACAGGGATCTAACATTTAGAATCGTCCGAAACAGCCAGGAAAAAAGTTTACTCTTGATCGGTTTCTAAGAAAAAATAAAAAATAGGGTGTGGGAATTTCGTTAATCCACTTCTGCCGAGCGCAAACATGTTCAGGAAGTATCACCCTAATAGTACAGACCAAAATTAACTCCCGCCGTTTACCCGCGGTTTTTTCAAAACGCAAATAAGTACACGATGACTTGTAACTCCGTACATTATTTCAATTTTTCTCGAAAAATACTGATCCGAGAGCGTTGAAACTTCGTAAAACTGCATTAAACGCGGTATTATACAGGGATCTAACATTTAGAATCGTGCGAAACAGCCAGGAAAAAAGTTTACTCTTGACGCGGGGACTTGGAAAATTTTCGCTCGAGCTCCGTCGCTTCGTCCAACCGACGCGCCAGAACGCTCTTCGCGAGTCGCTCGATCGTCCGACTAGATGACCCGCTCGAGGGTTATTTCGATTTTTCTCGAAAAATACTCATCCGAGAGCGTTGAAACTTCGTAAAACTGCATTAAACGCAGTATTATACAGGGATCTAACATTTAGAATCGTCCGAAACAGCCAGGAAAAAAGTTTACTCTTGACGCGGGGACTTGGAAAATTTTCGCTCGAGCTCCGTAGCCTCGTCCAACCGACGCGCCAGAACCCACTTCGCGAGTCGCTCGATCGTCCGACTAGATGACCCGCTCGACGGTTATTTCGATTTTTCTCGAAAAATACTCATCCGAGAGCGTTGAAACTTCGAAAAACTGCATTAAACGCGGTATTATAGAGGGATCTAACGTTTAGAATCGTGCGAAACAGCCAGGAAAAAAGTTTACTCTTGACGCGGGGACTTGGTAAAATTTCGCTCGAGCTCCGTCGCCTCGTCCAACCGACGCGCCAGAACGCACTTCGCGAGACGCTCGGTCGTCCGACTAGATGACCCGCTCGAGGGTTATTTCGATTTTTCTCGAAAAATACTCATCCGAGAGCGTTGAAACTTCGTAAAACTGCATTAAACGCAGTATTATACAGGGATCTAACATTTAGAATCGTCCGAAACAGCCAGGAAAAAAGTTTACTCTTGACGCGGGGACTTGGAAAATTTTCGCTCGAGCTCCGTAGCCTCGTCCAACCGACGCGCCAGAACCCACTTCGCGAGTCGCTCGATCGTCCGACTAGATGACCCGCTCGACGGTTATTTCGATTTTTCTCGAAAAATACTCATCCGAGAGCGTTGAAACTTCGAAAAACTGCATTAAACGCGGTATTATAGAGGGATCTAACGTTTAGAATCGTGCGAAACAGCCAGGAAAAAAGTTTACTCTTGACGCGGGGACTTGGTAAAATTTCGCTCGAGCTCCGTCGCCTCGTCCAACCGACGCGCCAGAACGCACTTCGCGAGACGCTCGGTCGTCCGACTAGATGACCCGCTCGAGGGTTATTTCGATTTTTCTCGAAAAATACTCATCCGAGAGCGTTGAAACTTCGTAAAACTGCATTAAACGCGGTATTATACAGGGATCTAACATTTAGAATCGTGCGAAACAGCCAGGAAAAAAGTTTACTCTTGACGCGGGGACTTGGTAAAATTTCGCTCGAGCTCCGTCGCCTCGTCCAACCGACGCGCCAGAACGCACTTCGCGAGACGCTCGGTCGTCCGACTAGATGACCCGCTCGAGGGTTATTTCGATTTTTCTCGAAAAATACTCATCCGAGAGCGTTGAAACTTCGTAAAACTGCATTAAACGCGGTATTATACAGGGATCTAACATTTAGAATCGTGCGAAACAGCCAGGAAAAAAGTTTACTCTTGACGCGGGGACTTGGTAAAATTTCGCTCGAGCTCCGTCGCCTCGTCCAACCGACGCGCCAGAACGCACTTCGCGAGACGCTCGGTCGTCCGACTAGATGACCCGCTCGAGGGTTATTTCGATTTTTCTCGAAAAATACTCATCCGAGAGCGTTGAAACTTCGTAAAACTGCATTAAACGCGGTATTATACAGGGATCTAACATTTAGAATCGTGCGAAACAGCCAGGAAAAAAGTTTACTCTTGACGCGGGGACTTGGTAAAATTTCGCTCGAGCTCCGTCGCCTCGTCCAACCGACGCGCCAGAACGCACTTCGCGAGACGCTCGGTCGTCCGACTAGATGACCCGCTCGAGGGTTATTTCGATTTTTCTCGAAAAATACTCATCCGAGAGCGTTGAAACTTCGTAAAACTGCATTAAACGCGGTATTATACAGGGATCTAACATTTAGAATCGTGCGAAACAGCCAGGAAAAAAGTTTACTCTTGACGCGGGGACTTGGAAAAATTTCGCTCGAGCTCCGTCGCTTCGTCCAACCGACGCGCCAGAACGCCCTTCGCGAGACGCTCGGTCGTCCGACTAGATGACCCGCTCGACGGTTATTTCGATTTTTCTCGAAAAATACTCATCCGAGAGCGTTGAAACTTCGAAAAACTGCATTAAACGCGGTATTATACTGGGATCTAACATTTAGAATCGTCCGAAACAGCCAGGAAAAAAGTTTACTCTTGACGCTGGGACTTGGAAAATTTTCGCTCGAGCTCCGTCGCTTCGTCCAACCGACGCGCCAGAACGCTCTTCGCGAGTCGCTCGATCGTCCGACTAGATGACCCGCTCGAGGGTTATTTCGATTTTTCTCGAAAAATACTCATCCGAGAGCGTTGAAACTTCGAAAAACTGCATTAAACGCGGTATTATAGAGGGATCTAACGTTTAGAATCGTGCGAAACAGCCAGGAAAAAAGTTTACTCTTGACGCGGGGACTTGGTAAAATTTCGCTCGAGCTCCGTCGCCTCGTCCAACCGACGCGCCAGAACGCACTTCGCGAGACGCTCGGTCGTCCGACTAGATGACCCGCTCGAGGGTTATTTCGATTTTTCTCGAAAAATACTCATCCGAGAGCGTTGAAACTTCGTAAAACTGCATTAAACGCGGTATTATACAGGGATCTAACATTTAGAATCGTGCGAAACAGCCAGGAAAAAAGTTTACTCTTGACGCGGGGACTTGGTAAAATTTCGCTCGAGCTCCGTCGCCTCGTCCAACCGACGCGCCAGAACGCACTTCGCGAGACGCTCGGTCGTCCGACTAGATGACCCGCTGGAGGGTTATTTCGATTTTTCTCGAAAAATACTCATCCGAGAGCGTTGAAACTTCGTAAAACTGCATTAAACGCGGTATTATACAGGGATCTAACATTTAGAATCGTGCGAAACAGCCAGGAAAAAAGTTTACTCTTGACGCGGGGACTTGGAAAAATTTCGCTCGAGCTCCGTCGCTTCGTCCAACCGACGCGCCAGAACGCCCTTCGCGAGACGCTCGGTCGTCCGACTAGATGACCCGCTCGACGGTTATTTCGATTTTTCTCGAAAAATACTCATCCGAGAGCGTTGAAACTTCGAAAAACTGCATTAAACGCGGTATTATACGGGGATCTAACATTTAGAATCGTCCGAAACAGCCAGGAAAAAAGTTTACTCTTGACGCTGGGACTTGGAAAATTTTCGCTCGAGCTCCGTCGCTTCGTCCAACCGACGCGCCAGAACGCTCTTCGCGAGTCGCTCGATCGTCCGACTAGATGACCCGCTCGAGGGTTATTTCGATTTTTCTCGAAAAATACTCATCCGAGAGCGTTGAAACTTCGAAAAACTGCATTAAACGCGGTATTATACGGGGATCTAACATTTAGAATCGTCCGAAACAGCCAGGAAAAAAGTTTACTCTTGACGCTGGGACTTGGAAAATTTTCGCTCGAGCTCCGTCGCTTCGTCCAACCGACGCGCCAGAACGCTCTTCGCGAGTCGCTCGATCGTCCGACTAGATGACCCGCTCGAGGGTTATTTCGATTTTTCTCGAAAAATACTCATCCGAGAGCGTTGAAACTTCGAAAAACTGCATTAAACGCGGTATTATAGAGGGATCTAACGTTTAGAATCGTGCGAAACAGCCAGGAAAAAAGTTTACTCTTGACGCGGGGACTTGGTAAAATTTCGCTCGAGCTCCGTCGCCTCGTCCAACCGACGCGCCAGAACGCACTTCGCGAGACGCTCGGTCGTCCGACTAGATGACCCGCTCGAGGGTTATTTCGATTTTTCTCGAAAAATACTCATCCGAGAGCGTTGAAACTTCGAAAAACTGCATTAAACGCGGTATTATACAGGGATCTAACATTTAGAATCGTGCGAAACAGCCAGGAAAAAAGTTTACTCTTGACGCGGGGACTTGGAAAAATTTCGCTCGAGCTCCGTCGCCTCGTCCAACCGACGCGCCAGAACGCACTTCGCGAGTCGCTCGATCGTCCGACTAGATGACCCGCTCGACGGTTATTTCGATTTTTCTCGAAAAATACTCATCCGAGAGCGTTGAAACTTCGTAAAACTGCATTAAACGCGGTATTATACAGGGATCTAACATTTAGAATCGTGCGAAACAGCCAGGAAAAAAGTTTACTCTTGCCGCGGGGACTTGGAAAATTTTCGCTCGAGCTCCGTCGCCTCGTCCAACCGACGCGCCAGAACGCACTTCGCGAGTCGCTCGATCGTTCGACTAGATGACCCGCTCGACGGTTATTTCGATTTTTCTCGAAAAATACTCATCCGAGAGCGTTGAAACTTCGAAAAACTGCATTAAACGCGGTATTATACAGGGATCTAACATTTAGAATCGTGCGAAACAGCCAGGAAAAAAGTTTACTCTTGACGCGGGGACTTGGAAAAATTTCGCTCGAGCTCCGTCGCCTCGTCCAACCGACGCGCCAGAACGCACTTCGCGAGTCGCTCGATCGTTCGACTAGATGACCCGCTCGACGGTTATTTCGATTTTTCTCGAAAAATACTCATCCGAGAGCGTTGAAACTTCGAAAAACTGCATTAAACGCGGTATTATACAGGGATCTAACATTTAGAATCGTGCGAAACAGCCAGGAAAAAAGTTTACTCTTGACGCGGGGACTTGGAAAATTTTCGCTCGAGCTCCGTAGCCTCGTCCAACCGACGCGCCAGAACCCACGTCGCGAGTCGCTCGATCTTCCGACTAGATGACCCGCTCGACGGTTATTTCGATTTTTCTCGAAAAATACTCATCCGAGAGCGTTGAAACTTCGAAAAACTGCATTAAACGCGGTATTATAGAGGGATCTAACGTTTAGAATCGTGCGAAACAGCCAGGAAAAAAGTTTACTCTTGACGCGGGGACTTGGTAAAATTTCGCTCGAGCTCCGTCGCCTCGTCCAACCGACGCGCCAGAACGCACTTCGCGAGACGCTCGGTCGTCCGACTAGATGACCCGCTCGAGGGTTATTTCGATTTTTCTCGAAAAATACTCATCCGAGAGCGTTGAAACTTCGAAAAACTGCATTAAACGCGGTATTATACAGGGATCTAACATTTAGAATCGTGCGAAACAGCCAGGAAAAAAGTTTACTCTTGACGCGGGGACTTGGAAAAATTTCGCTCGAGCTCCGTCGCCTCGTCCAACCGACGCGCCAGAACGCACTTCGCGAGTCGCTCGATCGTCCGACTAGATGACCCGCTCGACGGTTATTTCGATTTTTCTCGAAAAATACTCATCCGAGAGCGTTGAAACTTCGTAAAACTGCATTAAACGCGGTATTATACAGGGATCTAACATTTAGAATCGTGCGAAACAGCCAGGAAAAAAGTTTACTCTTGACGCGGGGACTTGGAAAAATTTCGCTCGAGCTCCGTCGCCTCGTCCAACCGACGCGCCAGAACGCACTTCGCGAGTCGCTCGATCGTCCGACTAGATGACCCGCTCGACGGTTATTTCGATTTTTCTCGAAAAATACTCATCCGAGAGCGTTGAAACTTCGTAAAACTGCATTAAACGCGGTATTATACAGGGATCTAACATTTAGAATCGTGCGAAACAGCCAGGAAAAAAGTTTACTCTTGCCGCGGGGACTTGGAAAATTTTCGCTCGAGCTCCGTCGCCTCGTCCAACCGACGCGCCAGAACGCACTTCGCGAGTCGCTCGATCGTTCGACTAGATGACCCGCTCGACGGTTATTTCGATTTTTCTCGAAAAATACTCATCCGAGAGCGTTGAAACTTCGAAAAACTGCATTAAACGCGGTATTATAGAGGGATCTAACGTTTAGAATCGTGCGAAACAGCCAGGAAAAAAGTTTACTCTTGACGCGGGGACTTGGTAAAATTTCGCTCGAGCTCCGTCGCCTCGTCCAACCGACGCGCCAGAACGCACTTCGCGAGACGCTCGGTCGTCCGACTAGATGACCCGCTCGAGGGTTATTTCGATTTTTCTCGAAAAATACTCATCCGAGAGCGTTGAAACTTCGTAAAACTGCATTAAACGCAGTATTATACAGGGATCTAACATTTAGAATCGTCCGAAACAGCCAGGAAAAAAGTTTACTCTTGACGCGGGGACTTGGAAAATTTTCGCTCGAGCTCCGTAGCCTCGTCCAACCGACGCGCCAGAACCCACTTCGCGAGTCGCTCGATCGTCCGACTAGATGACCCGCTCGACGGTTATTTCGATTTTTCTCGAAAAATACTCATCCGAGAGCGTTGAAACTTCGAAAAACTGCATTAAACGCGGTATTATAGAGGGATCTAACGTTTAGAATCGTGCGAAACAGCCAGGAAAAAAGTTTACTCTTGACGCGGGGACTTGGTAAAATTTCGCTCGAGCTCCGTCGCCTCGTCCAACCGACGCGCCAGAACGCACTTCGCGAGACGCTCGGTCGTCCGACTAGATGACCCGCTCGAGGGTTATTTCGATTTTTCTCGAAAAATACTCATCCGAGAGCGTTGAAACTTCGTAAAACTGCATTAAACGCGGTATTATACAGGGATCTAACATTTAGAATCGTGCGAAACAGCCAGGAAAAAAGTTTACTCTTGACGCGGGGACTTGGTAAAATTTCGCTCGAGCTCCGTCGCCTCGTCCAACCGACGCGCCAGAACGCACTTCGCGAGACGCTCGGTCGTCCGACTAGATGACCCGCTCGAGGGTTATTTCGATTTTTCTCGAAAAATACTCATCCGAGAGCGTTGAAACTTCGTAAAACTGCATTAAACGCGGTATTATACAGGGATCTAACATTTAGAATCGTGCGAAACAGCCAGGAAAAAAGTTTACTCTTGACGCGGGGACTTGGTAAAATTTCGCTCGAGCTCCGTCGCCTCGTCCAACCGACGCGCCAGAACGCACTTCGCGAGACGCTCGGTCGTCCGACTAGATGACCCGCTCGAGGGTTATTTCGATTTTTCTCGAAAAATACTCATCCGAGAGCGTTGAAACTTCGTAAAACTGCATTAAACGCGGTATTATACAGGGATCTAACATTTAGAATCGTGCGAAACAGCCAGGAAAAAAGTTTACTCTTGACGCGGGGACTTGGTAAAATTTCGCTCGAGCTCCGTCGCCTCGTCCAACCGACGCGCCAGAACGCACTTCGCGAGACGCTCGGTCGTCCGACTAGATGACCCGCTCGAGGGTTATTTCGATTTTTCTCGAAAAATACTCATCCGAGAGCGTTGAAACTTCGTAAAACTGCATTAAACGCGGTATTATACAGGGATCTAACATTTAGAATCGTGCGAAACAGCCAGGAAAAAAGTTTACTCTTGACGCGGGGACTTGGAAAAATTTCGCTCGAGCTCCGTCGCTTCGTCCAACCGACGCGCCAGAACGCCCTTCGCGAGACGCTCGGTCGTCCGACTAGATGACCCGCTCGACGGTTATTTCGATTTTTCTCGAAAAATACTCATCCGAGAGCGTTGAAACTTCGAAAAACTGCATTAAACGCGGTATTATACGGGGATCTAACATTTAGAATCGTCCGAAACAGCCAGGAAAAAAGTTTACTCTTGACGCTGGGACTTGGAAAATTTTCGCTCGAGCTCCGTCGCTTCGTCCAACCGACGCGCCAGAACGCTCTTCGCGAGTCGCTCGATCGTCCGACTAGATGACCCGCTCGAGGGTTATTTCGATTTTTCTCGAAAAATACTCATCCGAGAGCGTTGAAACTTCGAAAAACTGCATTAAACGCGGTATTATAGAGGGATCTAACGTTTAGAATCGTGCGAAACAGCCAGGAAAAAAGTTTACTCTTGACGCGGGGACTTGGTAAAATTTCGCTCGAGCTCCGTCGCCTCGTCCAACCGACGCGCCAGAACGCACTTCGCGAGACGCTCGGTCGTCCGACTAGATGACCCGCTCGAGGGTTATTTCGATTTTTCTCGAAAAATACTCATCCGAGAGCGTTGAAACTTCGTAAAACTGCATTAAACGCGGTATTATACAGGGATCTAACATTTAGAATCGTGCGAAACAGCCAGGAAAAAAGTTTACTCTTGACGCGGGGACTTGGTAAAATTTCGCTCGAGCTCCGTCGCCTCGTCCAACCGACGCGCCAGAACGCACTTCGCGAGACGCTCGGTCGTCCGACTAGATGACCCGCTGGAGGGTTATTTCGATTTTTCTCGAAAAATACTCATCCGAGAGCGTTGAAACTTCGTAAAACTGCATTAAACGCGGTATTATACAGGGATCTAACATTTAGAATCGTGCGAAACAGCCAGGAAAAAAGTTTACTCTTGACGCGGGGACTTGGAAAAATTTCGCTCGAGCTCCGTCGCTTCGTCCAACCGACGCGCCAGAACGCCCTTCGCGAGACGCTCGGTCGTCCGACTAGATGACCCGCTCGACGGTTATTTCGATTTTTCTCGAAAAATACTCATCCGAGAGCGTTGAAACTTCGAAAAACTGCATTAAACGCGGTATTATACGGGGATCTAACATTTAGAATCGTCCGAAACAGCCAGGAAAAAAGTTTACTCTTGACGATGGGACTTGGAAAATTTTCGCTCGAGCTCCGTCGCTTCGTCCAACCGACGCGCCAGAACGCTCTTCGCGAGTCGCTCGATCGTCCGACTAGATGACCCGCTCGAGGGTTATTTCGATTTTTCTCGAAAAATACTCATCCGAGAGCGTTGAAACTTCGAAAAACTGCATTAAACGCGGTATTATACGGGGATCTAACATTTAGAATCGTCCGAAACAGCCAGGAAAAAAGTTTACTCTTGACGCTGGGACTTGGAAAATTTTCGCTCGAGCTCCGTCGCTTCGTCCAACCGACGCGCCAGAACGCTCTTCGCGAGTCGCTCGATCGTCCGACTAGATGACCCGCTCGAGGGTTATTTCGATTTTTCTCGAAAAATACTCATCCGAGAGCGTTGAAACTTCGAAAAACTGCATTAAACGCGGTATTATAGAGGGATCTAACGTTTAGAATCGTGCGAAACAGCCAGGAAAAAAGTTTACTCTTGACGCGGGGACTTGGTAAAATTTCGCTCGAGCTCCGTCGCCTCGTCCAACCGACGCGCCAGAACGCACTTCGCGAGACGCTCGGTCGTCCGACTAGATGACCCGCTCGAGGGTTATTTCGATTTTTCTCGAAAAATACTCATCCGAGAGCGTTGAAACTTCGAAAAACTGCATTAAACGCGGTATTATACAGGGATCTAACATTTAGAATCGTGCGAAACAGCCAGGAAAAAAGTTTACTCTTGACGCGGGGACTTGGTAAAATTTCGCTCGAGCTCCGTCGCCTCGTCCAACCGACGCGCCAGAACGCACTTCGCGAGTCGCTCGATCGTCCGACTAGATGACCCGCTCGACGGTTATTTCGATTTTTCTCGAAAAATACTCATCCGAGAGCGTTGAAACTTCGTAAAACTGCATTAAACGCGGTATTATACAGGGATCTAACATTTAGAATCGTGCGAAACAGCCAGGAAAAAAGTTTACTCTTGCCGCGGGGACTTGGAAAATTTTCGCTCGAGCTCCGTCGCCTCGTCCAACCGACGCGCCAGAACGCACTTCGCGAGTCGCTCGATCGTTCGACTAGATGACCCGCTCGACGGTTATTTCGATTTTTCTCGAAAAATACTCATCCGAGAGCGTTGAAACTTCGAAAAACTGCATTAAACGCGGTATTATACAGGGATCTAACATTTAGAATCGTGCGAAACAGCCAGGAAAAAAGTTTACTCTTGACGCGGGGACTTGGAAAAATTTCGCTCGAGCTCCGTCGCCTCGTCCAACCGACGCGCCAGAACGCACTTCGCGAGTCGCTCGATCGTTCGACTAGATGACCCGCTCGACGGTTATTTCGATTTTTCTCGAAAAATACTCATCCGAGAGCGTTGAAACTTCGAAAAACTGCATTAAACGCGGTATTATACAGGGATCTAACATTTAGAATCGTGCGAAACAGCCAGGAAAAAAGTTTACTCTTGACGCGGGGACTTGGAAAATTTTCGCTCGAGCTCCGTAGCCTCGTCCAACCGACGCGCCAGAACCCACGTCGCGAGTCGCTCGATCTTCCGACTAGATGACCCGCTCGACGGTTATTTCGATTTTTCTCGAAAAATACTCATCCGAGAGCGTTGAAACTTCGAAAAACTGCATTAAACGCGGTATTATAGAGGGATCTAACGTTTAGAATCGTGCGAAACAGCCAGGAAAAAAGTTTACTCTTGACGCGGGGACTTGGTAAAATTTCGCTCGAGCTCCGTCGCCTCGTCCAACCGACGCGCCAGAACGCACTTCGCGAGACGCTCGGTCGTCCGACTAGATGACCCGCTCGAGGGTTATTTCGATTTTTCTCGAAAAATACTCATCCGAGAGCGTTGAAACTTCGTAAAACTGCATTAAACGCGGTATTATACAGGGATCTAACATTTAGAATCGTGCGAAACAGCCAGGAAAAAAGTTTACTCTTGACGCGGGGACTTGGTAAAATTTCGCTCGAGCTCCGTCGCCTCGTCCAACCGACGCGCCAGAACGCACTTCGCGAGACGCTCGGTCGTCCGACTAGATGACCCGCTCGAGGGTTATTTCGATTTTTCTCGAAAAATACTCATCCGAGAGCGTTGAAACTTCGAAAAACTGCATTAAACGCGGTATTATACAGGGATCTAACATTTAGAATCGTGCGAAACAGCCAGGAAAAAAGTTTACTCTTGACGCGGGGACTTGGAAAAATTTCGCTCGAGCTCCGTCGCCTCGTCCAACCGACGCGCCAGAACGCACTTCGCGAGTCGCTCGATCGTCCGACTAGATGACCCGCTCGACGGTTATTTCGATTTTTCTCGAAAAATACTCATCCGAGAGCGTTGAAACTTCGTAAAACTGCATTAAACGCGGTATTATACAGGGATCTAACATTTAGAATCGTGCGAAACAGCCAGGAAAAAAGTTTACTCTTGACGCGGGGACTTGGAAAAATTTCGCTCGAGCTCCGTCGCCTCGTCCAACCGACGCGCCAGAACGCACTTCGCGAGTCGCTCGATCGTCCGACTAGATGACCCGCTCGACGGTTATTTCGATTTTTCTCGAAAAATACTCATCCGAGAGCGTTGAAACTTCGTAAAACTGCATTAAACGCGGTATTATACAGGGATCTAACATTTAGAATCGTGCGAAACAGCCAGGAAAAAAGTTTACTCTTGCCGCGGGGACTTGGAAAATTTTCGCTCGAGCTCCGTCGCCTCGTCCAACCGACGCGCCAGAACGCACTTCGCGAGTCGCTCGATCGTTCGACTAGATGACCCGCTCGACGGTTATTTCGATTTTTCTCGAAAAATACTCATCCGAGAGCGTTGAAACTTCGAAAAACTGCATTAAACGCGGTATTATACAGGGATCTAACATTTAGAATCGTGCGAAACAGCCAGGAAAAAAGTTTACTCTTGACGCGGGGACTTGGAAAAATTTCGCTCGAGCTCCGTTGCCTCGTCCAACCGACGCGCCAGAACGCACTTCGCGAGTCGCTCGATCGTTCGACTAGATGACCCGCTCGACGGTTATTTCGATTTTTCTCGAAAAATACTCATCCGAGAGCGTTGAAACTTCGAAAAACTGCATTAAACGCGGTATTATACAGGGATCTAACATTTAGAATCGTGCGAAACAGCCAGGAAAAAAGTTTACTCTTGACGCGGGGACTTGGAAAATTTTCGCTCGAGCTCCGTCGCCTCGTCCAACCGACGCGCCAGAACGCACTTCGCGAGTCGCTCGATCGTCCGACTAGATGACCCGCTCGACGGTTATATCAATTTTTCTCGAAAAATACTCATCCGAGAGCGTTGAAACTTCGTAAAACTGCATTAAACGCGGTATTATACAGGGATCTAACATTTAGAATCGTCCGAAACAGCCAGGAAAAAAGTTTACTCTTGACGCTGGGACTTTGAAAAATTTCGCTCTTTCGATCGTGGTAAGCTATCCGCCCGAACATTATTTTCAATTTATTCGATAAATAATGGTCGTAGAGCTTTGAAACTTGATATTTATTGTTAAAATGCGTTATTATACAATGATCTAACATTTATAATAGTCTACTAACGATAGAAAAAAAGTTTACTCTTGACGCTGGGACTTTGAAAAATTTCGCTCGTTCGATCGTGGTAAGTTATCCGCCCGAACATTATTTTCAATTTATTCGATAAATAATGGTCGTAGAGCTTTGAAACTTGATATTTATTGTTAAAATGCGTTATTATACAATGATCTAACATTTATAATAATCTACTAACGATAGAAAAAAAGTTTACTCTTGACGCTGGGACTTTGAAAAATTTCGCTCGTTCGATCGTGGTAAGTTATCCGCCCGAACATTATTTTCAATTTATTCGATAAATAATGGTCGTAGAGCTTTGAAACTTGATATTTATTGTTAAAATGCGTTATTATACAATGATCTAACATTTATAATAATCTACTAACGATAGAAAAAAAGTTTACTCTTGACGCGGGGACTTGGAAAAATTTCGCTCGAGCTCCGTCGCCTCGTCCAACCGACGCGCCAGAACGCACTTCGCGAGTCGCTCGATCGTCCGACTAGATGACCCGCTCGACGGTTATTTCGATTTTTCTCGAAAAATACTCATCCGAGAGCGTTGAAACTTCGTAAAACTGCATTAAACGCGGTATTATACAGGGATCTAACATTTAGAATCGTGCGAAACAGCCAGGAAAAAAGTTTACTCTTGACGCGGGGACTTGGAAAATTTTCGCTCGAGCTCCGTCGCCTCGTCCAACCGACGCGCCAGAACGCACTTCGCGAGTCGCTCGATCGTTCGACTAGATGACCCGCTCGACGGTTATTTCGATTTTTCTCGAAAAATACTCATCCGAGAGCGTTGAAACTTCGAAAAACTGCATTAAACGCGGTATTATAGAGGGATCTAACGTTTAGAATCGTGCGAAACAGCCAGGAAAAAAGTTTACTCTTGACGCGGGGACTTGGTAAAATTTCGCTCGAGCTCCGTCGCCTCGTCCAACCGACGCGCCAGAACGCACTTCGCGAGACGCTCGGTCGTCCGACTAGATGACCCGCTCGAGGGTTATTTCGATTTTTCTCGAAAAATACTCATCCGAGAGCGTTGAAACTTCGTAAAACTGCATTAAACGCAGTATTATACAGGGATCTAACATTTAGAATCGTCCGAAACAGCCAGGAAAAAAGTTTACTCTTGACGCTGGGACTTGGAAAATTTTCGCTCGAGCTCCGTAGCCTCGTCCAACCGACGCGCCAGAACCCACTTCGCGAGTCGCTCGATCGTCCGACTAGATGACCCGCTCGACGGTTATTTCGATTTTTCTCGAAAAATACTCATCCGAGAGCGTTGAAACTTCGAAAAACTGCATTAAACGCGGTATTATAGAGGGATCTAACGTTTAGAATCGTGCGAAACAGCCAGGAAAAAAGTTTACTCTTGACGCGGGGACTTGGTAAAATTTCGCTCGAGCTCCGTCGCCTCGTCCAACCGACGCGCCAGAACGCACTTCGCGAGACGCTCGGTCGTCCGACTAGATGACCCGCTCGAGGGTTATTTCGATTTTTCTCGAAAAATACTCATCCGAGAGCGTTGAAACTTCGTAAAACTGCATTAAACGCGGTATTATACAGGGATCTAACATTTAGAATCGTGCGAAACAGCCAGGAAAAAAGTTTACTCTTGACGCGGGGACTTGGTAAAATTTCGCTCGAGCTCCGTCGCCTCGTCCAACCGACGCGCCAGAACGCACTTCGCGAGACGCTCGGTCGTCCGACTAGATGACCCGCTCGAGGGTTATTTCGATTTTTCTCGAAAAATACTCATCCGAGAGCGTTGAAACTTCGTAAAACTGCATTAAACGCGGTATTATACAGGGATCTAACATTTAGAATCGTGCGAAACAGCCAGGAAAAAAGTTTACTCTTGACGCGGGGACTTGGTAAAATTTCGCTCGAGCTCCGTCGCCTCGTCCAACCGACGCGCCAGAACGCACTTCGCGAGACGCTCGGTCGTCCGACTAGATGACCCGCTCGAGGGTTATTTCGATTTTTCTCGAAAAATACTCATCCGAGAGCGTTGAAACTTCGTAAAACTGCATTAAACGCGGTATTATACAGGGATCTAACATTTAGAATCGTGCGAAACAGCCAGGAAAAAAGTTTACTCTTGACGCGGGGACTTGGTAAAATTTCGCTCGAGCTCCGTCGCCTCGTCCAACCGACGCGCCAGAACGCACTTCGCGAGACGCTCGGTCGTCCGACTAGATGACCCGCTCGAGGGTTATTTCGATTTTTCTCGAAAAATACTCATCCGAGAGCGTTGAAACTTCGTAAAACTGCATTAAACGCGGTATTATACAGGGATCTAACATTTAGAATCGTGCGAAACAGCCAGGAAAAAAGTTTACTCTTGACGCGGGGACTTGGAAAAATTTCGCTCGAGCTCCGTCGCTTCGTCCAACCGACGCGCCAGAACGCCCTTCGCGAGACGCTCGGTCGTCCGACTAGATGACCCGCTCGACGGTTATTTCGATTTTTCTCGAAAAATACTCATCCGAGAGCGTTGAAACTTCGAAAAACTGCATTAAACGCGGTATTATACGGGGATCTAACATTTAGAATCGTCCGAAACAGCCAGGAAAAAAGTTTACTCTTGACGCTGGGACTTGGAAAATTTTCGCTCGAGCTCCGTCGCTTCGTCCAACCGACGCGCCAGAACGCTCTTCGCGAGTCGCTCGATCGTCCGACTAGATGACCCGCTCGAGGGTTATTTCGATTTTTCTCGAAAAATACTCATCCGAGAGCGTTGAAACTTCGAAAAACTGCATTAAACGCGGTATTATAGAGGGATCTAACGTTTAGAATCGTGCGAAACAGCCAGGAAAAAAGTTTACTCTTGACGCGGGGACTTGGTAAAATTTCGCTCGAGCTCCGTCGCCTCGTCCAACCGACGCGCCAGAACGCACTTCGCGAGACGCTCGGTCGTCCGACTAGATGACCCGCTCGAGGGTTATTTCGATTTTTCTCGAAAAATACTCATCCGAGAGCGTTGAAACTTCGTAAAACTGCATTAAACGCGGTATTATACAGGGATCTAACATTTAGAATCGTGCGAAACAGCCAGGAAAAAAGTTTACTCTTGACGCGGGGACTTGGTAAAATTTCGCTCGAGCTCCGTCGCCTCGTCCAACCGACGCGCCAGAACGCACTTCGCGAGACGCTCGGTCGTCCGACTAGATGACCCGCTGGAGGGTTATTTCGATTTTTCTCGAAAAATACTCATCCGAGAGCGTTGAAACTTCGTAAAACTGCATTAAACGCGGTATTATACAGGGATCTAACATTTAGAATCGTGCGAAACAGCCAGGAAAAAAGTTTACTCTTGACGCGGGGACTTGGAAAAATTTCGCTCGAGCTCCGTCGCTTCGTCCAACCGACGCGCCAGAACGCCCTTCGCGAGACGCTCGGTCGTCCGACTAGATGACCCGCTCGACGGTTATTTCGATTTTTCTCGAAAAATACTCATCCGAGAGCGTTGAAACTTCGAAAAACTGCATTAAACGCGGTATTATACGGGGATCTAACATTTAGAATCGTCCGAAACAGCCAGGAAAAAAGTTTACTCTTGACGCTGGGACTTGGAAAATTTTCGCTCGAGCTCCGTCGCTTCGTCCAACCGACGCGCCAGAACGCTCTTCGCGAGTCGCTCGATCGTCCGACTAGATGACCCGCTCGAGGGTTATTTCGATTTTTCTCGAAAAATACTCATCCGAGAGCGTTGAAACTTCGAAAAACTGCATTAAACGCGGTATTATACGGGGATCTAACATTTAGAATCGTCCGAAACAGCCAGGAAAAAAGTTTACTCTTGACGCTGGGACTTGGAAAATTTTCGCTCGAGCTCCGTCGCTTCGTCCAACCGACGCGCCAGAACGCTCTTCGCGAGTCGCTCGATCGTCCGACTAGATGACCCGCTCGAGGGTTATTTCGATTTTTCTCGAAAAATACTCATCCGAGAGCGTTGAAACTTCGAAAAACTGCATTAAACGCGGTATTATAGAGGGATCTAACGTTTAGAATCGTGCGAAACAGCCAGGAAAAAAGTTTACTCTTGACGCGGGGACTTGGTAAAATTTCGCTCGAGCTCCGTCGCCTCGTCCAACCGACGCGCCAGAACGCACTTCGCGAGACGCTCGGTCGTCCGACTAGATGACCCGCTCGAGGGTTATTTCGATTTTTCTCGAAAAATACTCATCCGAGAGCGTTGAAACTTCGAAAAACTGCATTAAACGCGGTATTATACAGGGATCTAACATTTAGAATCGTGCGAAACAGCCAGGAAAAAAGTTTACTCTTGACGCGGGGACTTGGAAAAATTTCGCTCGAGCTCCGTCGCCTCGTCCAACCGACGCGCCAGAACGCACTTCGCGAGTCGCTCGATCGTCCGACTAGATGACCCGCTCGACGGTTATTTCGATTTTTCTCGAAAAATACTCATCCGAGAGCGTTGAAACTTCGTAAAACTGCATTAAACGCGGTATTATACAGGGATCTAACATTTAGAATCGTGCGAAACAGCCAGGAAAAAAGTTTACTCTTGCCGCGGGGACTTGGAAAATTTTCGCTCGAGCTCCGTCGCCTCGTCCAACCGACGCGCCAGAACGCACTTCGCGAGTCGCTCGATCGTTCGACTAGATGACCCGCTCGACGGTTATTTCGATTTTTCTCGAAAAATACTCATCCGAGAGCGTTGAAACTTCGAAAAACTGCATTAAACGCGGTATTATACAGGGATCTAACATTTAGAATCGTGCGAAACAGCCAGGAAAAAAGTTTACTCTTGACGCGGGGACTTGGAAAAATTTCGCTCGAGCTCCGTCGCCTCGTCCAACCGACGCGCCAGAACGCACTTCGCGAGTCGCTCGATCGTTCGACTAGATGACCCGCTCGACGGTTATTTCGATTTTTCTCGAAAAATACTCATCCGAGAGCGTTGAAACTTCGAAAAACTGCATTAAACGCGGTATTATACAGGGATCTAACATTTAGAATCGTGCGAAACAGCCAGGAAAAAAGTTTACTCTTGACGCGGGGACTTGGAAAATTTTCGCTCGAGCTCCGTAGCCTCGTCCAACCGACGCGCCAGAACCCACGTCGCGAGTCGCTCGATCTTCCGACTAGATGACCCGCTCGACGGTTATTTCGATTTTTCTCGAAAAATACTCATCCGAGAGCGTTGAAACTTCGAGAAACTGCATTAAACGCGGTATTATAGAGGGATCTAACGTTTAGAATCGTGCGAAACAGCCAGGAAAAAAGTTTACTCTTGACGCGGGGACTTGGTAAAATTTCGCTCGAGCTCCGTCGCCTCGTCCAACCGACGCGCCAGAACGCACTTCGCGAGACGCTCGGTCGTCCGACTAGATGACCCGCTCGAGGGTTATTTCGATTTTTCTCGAAAAATACTCATCCGAGAGCGTTGAAACTTCGTAAAACTGCATTAAACGCGGTATTATACAGGGATCTAACATTTAGAATCGTGCGAAACAGCCAGGAAAAAAGTTTACTCTTGACGCGGGGACTTGGTAAAATTTCGCTCGAGCTCCGTCGCCTCGTCCAACCGACGCGCCAGAACGCACTTCGCGAGACGCTCGGTCGTCCGACTAGATGACCCGCTCGAGGGTTATTTCGATTTTTCTCGAAAAATACTCATCCGAGAGCGTTGAAACTTCGAAAAACTGCATTAAACGCGGTATTATACAGGGATCTAACATTTAGAATCGTGCGAAACAGCCAGGAAAAAAGTTTACTCTTGACGCGGGGACTTGGAAAAATTTCGCTCGAGCTCCGTCGCCTCGTCCAACCGACGCGCCAGAACGCACTTCGCGAGTCGCTCGATCGTCCGACTAGATGACCCGCTCGACGGTTATTTCGATTTTTCTCGAAAAATACTCATCCGAGAGCGTTGAAACTTCGTAAAACTGCATTAAACGCGGTATTATACAGGGATCTAACATTTAGAATCGTGCGAAACAGCCAGGAAAAAAGTTTACTCTTGACGCGGGGACTTGGAAAAATTTCGCTCGAGCTCCGTCGCCTCGTCCAACCGACGCGCCAGAACGCACTTCGCGAGTCGCTCGATCGTCCGACTAGATGACCCGCTCGACGGTTATTTCGATTTTTCTCGAAAAATACTCATCCGAGAGCGTTGAAACTTCGTAAAACTGCATTAAACGCGGTATTATACAGGGATCTAACATTTAGAATCGTGCGAAACAGCCAGGAAAAAAGTTTACTCTTGCCGCGGGGACTTGGAAAATTTTCGCTCGAGCTCCGTCGCCTCGTCCAACCGACGCGCCAGAACGCACTTCGCGAGTCGCTCGATCGTCCGACTAGATGACCCGCTCGACGGTTATTTCGATTTTTCTCGAAAAATACTCATCCGAGAGCGTTGAAACTTCGAAAAACTGCATTAAACGCGGTATTATACAGGGATCTAACATTTAGAATCGTGCGAAACAGCCAGGAAAAAAGTTTACTCTTGACGCGGGGACTTGGAAAAATTTCGCTCGAGCTCCGTCGCCTCGTCCAACCGACGCGCCAGAACGCACTTCGCGAGTCGCTCGATCGTTCGACTAGATGACCCGCTCGACGGTTATTTCGATTTTTCTCGAAAAATACTCATCCGAGAGCGTTGAAACTTCGAAAAACTGCATTAAACGCGGTATTATACAGGGATCTAACATTTAGAATCGTGCGAAACAGCCAGGAAAAAAGTTTACTCTTGACGCGGGGACTTGGAAAATTTTCGCTCGAGCTCCGTCGCCTCGTCCAACCGACGCGCCAGAACGCACTTCGCGAGTCGCTCGATCGTCCGACTAGATGACCCGCTCGACGGTTATATCAATTTTTCTCGAAAAATACTCATCCGAGAGCGTTGAAACTTCGTAAAACTGCATTAAACGCGGTATTATACAGGGATCTAACATTTAGAATCGTCCGAAACAGCCAGGAAAAAAGTTTACTCTTGACGCTGGGACTTTGAAAAATTTCGCTCTTTCGATCGTGGTAAGCTATCCGCCCGAACATTATTTTCAATTTATTCGATAAATAATGGTCGTAGAGCTTTGAAACTTGATATTTATTGTTAAAATGCGTTATTATACAATGATCTAACATTTATAATAGTCTACTAACGATAGAAAAAAAGTTTACTCTTGACGCTGGGACTTTGAAAAATTTCGCTCGTTCGATCGTGGTAAGTTATCCGCCCGAACATTATTTTCAATTTATTCGATAAATAATGGTCGTAGAGCTTTGAAACTTGATATTTATTGTTAAAATGCGTTATTATACAATGATCTAACATTTATAATAATCTACTAACGATAGAAAAAAAGTTTACTCTTGACGCTGGGACTTTGAAAAATTTCGCTCGTTCGATCGTGGTAAGTTATCCGCCCGAACATTATTTTCAATTTATTCGATAAATAATGGTCGTAGAGCTTTGAAACTTGATATTTATTGTTAAAATGCGTTATTATACAATGATCTAACATTTATAATAATCTACTAACGATAGAAAAAAAGTTTACTCTTGACGCGGGGACTTGGAAAAATTTCGCTCGAGCTCCGTCGCCTCGTCCAACCGACGCGCCAGAACGCACTTCGCGAGTCGCTCGATCGTCCGACTAGATGACCCGCTCGACGGTTATTTCGATTTTTCTCGAAAAATACTCATCCGAGAGCGTTGAAACTTCGTAAAACTGCATTAAACGCGGTATTATACAGGGATCTAACATTTAGAATCGTGCGAAACAGCCAGGAAAAAAGTTTACTCTTGCCGCGGGGACTTGGAAAATTTTCGCTCGAGCTCCGTCGCCTCGTCCAACCGACGCGCCAGAACGCACTTCGCGAGTCGCTCGATCGTTCGACTAGATGACCCGCTCGACGGTTATTTCGATTTTTCTCGAAAAATACTCATCCGAGAGCGTTGAAACTTCGAAAAACTGCATTAAACGCGGTATTATAGAGGGATCTAACGTTTAGAATCGTGCGAAACAGCCAGGAAAAAAGTTTACTCTTGACGCGGGGACTTGGTAAAATTTCGCTCGAGCTCCGTCGCCTCGTCCAACCGACGCGCCAGAACGCACTTCGCGAGACGCTCGGTCGTCCGACTAGATGACCCGCTCGAGGGTTATTTCGATTTTTCTCGAAAAATACTCATCCGAGAGCGTTGAAACTTCGTAAAACTGCATTAAACGCAGTATTATACAGGGATCTAACATTTAGAATCGTCCGAAACAGCCAGGAAAAAAGTTTACTCTTGACGCGGGGACTTGGAAAATTTTCGCTCGAGCTCCGTAGCCTCGTCCAACCGACGCGCCAGAACCCACTTCGCGAGTCGCTCGATCGTCCGACTAGATGACCCGCTCGACGGTTATTTCGATTTTTCTCGAAAAATACTCATCCGAGAGCGTTGAAACTTCGAAAAACTGCATTAAACGCGGTATTATAGAGGGATCTAACGTTTAGAATCGTGCGAAACAGCCAGGAAAAAAGTTTACTCTTGACGCGGGGACTTGGTAAAATTTCGCTCGAGCTCCGTCGCCTCGTCCAACCGACGCGCCAGAACGCACTTCGCGAGACGCTCGGTCGTCCGACTAGATGACCCGCTCGAGGGTTATTTCGATTTTTCTCGAAAAATACTCATCCGAGAGCGTTGAAACTTCGTAAAACTGCATTAAACGCGGTATTATACAGGGATCTAACATTTAGAATCGTGCGAAACAGCCAGGAAAAAAGTTTACTCTTGACGCGGGGACTTGGTAAAATTTCGCTCGAGCTCCGTCGCCTCGTCCAACCGACGCGCCAGAACGCACTTCGCGAGACGCTCGGTCGTCCGACTAGATGACCCGCTCGAGGGTTATTTCGATTTTTCTCGAAAAATACTCATCCGAGAGCGTTGAAACTTCGTAAAACTGCATTAAACGCAGTATTATACAGGGATCTAACATTTAGAATCGTCCGAAACAGCCAGGAAAAAAGTTTACTCTTGACGCGGGGACTTGGAAAATTTTCGCTCGAGCTCCGTAGCCTCGTCCAACCGACGCGCCAGAACCCACTTCGCGAGTCGCTCGATCGTCCGACTAGATGACCCGCTCGACGGTTATTTCGATTTTTCTCGAAAAATACTCATCCGAGAGCGTTGAAACTTCGAAAAACTGCATTAAACGCGGTATTATAGAGGGATCTAACGTTTAGAATCGTGCGAAACAGCCAGGAAAAAAGTTTACTCTTGACGCGGGGACTTGGTAAAATTTCGCTCGAGCTCCGTCGCCTCGTCCAACCGACGCGCCAGAACGCACTTCGCGAGACGCTCGGTCGTCCGACTAGATGACCCGCTCGAGGGTTATTTCGATTTTTCTCGAAAAATACTCATCCGAGAGCGTTGAAACTTCGTAAAACTGCATTAAACGCAGTATTATACAGGGATCTAACATTTAGAATCGTCCGAAACAGCCAGGAAAAAAGTTTACTCTTGACGCGGGGACTTGGAAAATTTTCGCTCGAGCTCCGTCGCCTCGTCCAACCGACGCGCCAGAACCCACTTCGCGAGTCGCTCGATCGTCCGACTAGATGACCCGCTCGACGGTTATTTCGATTTTTCTCGAAAAATACTCATCCGAGAGCGTTGAAACTTCGAAAAACTGCATTAAACGCGGTATTATAGAGGGATCTAACGTTTAGAATCGTGCGAAACAGCCAGGAAAAAAGTTTACTCTTGACGCGGGGACTTGGTAAAATTTCGCTCGAGCTCCGTCGCCTCGTCCAACCGACGCGCCAGAACGCACTTCGCGAGACGCTCGGTCGTCCGACTAGATGACCCGCTCGAGGGTTATTTCGATTTTTCTCGAAAAATACTCATCCGAGAGCGTTGAAACTTCGTAAAACTGCATTAAACGCGGTATTATACAGGGATCTAACATTTAGAATCGTGCGAAACAGCCAGGAAAAAAGTTTACTCTTGACGCGGGGACTTGGTAAAATTTCGCTCGAGCTCCGTCGCCTCGTCCAACCGACGCGCCAGAACGCACTTCGCGAGACGCTCGGTCGTCCGACTAGATGACCCGCTCGAGGGTTATTTCGATTTTTCTCGAAAAATACTCATCCGAGAGCGTTGAAACTTCGTAAAACTGCATTAAACGCGGTATTATACAGGGATCTAACATTTAGAATCGTGCGAAACAGCCAGGAAAAAAGTTTACTCTTGACGCGGGGACTTGGTAAAATTTCGCTCGAGCTCCGTCGCCTCGTCCAACCGACGCGCCAGAACGCACTTCGCGAGACGCTCGGTCGTCCGACTAGATGACCCGCTGGAGGGTTATTTCGATTTTTCTCGAAAAATACTCATCCGAGAGCGTTGAAACTTCGTAAAACTGCATTAAACGCGGTATTATACAGGGATCTAACATTTAGAATCGTGCGAAACAGCCAGGAAAAAAGTTTACTCTTGACGCGGGGACTTGGAAAAATTTCGCTCGAGCTCCGTCGCTTCGTCCAACCGACGCGCCAGAACGCCCTTCGCGAGACGCTCGGTCGTCCGACTAGATGACCCGCTCGACGGTTATTTCGATTTTTCTCGAAAAATACTCATCCGAGAGCGTTGAAACTTCGTAAAACTGCATTAAACGCGGTATTATACAGGGATCTAACATTTAGAATCGTGCGAAACAGCCAGGAAAAAAGTTTACTCTTGACGCGGGGACTTGGAAAAATTTCGCTCGAGCTCCGTCGCTTCGTCCAACCGACGCGCCAGAACGCCCTTCGCGAGACGCTCGGTCGTCCGACTAGATGACCCGCTCGACGGTTATTTCGATTTTTCTCGAAAAATACTCATCCGAGAGCGTTGAAACTTCGAAAAACTGCATTAAACGCGGTATTATACGGGGATCTAACATTTAGAATCGTCCGAAACAGCCAGGAAAAAAGTTTACTCTTGACGCTGGGACTTGGAAAATTTTCGCTCGAGCTCCGTCGCTTCGTCCAACCGACGCGCCAGAACGCTCTTCGCGAGTCGCTCGATCGTCCGACTAGATGACCCGCTCGAGGGTTATTTCGATTTTTCTCGAAAAATACTCATCCGAGAGCGTTGAAACTTCGAAAAACTGCATTAAACGCGGTATTATAGAGGGATCTAACGTTTAGAATCGTGCGAAACAGCCAGGAAAAAAGTTTACTCTTGACGCGGGGACTTGGTAAAATTTCGCTCGAGCTCCGTCGCCTCGTCCAACCGACGCGCCAGAACGCACTTCGCGAGACGCTCGGTCGTCCGACTAGATGACCCGCTCGAGGGTTATTTCGATTTTTCTCGAAAAATACTCATCCGAGAGCGTTGAAACTTCGTAAAACTGCATTAAACGCGGTATTATACAGGGATCTAACATTTAGAATCGTGCGAAACAGCCAGGAAAAAAGTTTACTCTTGACGCGGGGACTTGGTAAAATTTCGCTCGAGCTCCGTCGCCTCGTCCAACCGACGCGCCAGAACGCACTTCGCGAGACGCTCGGTCGTCCGACTAGATGACCCGCTGGAGGGTTATTTCGATTTTTCTCGAAAAATACTCATCCGAGAGCGTTGAAACTTCGTAAAACTGCATTAAACGCGGTATTATACAGGGATCTAACATTTAGAATCGTGCGAAACAGCCAGGAAAAAAGTTTACTCTTGACGCGGGGACTTGGAAAAATTTCGCTCGAGCTCCGTCGCTTCGTCCAACCGACGCGCCAGAACGCCCTTCGCGAGACGCTCGGTCGTCCGACTAGATGACCCGCTCGACGGTTATTTCGATTTTTCTCGAAAAATACTCATCCGAGAGCGTTGAAACTTCGAAAAACTGCATTAAACGCGGTATTATACGGGGATCTAACATTTAGAATCGTCCGAAACAGCCAGGAAAAAAGTTTAATCTTGACGCTGGGACTTGGAAAATTTTCGCTCGAGCTCCGTCGCTTCGTCCAACCGACGCGCCAGAACGCTCTTCGCGAGTCGCTCGATCGTCCGACTAGATGACCCGCTCGAGGGTTATTTCGATTTTTCTCGAAAAATACTCATCCGAGAGCGTTGAAACTTCGAAAAACTGCATTAAACGCGGTATTATACGGGGATCTAACATTTAGAATCGTCCGAAACAGCCAGGAAAAAAGTTTACTCTTGACGCTGGGACTTGGAAAATTTTCGCTCGAGCTCCGTCGCTTCGTCCAACCGACGCGCCAGAACGCTCTTCGCGAGTCGCTCGATCGTCCGACTAGATGACCCGCTCGAGGGTTATTTCGATTTTTCTCGAAAAATACTCATCCGAGAGCGTTGAAACTTCGAAAAACTGCATTAAACGCGGTATTATAGAGGGATCTAACGTTTAGAATCGTGCGAAACAGCCAGGAAAAAAGTTTACTCTTGACGCGGGGACTTGGTAAAATTTCGCTCGAGCTCCGTCGCCTCGTCCAACCGACGCGCCAGAACGCACTTCGCGAGACGCTCGGTCGTCCGACTAGATGACCCGCTCGAGGGTTATTTCGATTTTTCTCGAAAAATACTCATCCGAGAGCGTTGAAACTTCGAAAAACTGCATTAAACGCGGTATTATACAGGGATCTAACATTTAGAATCGTCCGAAACAGCCAGGAAAAAAGTTTACTCTTGACGCTGGGACTTGGAAAATTTTCGCTCGAGCTCCGTCGCCTCGTCCAACCGACGCGCCAGAACGCACTTCGCGAGTCGCTCGATCGTTCGACTAGATGACCCGCTCGACGGTTATTTCGATTTTTCTCGAAAAATACTCATCCGAGAGCGTTGAAACTTCGAAAAACTGCATTAAACGCGGTATTATACAGGGATCTAACATTTAGAATCGTGCGAAACAGCCAGGAAAAAAGTTTACTCTTGACGCGGGGACTTGGAAAAATTTCGCTCGAGCTCCGTCGCCTCGTCCAACCGACGCGCCAGAACGCACTTCGCGAGACGCTCGGTCGTCCGACTAGATGACCCGCTCGAGGGTTATTTCGATTTTTCTCGAAAAATACTCATCCGAGAGCGTTGAAACTTCGTAAAACTGCATTAAACGCGGTATTATACAGGGATCTAACATTTAGAATCGTGCGAAACAGCCAGGAAAAAAGTTTACTCTTGACGCGGGGACTTGGTAAAATTTCGCTCGAGCTCCGTCGCCTCGTCCAACCGACGCGCCAGAACGCACTTCGCGAGACGCTCGGTCGTCCGACTAGATGACCCGCTCGAGGGTTATTTCGATTTTTCTCGAAAAATACTCATCCGAGAGCGTTGAAACTTCGTAAAACTGCATTAAACGCGGTATTATACAGGGATCTAACATTTAGAATCGTGCGAAACAGCCAGGAAAAAAGTTTACTCTTGACGCGGGGACTTGGTAAAATTTCGCTCGAGCTCCGTCGCCTCGTCCAACCGACGCGCCAGAACGCACTTCGCGAGACGCTCGGTCGTCCGACTAGATGACCCGCTCGAGGGTTATTTCGATTTTTCTCGAAAAATACTCATCCGAGAGCGTTGAAACTTCGTAAAACTGCATTAAACGCGGTATTATACAGGGATCTAACTTTTAGAATCGTGCGAAACAGCCAGGAAAAAAGTTTACTCTTGACGCGGGGACTTGGTAAAATTTCGCTCGAGCTCCGTCGCCTCGTCCAACCGACGCGCCAGAACGCACTTCGCGAGACGCTCGGTCGTCCGACTAGATGACCCGCTCGAGGGTTATTTCGATTTTTCTCGAAAAATACTCATCCGAGAGCGTTGAAACTTCGTAAAACTGCATTAAACGCGGTATTATACAGGGATCTAACATTTAGAATCGTGCGAAACAGCCAGGAAAAAAGTTTACTCTTGACGCGGGGACTTGGAAAAATTTCGCTCGAGCTCCGTCGCTTCGTCCAACCGACGCGCCAGAACGCCCTTCGCGAGACGCTCGGTCGTCCGACTAGATGACCCGCTCGACGGTTATTTCGATTTTTCTCGAAAAATACTCATCCGAGAGCGTTGAAACTTCGAAAAACTGCATTAAACGCGGTATTATACGGGGATCTAACATTTAGAATCGTCCGAAACAGCCAGGAAAAAAGTTTACTCTTGACGCTGGGACTTGGAAAATTTTCGCTCGAGCTCCGTCGCTTCGTCCAACCGACGCGCCAGAACGCTCTTCGCGAGTCGCTCGATCGTCCGACTAGATGACCCGCTCGAGGGTTATTTCGATTTTTCTCGAAAAATACTCATCCGAGAGCGTTGAAACTTCGAAAAACTGCATTAAACGCGGTATTATAGAGGGATCTAACGTTTAGAATCGTGCGAAACAGCCAGGAAAAAAGTTTACTCTTGACGCGGGGACTTGGTAAAATTTCGCTCGAGCTCCGTCGCCTCGTCCAACCGACGCGCCAGAACGCACTTCGCGAGACGCTCGGTCGTCCGACTAGATGACCCGCTCGAGGGTTATTTCGATTTTTCTCGAAAAATACTCATCCGAGAGCGTTGAAACTTCGTAAAACTGCATTAAACGCGGTATTATACAGGGATCTAACATTTAGAATCGTGCGAAACAGCCAGGAAAAAAGTTTACTCTTGACGCGGGGACTTGGTAAAATTTCGCTCGAGCTCCGTCGCCTCGTCCAACCGACGCGCCAGAACGCACTTCGCGAGACGCTCGGTCGTCCGACTAGATGACCCGCTGGAGGGTTATTTCGATTTTTCTCGAAAAATACTCATCCGAGAGCGTTGAAACTTCGTAAAACTGCATTAAACGCGGTATTATACAGGGATCTAACATTTAGAATCGTGCGAAACAGCCAGGAAAAAAGTTTACTCTTGACGCGGGGACTTGGAAAAATTTCGCTCGAGCTCCGTCGCTTCGTCCAACCGACGCGCCAGAACGCCCTTCGCGAGACGCTCGGTCGTCCGACTAGATGACCCGCTCGACGGTTATTTCGATTTTTCTCGAAAAATACTCATCCGAGAGCGTTGAAACTTCGAAAAACTGCATTAAACGCGGTATTATACGGGGATCTAACATTTAGAATCGTCCGAAACAGCCAGGAAAAAAGTTTACTCTTGACGCTGGGACTTGGAAAATTTTCGCTCGAGCTCCGTCGCTTCGTCCAACCGACGCGCCAGAACGCTCTTCGCGAGTCGCTCGATCGTCCGACTAGATGACCCGCTCGAGGGTTATTTCGATTTTTCTCGAAAAATACTCATCCGAGAGCGTTGAAACTTCGAAAAACTGCATTAAACGCGGTATTATACGGGGATCTAACATTTAGAATCGTCCGAAACAGCCAGGAAAAAAGTTTACTCTTGACGCTGGGACTTGGAAAATTTTCGCTCGAGCTCCGTCGCTTCGTCCAACCGACGCGCCAGAACGCTCTTCGCGAGTCGCTCGATCGTCCGACTAGATGACCCGCTCGAGGGTTATTTCGATTTTTCTCGAAAAATACTCATCCGAGAGCGTTGAAACTTCGAAAAAACTGCATTAAACGCGGTATTATAGAGGGATCTAACGTTTAGAATCGTGCGAAACAGCCAGGAAAAAAGTTTACTCTTGACGCGGGGACTTGGTAAAATTTCGCTCGAGCTCCGTCGCCTCGTCCAACCGACGCGCCAGAACGCACTTCGCGAGACGCTCGGTCGTCCGACTAGATGACCCGCTCGAGGGTTATTTCGATTTTTCTCGAAAAATACTCATCCGAGAGCGTTGAAACTTCGAAAAACTGCATTAAACGCGGTATTATACAGGGATCTAACATTTAGAATCGTGCGAAACAGCCAGGAAAAAAGTTTACTCTTGACGCGGGGACTTGGAAAAATTTCGCTCGAGCTCCGTCGCCTCGTCCAACCGACGCGCCAGAACGCACTTCGCGAGTCGCTCGATCGTCCGACTAGATGACCCGCTCGACGGTTATTTCGATTTTTCTCGAAAAATACTCATCCGAGAGCGTTGAAACTTCGTAAAACTGCATTAAACGCGGTATTATACAGGGATCTAACATTTAGAATCGTGCGAAACAGCCAGGAAAAAAGTTTACTCTTGCCGCGGGGACTTGGAAAATTTTCGCTCGAGCTCCGTCGCCTCGTCCAACCGACGCGCCAGAACGCACTTCGCGAGTCGCTCGATCGTTCGACTAGATGACCCGCTCGACGGTTATTTCGATTTTTCTCGAAAAATACTCATCCGAGAGCGTTGAAACTTCGAAAAACTGCATTAAACGCGGTATTATACAGGGATCTAACATTTAGAATCGTGCGAAACAGCCAGGAAAAAAGTTTACTCTTGACGCGGGGACTTGGAAAAATTTCGCTCGAGCTCCGTCGCCTCGTCCAACCGACGCGCCAGAACGCACTTCGCGAGTCGCTCGATCGTTCGACTAGATGACCCGCTCGACGGTTATTTCGATTTTTCTCGAAAAATACTCATCCGAGAGCGTTGAAACTTCGAAAAACTGCATTAAACGCGGTATTATACAGGGATCTAACATTTAGAATCGTGCGAAACAGCCAGGAAAAAAGTTTACTCTTGACGCGGGGACTTGGAAAATTTTCGCTCGAGCTCCGTAGCCTCGTCCAACCGACGCGCCAGAACCCACGTCGCGAGTCGCTCGATCTTCCGACTAGATGACCCGCTCGACGGTTATTTCGATTTTTCTCGAAAAATACTCATCCGAGAGCGTTGAAACTTCGAAAAACTGCATTAAACGCGGTATTATAGAGGGATCTAACGTTTAGAATCGTGCGAAACAGCCAGGAAAAAAGTTTACTCTTGACGCGGGGACTTGGTAAAATTTCGCTCGAGCTCCGTCGCCTCGTCCAACCGACGCGCCAGAACGCACTTCGCGAGACGCTCGGTCGTCCGACTAGATGACCCGCTCGAGGGTTATTTCGATTTTTCTCGAAAAATACTCATCCGAGAGCGTTGAAACTTCGAAAAACTGCATTAAACGCGGTATTATACAGGGATCTAACATTTAGAATCGTGCGAAACAGCCAGGAAAAAAGTTTACTCTTGACGCGGGGACTTGGTAAAATTTCGCTCGAGCTCCGTCGCCTCGTCCAACCGACGCGCCAGAACGCACTTCGCGAGACGCTCGGTCGTCCGACTAGATGACCCGCTCGAGGGTTATTTCGATTTTTCTCGAAAAATACTCATCCGAGAGCGTTGAAACTTCGTAAAACTGCATTAAACGCGGTATTATACAGGGATCTAACATTTAGAATCGTGCGAAACAGCCAGGAAAAAAGTTTACTCTTGACGCGGGGACTTGGAAAAATTTCGCTCGAGCTCCGTCGCTTCGTCCAACCGACGCGCCAGAACGCCCTTCGCGAGACGCTCGGTCGTCCGACTAGATGACCCGCTCGACGGTTATTTCGATTTTTCTCGAAAAATACTCATCCGAGAGCGTTGAAACTTCGAAAAACTGCATTAAACGCGGTATTATACGGGGATCTAACATTTAGAATCGTCCGAAACAGCCAGGAAAAAAGTTTACTCTTGACGCTGGGACTTGGAAAATTTTCGCTCGAGCTCCGTCGCTTCGTCCAACCGACGCGCCAGAACGCTCTTCGCGAGTCGCTCGATCGTCCGACTAGATGACCCGCTCGAGGGTTATTTCGATTTTTCTCGAAAAATACTCATCCGAGAGCGTTGAAACTTCGAAAAACTGCATTAAACGCGGTATTATAGAGGGATCTAACGTTTAGAATCGTGCGAAACAGCCAGGAAAAAAGTTTACTCTTGACGCGGGGACTTGGTAAAATTTCGCTCGAGCTCCGTCGCCTCGTCCAACCGACGCGCCAGAACGCACTTCGCGAGACGCTCGGTCGTCCGACTAGATGACCCGCTCGAGGGTTATTTCGATTTTTCTCGAAAAATACTCATCCGAGAGCGTTGAAACTTCGTAAAACTGCATTAAACGCGGTATTATACAGGGATCTAACATTTAGAATCGTGCGAAACAGCCAGGAAAAAAGTTTACTCTTGACGCGGGGACTTGGTAAAATTTCGCTCGAGCTCCGTCGCCTCGTCCAACCGACGCGCCAGAACGCACTTCGCGAGACGCTCGGTCGTCCGACTAGATGACCCGCTGGAGGGTTATTTCGATTTTTCTCGAAAAATACTCATCCGAGAGCGTTGAAACTTCGTAAAACTGCATTAAACGCGGTATTATACAGGGATCTAACATTTAGAATCGTGCGAAACAGCCAGGAAAAAAGTTTACTCTTGACGCGGGGACTTGGAAAAATTTCGCTCGAGCTCCGTCGCTTCGTCCAACCGACGCGCCAGAACGCCCTTCGCGAGACGCTCGGTCGTCCGACTAGATGACCCGCTCGACGGTTATTTCGATTTTTCTCGAAAAATACTCATCCGAGAGCGTTGAAACTTCGAAAAACTGCATTAAACGCGGTATTATACGGGGATCTAACATTTAGAATCGTCCGAAACAGCCAGGAAAAAAGTTTAATCTTGACGCTGGGACTTGGAAAATTTTCGCTCGAGCTCCGTCGCTTCGTCCAACCGACGCGCCAGAACGCTCTTCGCGAGTCGCTCGATCGTCCGACTAGATGACCCGCTCGAGGGTTATTTCGATTTTTCTCGAAAAATACTCATCCGAGAGCGTTGAAACTTCGAAAAACTGCATTAAACGCGGTATTATACGGGGATCTAACATTTAGAATCGTCCGAAACAGCCAGGAAAAAAGTTTACTCTTGACGCTGGGACTTGGAAAATTTTCGCTCGAGCTCCGTCGCTTCGTCCAACCGACGCGCCAGAACGCTCTTCGCGAGTCGCTCGATCGTCCGACTAGATGACCCGCTCGAGGGTTATTTCGATTTTTCTCGAAAAATACTCATCCGAGAGCGTTGAAACTTCGAAAAACTGCATTAAACGCGGTATTATAGAGGGATCTAACGTTTAGAATCGTGCGAAACAGCCAGGAAAAAAGTTTACTCTTGACGCGGGGACTTGGTAAAATTTCGCTCGAGCTCCGTCGCCTCGTCCAACCGACGCGCCAGAACGCACTTCGCGAGACGCTCGGTCGTCCGACTAGATGACCCGCTCGAGGGTTATTTCGATTTTTCTCGAAAAATACTCATCCGAGAGCGTTGAAACTTCGAAAAACTGCATTAAACGCGGTATTATACAGGGATCTAACATTTAGAATCGTCCGAAACAGCCAGGAAAAAAGTTTACTCTTGACGCTGGGACTTGGAAAATTTTCGCTCGAGCTCCGTCGCCTCGTCCAACCGACGCGCCAGAACGCACTTCGCGAGTCGCTCGATCGTTCGACTAGATGACCCGCTCGACGGTTATTTCGATTTTTCTCGAAAAATACTCATCCGAGAGCGTTGAAACTTCGAAAAACTGCATTAAACGCGGTATTATACAGGGATCTAACATTTAGAATCGTGCGAAACAGCCAGGAAAAAAGTTTACTCTTGACGCGGGGACTTGGAAAAATTTCGCTCGAGCTCCGTCGCCTCGTCCAACCGACGCGCCAGAACGCACTTCGCGAGACGCTCGGTCGTCCGACTAGATGACCCGCTCGAGGGTTATTTCGATTTTTCTCGAAAAATACTCATCCGAGAGCGTTGAAACTTCGTAAAACTGCATTAAACGCGGTATTATACAGGGATCTAACATTTAGAATCGTGCGAAACAGCCAGGAAAAAAGTTTACTCTTGACGCGGGGACTTGGTAAAATTTCGCTCGAGCTCCGTCGCCTCGTCCAACCGACGCGCCAGAACGCACTTCGCGAGACGCTCGGTCGTCCGACTAGATGACCCGCTCGAGGGTTATTTCGATTTTTCTCGAAAAATACTCATCCGAGAGCGTTGAAACTTCGTAAAACTGCATTAAACGCGGTATTATACAGGGATCTAACATTTAGAATCGTGCGAAACAGCCAGGAAAAAAGTTTACTCTTGACGCGGGGACTTGGTAAAATTTCGCTCGAGCTCCGTCGCCTCGTCCAACCGACGCGCCAGAACGCACTTCGCGAGACGCTCGGTCGTCCGACTAGATGACCCGCTCGAGGGTTATTTCGATTTTTCTCGAAAAATACTCATCCGAGAGCGTTGAAACTTCGTAAAACTGCATTAAACGCGGTATTATACAGGGATCTAACATTTAGAATCGTGCGAAACAGCCAGGAAAAAAGTTTACTCTTGACGCGGGGACTTGGTAAAATTTCGCTCGAGCTCCGTCGCCTCGTCCAACCGACGCGCCAGAACGCACTTCGCGAGACGCTCGGTCGTCCGACTAGATGACCCGCTCGAGGGTTATTTCGATTTTTCTCGAAAAATACTCATCCGAGAGCGTTGAAACTTCGTAAAACTGCATTAAACGCGGTATTATACAGGGATCTAACATTTAGAATCGTGCGAAACGGCCAGGAAAAAAGTTTACTCTTGACGCGGGGACTTGGAAAAATTTCGCTCGAGCTCCGTCGCTTCGTCCAACCGACGCGCCAGAACGCCCTTCGCGAGACGCTCGGTCGTCCGACTAGATGACCCGCTCGACGGTTATTTCGATTTTTCTCGAAAAATACTCATCCGAGAGCGTTGAAACTTCGAAAAACTGCATTAAACGCGGTATTATACGGGGATCTAACATTTAGAATCGTCCGAAACAGCCAGGAAAAAAGTTTACTCTTGACGCTGGGACTTGGAAAATTTTCGCTCGAGCTCCGTCGCTTCGTCCAACCGACGCGCCAGAACGCTCTTCGCGAGTCGCTCGATCGTCCGACTAGATGACCCGCTCGAGGGTTATTTCGATTTTTCTCGAAAAATACTCATCCGAGAGCGTTGAAACTTCGAAAAACTGCATTAAACGCGGTATTATAGAGGGATCTAACGTTTAGAATCGTGCGAAACAGCCAGGAAAAAAGTTTACTCTTGACGCGGGGACTTGGTAAAATTTCGCTCGAGCTCCGTCGCCTCGTCCAACCGACGCGCCAGAACGCACTTCGCGAGACGCTCGGTCGTCCGACTAGATGACCCGCTCGAGGGTTATTTCGATTTTTCTCGAAAAATACTCATCCGAGAGCGTTGAAACTTCGTAAAACTGCATTAAACGCGGTATTATACAGGGATCTAACATTTAGAATCGTGCGAAACAGCCAGGAAAAAAGTTTACTCTTGACGCGGGGACTTGGTAAAATTTCGCTCGAGCTCCGTCGCCTCGTCCAACCGACGCGCCAGAACGCACTTCGCGAGACGCTCGGTCGTCCGACTAGATGACCCGCTGGAGGGTTATTTCGATTTTTCTCGAAAAATACTCATCCGAGAGCGTTGAAACTTCGTAAAACTGCATTAAACGCGGTATTATACAGGGATCTAACATTTAGAATCGTGCGAAACAGCCAGGAAAAAAGTTTACTCTTGACGCGGGGACTTGGAAAAATTTCGCTCGAGCTCCGTCGCTTCGTCCAACCGACGCGCCAGAACGCCCTTCGCGAGACGCTCGGTCGTCCGACTAGATGACCCGCTCGACGGTTATTTCGATTTTTCTCGAAAAATACTCATCCGAGAGCGTTGAAACTTCGAAAAACTGCATTAAACGCGGTATTATACGGGGATCTAACATTTAGAATCGTCCGAAACAGCCAGGAAAAAAGTTTACTCTTGACGCTGGGACTTGGAAAATTTTCGCTCGAGCTCCGTCGCTTCGTCCAACCGACGCGCCAGAACGCTCTTCGCGAGTCGCTCGATCGTCCGACTAGATGACCCGCTCGAGGGTTATTTCGATTTTTCTCGAAAAATACTCATCCGAGAGCGTTGAAACTTCGAAAAACTGCATTAAACGCGGTATTATACGGGGATCTAACATTTAGAATCGTCCGAAACAGCCAGGAAAAAAGTTTACTCTTGACGCTGGGACTTGGAAAATTTTCGCTCGAGCTCCGTCGCTTCGTCCAACCGACGCGCCAGAACGCTCTTCGCGAGTCGCTCGATCGTCCGACTAGATGACCCGCTCGAGGGTTATTTCGATTTTTCTCGAAAAATACTCATCCGAGAGCGTTGAAACTTCGAAAAACTGCATTAAACGCGGTATTATAGAGGGATCTAACGTTTAGAATCGTGCGAAACAGCCAGGAAAAAAGTTTACTCTTGACGCGGGGACTTGGTAAAATTTCGCTCGAGCTCCGTCGCCTCGTCCAACCGACGCGCCAGAACGCACTTCGCGAGACGCTCGGTCGTCCGACTAGATGACCCGCTCGAGGGTTATTTCGATTTTTCTCGAAAAATACTCATCCGAGAGCGTTGAAACTTCGAAAAACTGCATTAAACGCGGTATTATACAGGGATCTAACATTTAGAATCGTGCGAAACAGCCAGGAAAAAAGTTTACTCTTGACGCGGGGACTTGGAAAAATTTCGCTCGAGCTCCGTCGCCTCGTCCAACCGACGCGCCAGAACGCACTTCGCGAGTCGCTCGATCGTCCGACTAGATGACCCGCTCGACGGTTATTTCGATTTTTCTCGAAAAATACTCATCCGAGAGCGTTGAAACTTCGTAAAACTGCATTAAACGCGGTATTATACAGGGATCTAACATTTAGAATCGTGCGAAACAGCCAGGAAAAAAGTTTACTCTTGCCGCGGGGACTTGGAAAATTTTCGCTCGAGCTCCGTCGCCTCGTCCAACCGACGCGCCAGAACGCACTTCGCGAGTCGCTCGATCGTTCGACTAGATGACCCGCTCGACGGTTATTTCGATTTTTCTCGAAAAATACTCATCCGAGAGCGTTGAAACTTCGAAAAACTGCATTAAACGCGGTATTATACAGGGATCTAACATTTAGAATCGTGCGAAACAGCCAGGAAAAAAGTTTACTCTTGACGCGGGGACTTGGAAAAATTTCGCTCGAGCTCCGTCGCCTCGTCCAACCGACGCGCCAGAACGCACTTCGCGAGTCGCTCGATCGTTCGACTAGATGACCCGCTCGACGGTTATTTCGATTTTTCTCGAAAAATACTCATCCGAGAGCGTTGAAACTTCGAAAAACTGCATTAAACGCGGTATTATACAGGGATCTAACATTTAGAATCGTGCGAAACAGCCAGGAAAAAAGTTTACTCTTGACGCGGGGACTTGGAAAATTTTCGCTCGAGCTCCGTAGCCTCGTCCAACCGACGCGCCAGAACCCACGTCGCGAGTCGCTCGATCTTCCGACTAGATGACCCGCTCGACGGTTATTTCGATTTTTCTCGAAAAATACTCATCCGAGAGCGTTGAAACTTCGAAAAACTGCATTAAACGCGGTATTATAGAGGGATCTAACGTTTAGAATCGTGCGAAACAGCCAGGAAAAAAGTTTACTCTTGACGCGGGGACTTGGTAAAATTTCGCTCGAGCTCCGTCGCCTCGTCCAACCGACGCGCCAGAACGCACTTCGCGAGACGCTCGGTCGTCCGACTAGATGACCCGCTCGAGGGTTATTTCGATTTTTCTCGAAAAATACTCATCCGAGAGCGTTGAAACTTCGAAAAACTGCATTAAACGCGGTATTATACAGGGATCTAACATTTAGAATCGTGCGAAACAGCCAGGAAAAAAGTTTACTCTTGACGCGGGGACTTGGAAAAATTTCGCTCGAGCTCCGTCGCCTCGTCCAACCGACGCGCCAGAACGCACTTCGCGAGTCGCTCGATCGTCCGACTAGATGACCCGCTCGACGGTTATTTCGATTTTTCTCGAAAAATACTCATCCGAGAGCGTTGAAACTTCGTAAAACTGCATTAAACGCGGTATTATACAGGGATCTAACATTTAGAATCGTGCGAAACAGCCAGGAAAAAAGTTTACTCTTGACGCGGGGACTTGGAAAAATTTCGCTCGAGCTCCGTCGCCTCGTCCAACCGACGCGCCAGAACGCACTTCGCGAGTCGCTCGATCGTCCGACTAGATGACCCGCTCGACGGTTATTTCGATTTTTCTCGAAAAATACTCATCCGAGAGCGTTGAAACTTCGTAAAACTGCATTAAACGCGGTATTATACAGGGATCTAACATTTAGAATCGTGCGAAACAGCCAGGAAAAAAGTTTACTCTTGCCGCGGGGACTTGGAAAATTTTCGCTCGAGCTCCGTCGCCTCGTCCAACCGACGCGCCAGAACGCACTTCGCGAGTCGCTCGATCGTGCGACTAGATGACCCGCTCGACGGTTATTTCGATTTTTCTCGAAAAATACTCATCCGAGAGCGTTGAAACTTCGAAAAACTGCATTAAACGCGGTATTATAGAGGGATCTAACGTTTAGAATCGTGCGAAACAGCCAGGAAAAAAGTTTACTCTTGACGCGGGGACTTGGTAAAATTTCGCTCGAGCTCCGTCGCCTCGTCCAACCGACGCGCCAGAACGCACTTCGCGAGACGCTCGGTCGTCCGACTAGATGACCCGCTCGAGGGTTATTTCGATTTTTCTCGAAAAATACTCATCCGAGAGCGTTGAAACTTCGTAAAACTGCATTAAACGCAGTATTATACAGGGATCTAACATTTAGAATCGTCCGAAACAGCCAGGAAAAAAGTTTACTCTTGACGCGGGGACTTGGAAAATTTTCGCTCGAGCTCCGTAGCCTCGTCCAACCGACGCGCCAGAACCCACTTCGCGAGTCGCTCGATCGTCCGACTAGATGACCCGCTCGACGGTTATTTCGATTTTTCTCGAAAAATACTCATCCGAGAGCGTTGAAACTTCGTAAAACTGCATTAAACGCGGTATTATAGAGGGATCTAACGTTTAGAATCGTGCGAAACAGCCAGGAAAAAAGTTTACTCTTGACGCGGGGACTTGGTAAAATTTCGCTCGAGCTCCGTCGCCTCGTCCAACCGACGCGCCAGAACGCACTTCGCGAGACGCTCGGTCGTCCGACTAGATGACCCGCTCGAGGGTTATTTCGATTTTTCTCGAAAAATACTCATCCGAGAGCGTTGAAACTTCGTAAAACTGCATTAAACGCGGTATTATACAGGGATCTAACATTTAGAATCGTGCGAAACAGCCAGGAAAAAAGTTTACTCTTGACGCGGGGACTTGGTAAAATTTCGCTCGAGCTCCGTCGCCTCGTCCAACCGACGCGCCAGAACGCACTTCGCGAGACGCTCGGTCGTCCGACTAGATGACCCGCTCGAGGGTTATTTCGATTTTTCTCGAAAAATACTCATCCGAGAGCGTTGAAACTTCGTAAAACTGCATTAAACGCGGTATTATACAGGGATCTAACATTTAGAATCGTGCGAAACAGCCAGGAAAAAAGTTTACTCTTGACGCGGGGACTTGAAAAAATTTCGCTCGAGCTCCGTCGCCTCGTCCAACCGACGCGCCAGAACGCACTTCGCGAGACGCTCGGTCGTCCGACTAGATGACCCGCTCGAGGGTTATTTCGATTTTTCTCGAAAAATACTCATCCGAGAGCGTTGAAACTTCGTAAAACTGCATTAAACGCGGTATTATACAGGGATCTAACATTTAGAATCGTGCGAAACAGCCAGGAAAAAAGTTTACTCTTGACGCGGGGACTTGGTAAAATTTCGCTCGAGCTCCGTCGCCTCGTCCAACCGACGCGCCAGAACGCACTTCGCGAGACGCTCGGTCGTCCGACTAGATGACCCGCTCGAGGGTTATTTCGATTTTTCTCGAAAAATACTCATCCGAGAGCGTTGAAACTTCGTAAAACTGCATTAAACGCGGTATTATACAGGGATCTAACATTTAGAATCGTGCGAAACAGCCAGGAAAAAAGTTTACTCTTGACGCGGGGACTTGGTAAAATTTCGCTCGAGCTCCGTCGCTTCGTCCAACCGACGCGCCAGAACGCCCTTCGCGAGACGCTCGGTCGTCCGACTAGATGACCCGCTCGACGGTTATTTCGATTTTTCTCGAAAAATACTCATCCGAGAGCGTTGAAACTTCGAAAAACTGCATTAAACGCGGTATTATACGGGGATCTAACATTTAGAATCGTCCGAAACAGCCAGGAAAAAAGTTTACTCTTGACGCTGGGACTTGGAAAATTTTCGCTCGAGCTCCGTCGCTTCGTCCAACCGACGCGCCAGAACGCTCTTCGCGAGTCGCTCGATCGTCCGACTAGATGACCCGCTCGAGGGTTATTTCGATTTTTCTCGAAAAATACTCATCCGAGAGCGTTGAAACTTCGAAAAACTGCATTAAACGCGGTATTATAGAGGGATCTAACGTTTAGAATCGTGCGAAACAGCCAGGAAAAAAGTTTACTCTTGAAGCGGGGACTTGGTAAAATTTCGCTCGAGCTCCGTCGCCTCGTCCAACCGACGCGCCAGAACGCACTTCGCGAGACGCTCGGTCGTCCGACTAGATGACCCGCTCGAGGGTTATTTCGATTTTTCTCGAAAAATACTCATCCGAGAGCGTTGAAACTTCGTAAAACTGCATTAAACGCGGTATTATACAGGGATCTAACATTTAGAATCGTGCGAAACAGCCAGGAAAAAAGTTTACTCTTGACGCGGGGTCTTGGTAAAATTTCGCTCGAGCTCCGTCGCCTCGTCCAACCGACGCGCCAGAACGCACTTCGCGAGACGCTCGGTCGTCCGACTAGATGACCCGCTGGAGGGTTATTTCGATTTTTCTCGAAAAATACTCATCCGAGAGCGTTGAAACTTCGTAAAACTGCATTAAACGCGGTATTATACAGGGATCTAACATTTAGAATCGTGCGAAACAGCCAGGAAAAAAGTTTACTCTTGACGCGGGGACTTGGAAAAATTTCGCTCGAGCTCCGTCGCTTCGTCCAACCGACGCGCCAGAACGCCCTTCGCGAGACGCTCGGTCGTCCGACTAGATGACCCGCTCGACGGTTATTTCGATTTTTCTCGAAAAATACTCATCCGAGAGCGTTGAAACTTCGAAAAACTGCATTAAACGCGGTATTATACGGGGATCTAACATTTAGAATCGTCCGAAACAGCCAGGAAAAAAGTTTACTCTTGACGCTGGGACTTGGAAAATTTTCGCTCGAGCTCCGTCGCTTCGTCCAACCGACGCGCCAGAACGCTCTTCGCGAGTCGCTCGATCGTCCGACTAGATGACCCGCTCGAGGGTTATTTCGATTTTTCTCGAAAAATACTCATCCGAGAGCGTTGAAACTTCGAAAAACTGCATTAAACGCGGTATTATACGGGGATCTAACATTTAGAATCGTCCGAAACAGCCAGGAAAAAAGTTTACTCTTGACGCTGGGACTTGGAAAATTTTCGCTCGAGCTCCGTCGCTTCGTCCAACCGACGCGCCAGAACGCTCTTCGCGAGTCGCTCGATCGTCCGACTAGATGACCCGCTCGAGGGTTATTTCGATTTTTCTCGAAAAATACTCATCCGAGAGCGTTGAAACTTCGAAAAACTGCATTAAACGCGGTATTATAGAGGGATCTAACGTTTAGAATCGTGCGAAACAGCCAGGAAAAAAGTTTACTCTTGACGCGGGGACTTGGTAAAATTTCGCTCGAGCTCCGTCGCCTCGTCCAACCGACGCGCCAGAACGCACTTCGCGAGACGCTCGGTCGTCCGACTAGATGACCCGCTCGAGGGTTATTTCGATTTTTCTCGAAAAATACTCATCCGAGAGCGTTGAAACTTCGAAAAACTGCATTAAACGCGGTATTATACAGGGATCTAACATTTAGAATCGTGCGAAACAGCCAGGAAAAAAGTTTACTCTTGACGCGGGGACTTGGAAAAATTTCGCTCGAGCTCCGTCGCCTCGTCCAACCGACGCGCCAGAACGCACTTCGCGAGTCGCTCGATCGTCCGACTAGATGACCCGCTCGACGGTTATTTCGATTTTTCTCGAAAAATACTCATCCGAGAGCGTTGAAACTTCGTAAAACTGCATTAAACGCGGTATTATACAGGGATCTAACATTTAGAATCGTGCGAAACAGCCAGGAAAAAAGTTTACTCTTGCCGCGGGGACTTGGAAAATTTTCGCTCGAGCTCCGTCGCCTCGTCCAACCGACGCGCCAGAACGCACTTCGCGAGTCGCTCGATCGTTCGACTAGATGACCCGCTCGACGGTTATTTCGATTTTTCTCGAAAAATACTCATCCGAGAGCGTTGAAACTTCGAAAAACTGCATTAAACGCGGTATTATACAGGGATCTAACATTTAGAATCGTGCGAAACAGCCAGGAAAAAAGTTTACTCTTGACGCGGGGACTTGGAAAAATTTCGCTCGAGCTCCGTCGCCTCGTCCAACCGACGCGCCAGAACGCACTTCGCGAGTCGCTCGATCGTTCGACTAGATGACCCGCTCGACGGTTATTTCGATTTTTCTCGAAAAATACTCATCCGAGAGCGTTGAAACTTCGAAAAACTGCATTAAACGCGGTATTATACAGGGATCTAACATTTAGAATCGTGCGAAACAGCCAGGAAAAAAGTTTACTCTTGACGCGGGGACTTGGAAAATTTTCGCTCGAGCTCCGTAGCCTCGTCCAACCGACGCGCCAGAACCCACGTCGCGAGTCGCTCGATCTTCCGACTAGATGACCCGCTCGACGGTTATTTCGATTTTTCTCGAAAAATACTCATCCGAGAGCGTTGAAACTTCGAAAAACTGCATTAAACGCGGTATTATAGAGGGATCTAACGTTTAGAATCGTGCGAAACAGCCAGGAAAAAAGTTTACTCTTGACGCGGGGACTTGGTAAAATTTCGCTCGAGCTCCGTCGCCTCGTCCAACCGACGCGCCAGAACGCACTTCGCGAGACGCTCGGTCGTCCGACTAGATGACCCGCTCGAGGGTTATTTCGATTTTTTCTCGAAAAATACTCATCCGAGAGCGTTGAAACTTCGTAAAACTGCATTAAACGCGGTATTATACAGGGATCTAACATTTAGAATCGTGCGAAACAGCCAGGAAAAAAGTTTACTCTTGACGCGGGGGACTTGGTAAAATTTCGCTCGAGCTCCGTCGCCTCGTCCAACCGACGCGCCAGAACGCACTTCGCGAGACGCTCGGTCGTCCGACTAGATGACCCGCTCGAGGGTTATTTCGATTTTTCTCGAAAAATACTCATCCGAGAGCGTTGAAACTTCGAAAAACTGCATTAAACGCGGTATTATACAGGGATCTAACATTTAGAATCGTGCGAAACAGCCAGGAAAAAAGTTTACTCTTGACGCGGGGGACTTGGAAAAATTTCGCTCGAGCTCCGTCGCCTCGTCCAACCGACGCGCCAGAACGCACTTCGCGAGTCGCTCGATCGTCCGACTAGATGACCCGCTCGACGGTTATTTCGATTTTTCTCGAAAAATACTCATCCGAGAGCGTTGAAACTTCGTAAAACTGCATTAAACGCGGTATTATACAGGGATCTAACATTTAGAATCGTGCGAAACAGCCAGGAAAAAAGTTTACTCTTGACGCGGGGACTTGGAAAAATTTCGCTCGAGCTCCGTCGCCTCGTCCAACCGACGCGCCAGAACGCACTTCGCGAGTCGCTCGATCGTCCGACTAGATGACCCGCTCGACGGTTATTTCGATTTTTCTCGAAAAATACTCATCCGAGAGCGTTGAAACTTCGAAAAACTGCATTAAACGCGGTATTATACAGGGATCTAACATTTAGAATCGTGCGAAACAGCCAGGAAAAAAGTTTACTCTTGACGCGGGGGACTTGGAAAAATTTCGCTCGAGCTCCGTCGCCTCGTCCAACCGACGCGCCAGAACGCACTTCGCGAGTCGCTCGATCGTTCGACTAGATGACCCGCTCGACGGTTATTTCGATTTTTCTCGAAAAATACTCATCCGAGAGCGTTGAAACTTCGAAAAACTGCATTAAACGCGGTATTATACAGGGATCTAACATTTAGAATCGTGCGAAACAGCCAGGAAAAAAGTTTACTCTTGACGCGGGGACTTGGAAAATTTTCGCTCGAGCTCCGTCGCCTCGTCCAACCGACGCGCCAGAACGCACTTCGCGAGTCGCTCGATCGTCCGACTAGATGACCCGCTCGACGGTTATATCAATTTTTCTCGAAAAATACTCATCCGAGAGCGTTGAAACTTCGTAAAACTGCATTAAAATGCGTTATTATACAGGGATCTAACATTTAGAATCGTCCGAAACAGCCAGGAAAAAAGTTTACTCTTGACGCTGGGACTTTGAAAAATTTCGCTCTTTCGATCGTGGTAAGCTATCCGCCCGAACATTATTTTCAATTTATTCGATAAATAATGGTCGTAGAGCTTTGAAACTTGATATTTATTGTTAAAATGCGTTATTATACAATGATCTAACATTTATAATAGTCTACTAACGATAGAAAAAAAGTTTACTCTTGACGCTGGGACTTTGAAAAATTTCGCTCGTTCGATCGTGGTAAGTTATCCGCCCGAACATTATTTTCAATTTATTCGATAAATAATGGTCGTAGAGCTTTGAAACTTGATATTTATTGTTTAAAATGCGTTATTATACAATGATCTAACATTTATAATAATCTACTAACGATAGAAAAAAAGTTTACTCTTGACGCTGGGACTTTGAAAAATTTCGCTCGTTCGATCGTGGTAAGTTATCCGCCCGAACATTATTTTTTCAATTTATTCGATAAATAATGGTCGTAGAGCTTTGAAACTTGATATTTATTGTTTAAAATGCGTTATTATACAATGATCTAACATTTATAATAATCTACTAACGATAGAAAAAAAGTTTACTCTTGACGCTGGGACTTTGAAAAATTTCGCTCGTTCGATCGTGGTAAGTTATCCGCCCGAACATTATTTTCAATTTATTCGATAAATAATGGTCGTAGAGCTTTGAAACTTGATATTTATTGTTAAAATGCGTTATTATACAATGTTCTAACATGTTATAATAGTCTACTAACGATAGAAAAAAAGTTTACTCTTGGCGGTGGGACTGTAAAAATTTTCAAAGTGCCGCGAGAGTATATGAAAAGTTGAATATTTTGTGTTAAATATTCTGGAAATGCAAACAGTTATTGTATTTTACAAA